>CM053172.1:55617535-55642077 GCA_012977825.3 Pteromalus puparum | reverse complement strand
GCCACAACAACGAACACTGCAACAGATATATTCCTATTTCACTCTCTCTTCATACTACTATGTCTAGAAGCTATCTCTTAGCACACATAACAAAAATCCTGCTGTCGTGGACAATGCGGGAGCGATGAACAACGTCCCAAAGGGATGTGTAGAATGATCGCCCGTGGTCTTCACAGGCAACGAAGGCCATGCGTAGGCCGCTGCCTTGCAGGGGGCCGTTACGGATAAACGAGCGGATCCGTATGTGCCGAGATGAGCTGTACTCACGGCCTTATCAAAGTCGGAAAGCTCCTCATTACTTAGTTCTAGAGAGTAGTGGAGTTATCACCGTCCGAGGAACGGATGAGTATCACCGCAATCAGGAAACAGGATCAAAACGCGTGGTTTCACGTTACTTACCATGGCTCAAAAAAACAAAACCGAAAACCAAAATCAATAGGACTTAAAGGTAGAACGTGGAATGTGCGCAGTTTAACAGAGGCAGGCGCGATACCGGGAAATCTTAAAAGACAGCTGGCGGGCGAATCCTAGGACTTAGTACTATGACAAGAAATTCGTGGCAAGATTAGCGTCATGTTAGAACGAAAACTTCACATTATGTAACGCGGGGCGCGAGCGACATTCTCTAGGTACCGCCGGATTTCTATTACGAAAGAGAATTATAAACCCGGTTAAAATATGTCAGAATTCGTAAACACGACAGACCCGTAGATCGTCATCGAAGGACGGTACAATACGGGTATCGGTTATCTACGTGCATTGGTCCTAAGCGAGGACAAGAGAAGAAGGTGAAGGGTTTATTCACGAAAGCCTTGGGACGCAATTAATCGACAGTTCCGCGTCTATGACACCAAAATAGTCAGTGGGCGCGGATTTTCAACGCTAAAAAATACGAGGGAAAGAGGAATCGTTCTAGGCCACTATAGGCAGAGGAAGAGTCTGCACGAAACCAGCAACGATCATACGGCGATAGAGTCGATAAATTGTCGCGGCGGCAAAAGATCTTATAGTTAAAGAGACGTGCTTCAAGCACAAGGATAGACACAAAGTAACGTGACATCGCCAGGAACGAGCCACGAAAATCATTCGAGTTCGAAATGCCACTTAAAAAAAAAAAAAAAAAAAAGGTGGTATAGAGTTCGATATATTAATTACTGAATTCCCAATATTATACTTTCATCTAGAAACGCATAAATTTATGACTTACAACTATGTAAAAACACACACAAGCGCTTTTGTGGACGCGTATGACTTATACCAAGAATTTTAACCATATCCACCGCAAAACTCAAACTTTCACATTTGTCAAAGGTATACATATACACCTGAAATGTACTTGCGCGTTTTACCCTACACGCTCGCTACGGCAATAAGTTCGCGCGTGCGCTTTATTCGCTCGAATGATTCGATTACATTCATCGCTAGAAACTTGTACGGTGCATGTATTTCAAATCTTGGAAATCATGCAGTACATTTAGCTCTACCGCTCTCGCGACTCGTACTCTGGGGTGAATTTATTCCGTCCGACGTTATACACTCGTCGCCCAAGCGGCAGACAGGGCGAAAAATTTGCGTTGCGCCTTTCCCTTTGCATAACTAGATTCAATCGAAAAGCGTTTTCGCCTCGCGCGTATTCGTCCGCCGGAGTGAGCTAGCGAGTACTTGGCTTTCTCAGAGCCGCACTGGAGTGTACCTATATGTAGACGCTGCATACTTCGGTTGAAAAGAGAGAGAGAGAGAGAGACTGCAGCCCAAGAAAGAAAAAAAAAAGAACGATTCTGTGTGACGAGGAAATGTATACATGACGAGCGTTCCGACGAGATAATCAAGTTCACATATCCGCCGCAATTTGACGTGAATACATATTGTATTATTTTTCGGATTACACGCAGTTGAATGAAAATAGATTCGGGAGAATCGCTATTTTGGACGTTTTGGCCAATCCAGCGCCATGCTTTTATTGATTCTCTCTTAAAATACGTGACCATAATTGAAATCGCATTATATCTCGAGTCGATGGACTATTTCAAAATGACAAAGAGCTATATTCAGTGTACACAATTTCGTGGACTCGTGCACTCGTATGATCGTCCATGAAAGATGTTCGGACTTCTCCCCCGCCCCCCTCTTCCCTCACGCCCTTGTGTGCTTTTCCTTTCCGTATGGGCGAGTATAATAATGTCACCTCCGGCTGCTGTACAACTAGCGCAAAGTGAGGCGAATATATATATACAAATAAGCCGCGATATTTGCGAGAAGTTGAGAGCCAATCGTCGGTTCCGACTGTGTGGATATATTTATCTATGTACGTATTAAACGCCGAGCTCAGTAGTGAGTATGTATATTATATATATAGAGAGAGAGAGAGAGAGAATGCAATGGCGGCGGGCGTTTACATCAGGATCAGAGTAGAAAGGGACTCCCTAGCTGGGAAAGTTTATCCCGCTCGCGTTCGGCGCTGAATTCATCTGCTGCCTCCTAGCAGCGAGCGAAGCTCACTCAATTCGACGACGTTAGCCGTTCGAAACTCCTCTGTTAATTGAGTTCCAGACCGGTGAAAAGAGAGACGAGTGGCAGACACAGAGCCAATATGGGCGAGATTAGATATCTATGGACATGTATATCTACCTATACACAGAATACTCGTGTACCGCACAAAAGCAGCCCCCTATGACGGTATGGAAATCTAATCTAAATATTTAAAATGGCCAGGAAACTAGGAAATGCGGCTAAGAGAAATAGCTATCAACTAGCTTGTGATGAAACGATTTTTCTCACATTTCTCGAGCATTTGATGGAATAATCAATGAACCTAACCTCAAAACTCTGATAATGCGTGATAATTTATAGCTCGAAACCCGTTAATATTTCTACCAGTGTAGCATCGTGAGAAATTAACCAGCTCATTGTAACTCACCATGCAAAGCCAAAGATTTATAACGGGCCTAATGTACATATATTGCATACTCACCTGAAAGAAAAAGAAAACATCGTTTATTCTCATCAGTCAAACGTGATGAAAAAAACACTATTTTTCTACAATATTTCATACAATTCCGCTTACTATTTAACATATACCTATTACATATTTCAGACGAAAGGAAATCGTGATTGGCATATAGAAGACGCGAAACTTATTTTTAGAAGCAGACCGAATTGCGACACTTTGAGCTTCTCGCCCGCAGAGACAAACATAGCGGCGATGACAACATTAACAAAGAGCGTACTTATATCGCAACTTCGGAGAGTGACTATACTGCAGCTGCTAAGTGCGAATTCAAGCTGATTGGCTGGTTTGGCGAGAGCCAATCAATAAGCGAGCAAGCACTGTTCATTATCAAATTGAAGCGGAAGATATAACGTATATATGAGGAAAAATCTATGCAAATCGGTCACTTTTTGAGGTCGCGAAATGGCAAATTTTCAAAAAACGAGCACACCTTTCTAACTTGGTTTATCTTGTTCATTATATCATAAAATGTAAAAAAAGTCAGTGGAACATGAGAAAACTGCTTTGTGACACTAGTTTTTCGGCCCTTTAAATTTAACCAAAAATAGCCATTGTTCAATGGCATATACTTAATTTCCGAAGGTGCAAACGGAAAATTCAGATTACTAGGATGAAAGAACGGTAATAGTATAGCTACGAGGGCAGAAACGAAACTAGATCTTTCTGCCGTGCGTGGAAATATCACCCGAGGCGAAGCCGAGTACTATTTTTCTTCATGCCCGGCCGAAAGTTCGAACCACTAATTAGTCCGGAATTCTAAAAAAAACTATCGGACGAGTTGGATCTGTCAGCTGACGACAGCGCGTAGCCATATTGTTACTTATGAGTTTTCGGCACCGCGGCATTTGCGGCCCGAGCGAAGCGAGGGTTGCTGGCCAGCGGGCGCCGAAAACACCATATACAAGCGAATATTATATAAACAATTCAATTTAATTAAATAAGAACAAAATTCGATTTGTTGAATACTTTTTATTGATGAATGAGTCAGCTTGATTTTCAAGTCTCCATTTCATGAAGGTATCATATACTAGGACGTATCGATCTTTGGACTTTTTTGGCAGTGTGTTCTTATCTATCATAAACTGAGCCTCTGCTTCAAAATTTCGAATTACTTCTTCCTCATCAGTAGTAGACCCATCCGATGAATCGTTTACTAACAAAGCCATGGTTACTGTAAGAAAGGACACTATTTTTCATCACTGACGAACAATTTTCTATCACAGACCACAGTTTTGCTCGATGTTTAGGTTAAGATAGCGTTTATCTGCTATATTAGCGATCCTGCGGTCGAAAATGTTCTGCCCGCTGGCGCGTTAGTCCCGAGAGATGGCGCGCGCGATGCTCTACTGAGCAGAAATTCGCAGTTTCGCTGCCTGTTCTTAACGCCGAAATACGAACTTTCGGCCAGGGTATGAAGAAAAAGAGCTTTAATTTAAAAAAATGCGTTGAAAATGCTTGATTTGGTTAAAAGTTGTCTACAATTGAAAATATGGACAAATCACGAAAAAATGTACGAATTTCTTGACTCCGAAAAATCCTCACATTTTCATGATTTTTCCATATTTTCAATTGTAGACAACTTTTGACCAAATCGAGCATTTTCAACGCATTTTTTTAAATTAAAGCTCTTTTACCGTTCTTTCATCCTAGTAATCTGAATTTTCCGTTTGCACCGTCGGAAATTAAGTACATGCCATTGAACAATGGCTATTTTTGGTTAAATTTAAAGGGCCGAAAAACCAGTGTCACAAAGCAGTTTTCTCATGTTCCATTGACTTTCTGTACATTTTATGATATAATGAACAAGATAAACCAAGTTAGAAAGGTGTGCTCGCTTTTTGAAAATTTGCCATTTCGCGACCTCAAAAAGTGACCGATTTGCGTAGATTTCCTCATATACGTTATATAGTTGAGCCATAAGAGACGCGGTATAATGCATAAGCCGTGTAGTGGCAGGCAATCCCGAGAGCGATAAAAATCACGCTGTACGCGTCGGTCGTCGTCGCTTGCGCGAAATCCAGTGGAAAAAGGTAAAATCCGAGAACGACGCTGCACACACGGCTGCCCCCGGAGCGTATATATCTTAGCCTCTCGCGCGTCCTTCCCGCGCAGTAAAGTCGGGGAAAGGCGAGCGAGCGAGTATAGAAAGCCCCGGCCAAAGAAGAATCCGGAGCCAGGCGACACAGTGCAGTTCTCCGTAGTATACGGAAAAGGAGAAACGAGGGAGAGAGATAGAGCTACGCTCGAGCGAATCCCCCGTCTCGGGCAAACGGCCCCTTGTCAGCCTACTTCGACGACTACGACTACGACGTTAGTTTCGCTTTATTACGTCGGCCAGTTGCGCTGACCACCGGCGGCGATAGGCACGTCCCTTTTTTATTTCACTATACAGCATCGACAAGCCACCGCGACGGCCTTCTTTTTTATCATTTCTCCAGGAGCAGATTATACCTCCCAAAGTGATTCGTCGAGGTTTATAGGCGGCTTTTATGCCTCAGGTTCTCTGGGCTATAATGTGTGTGGCTGACGAGAATCGAAAGGATATCACGGCTCGTCGTTGCATTAGTCGGATTGGAGATGCTTTTGTTTTTAACGTATTGAGCCGTAGTGAATTTTGTTTCGTTATATTATTTCATCATTGTTAATCGGCAGTATTTTAGGTATTCTTGCAGCCAAAATACTCATACAATCATGTACTGATGCTTACATAAAGCATCGCTCTCACTGAAACATATGATGCTTCATATTGTATTCATGCATATAGCGACCAATGCGCTGTTTTCTGAAGCAACGGAGTTTGTTATTATATGAGAAAACTATGGATTAAAGCTCCACTCGCCGGTTGTTTCGGACAACAATGCATGCATATATTTCATATTTTCTCTCGCAATAATTGCTTTCCAAAGCTATTACCCGTACACGGCGCGCACTCTCATCTCCGTTATTGCTCCGACGAATGATTCACGCTAAAAAAATTGGGCGCAGACTCGGAAATAAAACCGCAAACACACGGGCGACAACCACCTGTTCTCGTTTGAGCAATCGGCCGCAATCGTCGAATTGACTGCCGTTCGTCCCTTGGACGCGGCGGCGTGCCAGAGCAGCAGAGGAAAAAGTTGAGCGCAACGAGTAAACTTTTCCCGCGCTGCTCGATATATGATCATCAGTCAGTGAAAAGAGTCGTACAGACGCACACATGCGGTTGAAAAGTTCGACGAGAGCCTTGGAATTCTCGTTAAGCAGTCTCGAAACTGTCGGCCCGACGACAAACTGTCCCTTCCACACACAACTCGCGAATCGGTGATATACTTAGCGGCCTGCTGAAAACTCGCGACGACAGTATACTGTCGAGAGTGGAAAGAGGGTCGCCACGATGCGGCTGGTGGTCAGCCGAGAATGGCATAGGAAATTGGCACGCATCCTGTGCGCCGTGTCCGGACGTTCGTCTGCGCCCTTTACTTCGTTCTCTCCCTACGCGCCCCCCCCCCTCCCCTTTCCCTCTGCTCCTCGTTTCCTCGCTAGCAAGAAAACTCTTCTTGAAGCCTTTTCGGCCGGTTTTGTAAGAGTTCGCCGTGGGCTCGTTACTCCAACGTGTGCACGGAGCAGCAGGCTTTGGCATGAATGCTTTTCTGCGCGCTTATTTCGCGCTACTTTGGCTTTTTGAGCGAAATTTCGAAGGTAAGCGCGGCTGGCTTATTCGCATAAGTATATAGAGGCGAGTGCGAGCGTCGAGCTTTTCAAAAGCTTGAAACGTTTTGTTGAAATCTACTACTATAATAATGTGAACGTTTTAATGGAAAAATGAGCTGTTCGCATAGGACGAAGCTCGACTCGGCTTATGCTGGCTTAGTTAAGTAGGTTGGCTGAACATTTTTCAGAGTAGATGTTAAAAATAAAAATAATATTATTTTATATAAACAATTTTATATAAATAATATAATTTATATAAACCTTGTGAATTTGGAAAAATGCATTAACTCGTGGCGGCAAGGAATATTTTCTTTCATTAATTCAGCAGTGAAAATCATAAAAATATTTTCAACGAATTCAATACCATGAATATTACGAATTCGAAATTAACAAGGTATCTGCGCTATTTACAGGGAAAATAAAAACATTTATTGCCTCGCTTCGAATTTACATTTTATGTATAGTCGTTAATTGTTATTCAATTTCAACAAAGCTATGCAACAAGCTTTTATTTAACTCAATTTATCAGCCTTATTATTTCTAACCAGACTTCTTCAAAAGAAATGAGAAAGCTCCCTAGATGCTTTTAAAATAAGCTCATCGAAGTAGTACAGTCTACGCTTAATTAATCCTCCCGCCAGCCCTGCTATGATGAATCGAGAAAACAGCTGTTGATATTAAAGTCCCCAGATATAATCAGACGTAGAATCATCAAACTCTGCCGGTACATAAATTATATTATTCTATTCCGAGACATTAACGCTCGCGGGGTTTCAGCACACGTATAGCATTCAATCTGACAGTGCGCTCTGAACGCTGCACCTAAACAATTAATCACACGGCGCGGGAGCTGCCAACCTTCCTCCATTACATCTCCCCACTCGTCTCGGCTATTATATATATATATATATATATATATATATATATATATATAATAATAATATAAGAAAAAAAAAATTTTTTTCTTATATTATTTAATCCCTCATCCTCGCACTATAATTTTCTCTCTCTCGCAGCAGCAGCAGCAACCGCTCCTGCGGCGGCGACTGTGCATATATACGTGTACATGGTTTCGCTTAAATTCACTTAAGGCGTTATGATCTTTAATTAAAGTGAGTTTTCCGTGGCGCATAATGCGGGGTCGTTGGACGATGGAAAACGAGGCAAGAGGAGAAGTAGAAGCGCAATGTATACGCGTATAGCACGGAACGGCGTACTCGCAGAAATCCCCCTTCCGTCGTGCGTTTGCGCGAAGCATCAGAAATCGCACGCAGAGAACGAGAGAAAAACGCTCCTGCATGTGCGTGCATTTTATACTGATGGCGGTTTTGTTTCGTCGGGCTGTTGATAATAACGAGAGTCGCGCACTCTGATAAGCAATTATCTAATACGCGGGCACTATGGCCGATATAGTCCCGGCTCTCTGCGCTGGCCTTTGTCCAATCGTTCATTCGAGTGCGAATTCATTGCAGAATACACGCGCTTTAATGTGGAAAATATAGGCGCGTGCTTGAGTGGACTCGCGTCGGCGTCGAAGTTATTTAAACAGCTTCGTATACAATCTCGTGACTTTTCCAACTAAACGCGTATATTAGCCGCTGCTATTCCTTGCGTTGTATGTGTGTGTAAAAAGTCGCACACGTCGCATCTTCAATATTTATAGGAATCGAAAATATTTCTCGAAGCTTAAACACGCCCAATTTACAAGTCGAAACAGGTATGCCGGAGAGAGAGGGGGGGGGGGGAAGCCTCCGAGCCGCGTGGGTGCTGCCTGGGTATTTCGACATAGAATAGCTCATACATAAATATGCAGCGGCCGAGGCAGCGGCGTGTCCAGTATAACGGCAGCGGCAGCAGCGAGCCAACCTATATATACACACACACACACACACACACACACACACACCGCCAGTGTCCACAAATAAATCATTCATTCGAATGCGCACGCTTAAAATACCCAAGCGCCTCCTGACAAACCGACACGCACGTGTGTGTGCGGCCGATTGCTCCCTCGCGCATCCGCGTGTATGTAGATATATACACTATACGCTCCACAGCAGCAGCCCTTCACAGCTAGACACCTACGCGCAACTCGCTGTGCGCGCGATATGCGCTTCATAGTTTGTATATACGTGTGTCTGCACATGCGAGAGCACGAAGGGAGGAAAATATACGGACAAGTATATCCTCGGTCGCACTCGTGCTCGGAATGTAAGTTGTGCTGCTCCGCGTGTCCTCGCGCGCGCGCGCCAGTGAGAGAGTCACGCGCGTATTAAATGTACTCGAGTATGCGAGTGCACATCGAGAGCGAGAGCGAGAGAGAGAGAGACAAGTCTGGCAGAAAACTCGCCAAGCTGCGTTCTATAACTATATACCTACACGGTTACAATATATGCACTGCAGAGCAGCGGGGAGAAGAAGTGAGTGCTTTTATTGCGTCTTGACGCCCTCTAATAAACAGCGACACCGAGAGACCCGACGCTTGGCTTTCATATTTTCTCTCCGCTTCACTTGATCGCAATTTCCCCTCAAGAGAAAGAGAGAAAGAGATTGGAATGAATTCGTGCTCTGGCATCAATTATTTCTGGCGAGAGTCGCATATTTCGAAGGACAGGACCCGCTTGATAACAGTCGCCACCCTGATCCCGCGGGACATCGCACGCGACGTAATGGACTCTTGCATCAGTTTGTGCGGATCGACGAGAGCTTTTATTTTATTAGACTTGGGGAAGCAGACTCGTTGTCAGAGAGACGAGAGCGTCGGAATATATGGGTTAATTAATGATGCGAAGATTCGTGCAAGTGATTTATTTTTGAATCTGGCTATCTTCGCTTTTGTCCTTTTCTGCCAATTCCCGGAGACGAATTATTCACGACTTGCTCTCGATGCAGCTCTGTGCAGAGATAATTATCCTCTGATGTGTATTGTAAGCTGTGCGAAATTTAAATACGCGCGGAGTGTGATTCGCTGAAAGGAGAAAAGGGAGATTGGGATCTCTCTAGACTAATAAGGAATCAGTGAAGGCGTTATTATTAATCTGCTTGCACGCGCATAGTTTTGGCGAGGTTTTTATACTCCCCGGATTGGAACGCAATTCTGCAAAGAAAGGAGCTTTGCGAAATCAACGTTGCCAATGCTTCTACGTACCATATACGTATAATACGTTTTTACACGGATTAGAGAGAAAATTTGCACTATTTCAGATTTAAAGATGTACAAAACATAATTAAAAAAGTCCTTTTTTCTTTTTTGCTCGCAGTATTGAATATGCACACGCAGGTAGATCAGTGTCTCGTAACAAAAAAATCTTTGTTTCAAAGGTATTATACTCGCGTTACCCTTTAGTGCGCGGACGTTTTGATTTCCGATTTGAAAACAGCAGAGTCGAATAGCGGCCAGTGTACACTGTGTACAGTTTGCTTCGGCTGTGCATTATATCCGGAAAAAAGAGGAGGAAAATGCCAAACAGAAAGCTCGGTAATCTGAGTGATCAGCGCTCAATACGAAATCGTTAGCAAGGGTTGAGTGGCCGATAGTCAAGCGGCTTTCCAGGAAATCCTTGCGCAGCGCGAAGCTCCGAGATAGCGAGCGAGATCAGTCAGATTAAAGTCCGTTTCGTATCGCAGCTGATACTCTACTCTTTTGCGCCGTTATAACACTCGTCTCTTTTGAGAGAAAAGCATGCACTTATTCGTTGAAGGATTGGACTTTGTAGTTAGTTGCAATCCAGTCCAATTTGTATTTTCACAGTGCACTGCAATATGAAAGAAAATATGAAATAAGATTTAATTCCAGAAAATATCTTTATGAAAAGTTGATATTATGACAAAAGTCCCATAATATCAACGTCATCCGCCTAGAGGACGAAGTCACCGTAAGCTCGAGTAAAAATTCACTTGTCGCATAAAGTGACACTCGCAGCACAGGGCGAGGCTTGTTTCAAGTGTCGTGCGTATACACGACGTGAATAAAAACAATGTGGAGAAAAAAATAGAAAACTGGCAAGCTCGGATACACACGCGCGCGCACACACACAGTTGGTTGTATACACATGCTCGTAGTCGCATTGTGCCATCGCGTCAAGCCGACTGAGAACCCTGTAAGGCCGACTAGTGCGCTGCGGCAAGAAAAACGTGGCGGCGGCGCGTTTGCCAGCGAAGTAAAGAGAAAATTGACTGGGCGAAGCTGACAACTATGCGAAAACGCTGACCAGCTCAGCAGCCAGTGTCAAAAGTGACGAGCGCAAGAGTACTGGAAAATTTCGCATTCAACATCCATCCAGCAGCAGCAGCAGCGTTGGCCTGTCCGCCAAAAGGAATGGTAGAGGGAGCCAAACAGCAGCAGCAGGCGCGGAAAAGGGGTGGAAAAGAGAGAGAGAGAGAGAGAGTGAGAGTGAGAGCGACACTTGAACATGAAAAGGCCGACAGGAAATAGAAGATAAAAAAAATCGCTCGGAAACACACAAAGCAGCAGCGGCGCAGCTAGGAGAGAAGGAAACGTCAAACCGATAAAAATACGTCATCAGAGCGTGGAAGTCGTAAATTCTCGCGCGTCGGAGATCCATCCACGTGTGTGTGCAGGAGAGCTTCAAATCCGTTGCATTCGCCTGGCGCGTCGCGCGATATCGCTCGACCGACAGATCCGGGCAGCAGCTCTCGCTCTTCGCGCTGCGCGTACACTGCACGCGGACGTGCGGTTGCGGAGGGAAAGAATACGGGCGCCGCAGGCCATATCTATATAGGGAGGAAAGGGAGCGCGCGGGGGCGGCTTGCTATACGTCCCGAGGATTATGGCGAGAAAGTAAATTGGTTCCGGCGAAGCTAGGCTAGAACGAAGACGTGTTTTTGATCGTCCGCTTTTACAGGCTGCAGCAGCCCGGTGAATTGAGAGAAACGTACGCGAGAGAGAGAGAGAGAGAGAGAGAGAGAGAGAGAGAGAGAGAGAGAGAGAGCTGAAACGGTCGTCGAGATATAGGGGCTGCGCAGGGATCAAAATTGGCTTTGGAAACGAGCTCACGCTGGATGCCGCTGATTTTACGGCCCGGCGCCGAAGTCGACACTTGCCGTGTAGTTTCAGCCAAGGCGTACCTATATGTACTTTCGCGATCGTTTATCTCGCTTCTGATTCTCCGAGTCTCTCTCTTTTTTCCTTTGAATTCGAGATGACGCGAGCTTTTTACAGCCCGGGGCCGATTGTCTCGGTGGAAATCCGGCTCGCGCGCGCAAGCGGTTGTTAAGATTATAACTATCGGTAAGCAACTTCTGCGCAACGTTCTCGTTGGATTTTCAAACGAGACTGGACAATGGTATATATAGTATATCTACACGACCAATCCGAGTACTATACAACACCACGGTCAATGTTCCTTAACTTTGGAGATCGTTCGACTGTATACAAACTAGATTATAACTAGTGCATAACAGCTACGAGGGTAAAGCAAGTCCAACGTTTCGTGTTTCGGACTCTTGTCATTTGCAGCCGACGTTGTTTGCTCTTGCTCGACGTTTCACTTGTCAGCCCTTTATTAGCATCCTACTCCGCGGTTTAACGCTCCATTGAACGACTGCGTAAGGAACTTATAATTCGCTTTGCTCCACAGCATCCAGCGAATGAACTACTTCGTCGGTTACTCAATATGCACTCTGGCTATTAATTGTGCACTGCAACTTTCACGACTGCGATCTAATTATGCTGCGAAATATTTCGCTGCACACTCGTATTGCCTTTATTATAATAAACGTATATTATCGGAAACAGCTTTTTCGTTCAACGTCGTAAAGTAAAAAACAGAGAAATCTTTTGCCTTAAATTTTAAATGAAGCGATAAATTTAACGAGCGTCGAGCGACATACAGCGTTTCACACGTGCGTCGAGGTTCGCGCGTATCCGATTCTTGGTGGGTCCTTCTTTACCGGTTCATTTGATCGACGCTCGAGCGCGCTCTTTTTTGATTTACGAGCTCGACGCTTTCCGCACGAGCATTACTCACGCGCCTGCATCGCGAGCCACTATGCTGCTGGGGACGAGAGATGGAAAAGTGGCCAGCTAGAAGCTCGAGACACGTAAAGACAGGATGACAAGAAATACTGGGAAATACAAATTTCAGATCATAACTCAACGAGTATTAAAACTGGAGAGATAGACGCTGGATCAGGTTGGCTCTCGCGACAGCGAATGTCGCGGCCAAGCTTTGCGCTGCGAGAGTCGACGTGTACAGCGAGGCTAGAGGGTCTGGATTTTATCACAAGCGTCACGTAGAAAAAAAACAATTTCCGCAAGAGAGTATATTGAAGATTGAAATTTTAGGCTCCGCTATTTTCGCTCACACCGCCGAGGATATTTATGTTGTTTTTTTTTTGTCAAATCAACGCGAAGCTTAGATGCCTCGATACAGTTGTGAGAAATGGTGAAACACTGCAGATTTCGCATGAAAAGAAAAACATTCCGAAAAATACGTATATATGCTTCCACGCGAGAAATCCTCGTGCAAACAAGCCCGCGAAGCTGATATTTGAAACTGCGCGTGTCGCGATATTTTTTATTCCACCCCGGCGTTATTTATTTTGTTCACAGCTTTGCAGAAACGCTGCTCTACAGTAGTATAGTAGGTATACAGGTACGGTCGGACACTCCGTCATTTATTAATTTATGCTAAACTACGCTGACAACTCATCAACAGCTCTTTATCGGCGCGATTAAAGTAACAGAGCTAGAAAATTTAATCCTGGAAATATACACTTAGCCTGGACGCGGGCGTCGATAAAACGCTCGATGCAGCTTGAGCATCCTTCAAACTCTAAAGCTCGAGCACCGGAAGCTTATGTATACATACAAAAGTATGCGAGTAGTTTTGACGCTTGAAAACAAAACTCTCGAAAGTGGGTTGATTTGGCCGGAATCCTCGTTCAATAATCTAATAAGCTGCCGAGCGAGTCAGCGGTAGTGCCTTCCGTCGACTACTGCTTGATAGACGTACCAAATTAGGTATCGATCTAGTGTTCCGCGTTAGCCCTTCCTTTCCTCTCTTCCAGCAACAGTTTCCCGGTAGTCCAACCGCAAACATGAAGCTGAATCCCGTAAAGAAATCTAGCTCTCTCTTACACACACACACACTACTTGTATTCGCTCTCGGACTGTACACACAGTGACTCGACTGGTTTCCTCCCTCTTTCCGCAACGGCAGCGTCGGCGCTTATATATATATATACAGCGAATTGAATTCGGGTAATCCACGAGAAATCCTCGTTTCACGGAGAGATGCAGCTTCAACTTGGCCAGAATTCCTAGCGACAGTAATAATAAGAGTGGCGAGGCTGGGTTTCCTCCTGCGAAAAGTAAAGAGGAGAGAGATGGAAGATGGAGGAGCGGCTATACCGCGGGTTAGCGCGCGGTTCTCTCCGTCTCTGTCTCGATGGTTTAAGAGAGGTATATATAGGGAGAGAGAGAGAGAGAGTAAGCGAGTTAGAGTCTTGCCGGGCGTATAACGTACGACTGCAAGTGGGAACGTTCAGTGTCAGGCGTGGTGCTGCAGCGTGGTGCGCGCATAACTCAGATTCAAATCCAATTATGGCATTGGAGATCTCGAGGATCCCGGGGGCTCTGGCTTTGAAATAAAGCGCATCTTCCGATCCTCGCTCGCTTCCTATACCTTTCTCTTACTCTCTCTCTCTCTCTCTCTCTCTCTATATATATATATATATATATATATACCTATGTATTTCCCTCGCCCGCGCCATGGGATAACATATCTGCCGAGTGCCGTCTCTCTCCTCTCTCTCTCTCTCTCTCTCCCTCTTTACCAGAGGAACGAGCTTCCCGCTGACTTTAATAGTTCATTACTACGAACTCTCGCGATTCCGCCCGACGCGCGCTCTGTATGTAAGGTCCAAGTGCAGTGCGGTCGCCATGTACGCGCGCAGTATATAGCCACGACGCACGGACTCGTAATGGAACAAGTGTGCTGATGGTATGTAGTATAGTAGTGCAGGTCTTTGTACTCTCTTGCGATTTTCCGCCCGTAATAAATAAATGAAATGAACTGGGCCATTCCGCGCGACGAAACTGCTGCGCTATACGATGCGCTCTGCCGCTGTGGAGAATATCCGGTTTAAAGCATCCATAATATAAAACCAACGAGATTTTGATAAAAAATAGTGATTTATCATTTCCTTTTCAATCAAACGATGGGATTTTTAAGCTCCCAGACGTTGTATTTATTCAGTGGAATGTCCTTAGATTGTGTAAACTGGGCTTTCGAAAGGATCGCTTGATTTATCAAAGAGGCTCGATCGCAATCAACTTAGAAAATTCCACGCACTTAAAAATGCTCAACCACTCGACAGATCGAATCTAGCGATGCCTAAAATAAAACAAAAAGCCTTTTCAAGCAACTTCCACGCAGCTCTTTTTCTTCGTAAAACGGAATGAAAGATAATGTTTGCGGGTGTACAAAACGGGAAAAAACGCCAAAAAACAGCGCGAGTGAAAAATTCAGGCGGTAGCCACGCAGATCGCATACATTTTATAGTGGGACGCGCAGCGCGCGCGCGGCACTATCGAACGTCTGCTCGGTTGACGGACGCGCGCGCGCGCGGCATTCATACGGCAACTTTTTCAGGCTATCTCCAACGCCCATCGCTCTATTTATCAGTGACTCTTGTGACTTTTTCACTAAAAGCACCGACGATACCGCGACGCTCGGGCGCACTTTAGCGCTTTTTTTTCAGCTCGCTGAATGACATTTCGTAATTGAAAAACAACTCTGGCGAAAGTTTTAATAAACGTTGGTTTTAATAAAATATACGGATGCAGCGCGGCGCCATCATCAACTTTTTTTTCGTATACCTCTCGTGCTTTTACGCGTTGACTCAATTAATTTCTCAATCAGAGAAAACCGCGCAACTAATGCGAATAGCGACCAATGATAAAGCAGCCTGATGGTCTTTCTTCTTCTTTCGGCGCGCGTTAAATCTTCGAGACGACGCATGCAGCAGTTCTACCGCATACACACATGCTCTCTTTCGCGTTCCACGTCGTTGACTCATACATTTTCCAGGAGATCGCGCCTCGACTCCTACTGGCTCGTAATGCGCGCCGCTCTCAGGATACATAACGCGAGCTCGCGTGCGAAAATCCTACGACGACGATACCTAAGAGAGAGAGAGAGAGAGAGAGAGAGAGAGAGAGAGAGAGAGAGAGAGAGAGAGAGAGAGAGAGAGAGAGAGAACGACGGCGAACGGCGCAAGACAGGACCTTGAATTATTTAACGAGCTTGTACCGTACACTCGAGCCGGGCATAGCGGAGACACACAGAGAGAGAGAGAGAGAGAGAGAGAGAGAGAGAGAGAGAAAGAGAGAGAGAGAGAGAGAGAGAGAGAGAGAGAGAGAGAGAGAGAGAGAGAGAGAGAGAGAGAGAGAACGACGGCGAACGGCGCAAGACAGGACCTTGAATTATTTAACGAGCTTGTACCGTACACTCGAGCCGGGCATAGCGGAGACACACAGAGAGAGAGAGAGAGAGAGAGAGAGAGAGAGAGAGAGAAAGAGAGAGAGAGAGAGAGAGAGAGAGAGAGCCCAACACAGTAGTAGCGCGCGTTCGTTCGCTCGCTGAAGAGAGACAAAGTGTGCGCTCGTAATGGCTTTGCGTATAGTTTTGCTGCGGTAGAAACGTGCGCGCGTCGGGCTTGCGCCGCGCGACCGTTTGTTCCAGTGTGTGTACTGTCGTCGTCTATACTGCGGTCTCGCTCAGTCGTTTGTCTAGCGCGGTAAGAGCAACGGCAACGAGACAGACGGATTCGATAGCCAGTGGAAATCTTTGTAGGGTGTTCCTATGGCTGTGAAGAGAGCGGGAAGAGGGGATGAGAGACTTTTCAAAAGAAAGGCTTCTCCGCTGGCTCATGTTTTTCTGAAGTGTGTATGTGTGTTCCTTTCATCATTTTAAGTGGACTCTCAAGGAAATCGCCTTTCCGCTTCGCCTTCGTCATCGACCGCAGCGGCTTCCTCCCGCGTAACTTCGACTTCACCGGCTCCATTCTCCTAGGTCGGCGTTTTAGCAAGCGCACAAGGGCTTCGCCAGGCTTTCCAATTTCTCTCTCTCTCTCTCTCTCTCTCTCTCTCTCTCTCTCTCTCTCTCTCTCTCTCTTCGCAGGTTAGCAGCTCCCGTAAAATCATTTATTAGAACCTTCGCTAGCCGAGCAGCGCTCGAGGAATGGGGTCAATCAGCCCTTTATCACCGAACAAACGAAAACAGCAGCTGCAGATTGTCAAACGGCGCGTCGAACATTCGTAATCACGCCGTTTCAATTTTTTATTTGCCGCGCTATTCACCGATCGGAAATCCATTCCGTGAAACTGGAAATCCCGTCTCGCGGGAAGTCGCATTACGGCTGAATTATTCCCCGAAGTGATCTATTATGATAGCGCCAGCCGATTCTCGAGTAGATTCTCTATATTATATAGAGCTCGCGCGCGTGGCAGCGCCGTCTTTTTCACCGTCGTCGGCTAATTTCAATGAAATTTTAATCCAGCCGCAATAATCGAGCGCCGAGGGATCTACAGCCTGAGCCAACGACCTTTTTCCCACAATTAGATGACGTTCCCCTCGTCGTGCGCGCGAGGAAGCCGGAAAAGTTCAGACGCAAGAAGAGAGGATGAATAGCGCGAAGGAGAAAGAGAAAGAAAAATGCGACGGCGTTTTCGCGAGCTCGACTAAATTGGGCAGGGGCGCACGACGTGTATGCGAAGGAATAGGGGCGAGCAATCACGATGTAGATGAGGACCACAGCGCTTTAATAAAATTAGTTGGCAAGTTCGAGCCGGAGCTCGCAAGCGTTCAGACATGAACGCGGGGGTGTCGCCGTCGACGCCAGTAAAAGCGATGCATCAGGCATGCGAGGGAGGCTTGATCTCAAAAGCGGGGAATGAAACTCCGTTTCCAGACTGCTCATCAAGCGGCAAGCTTGAACTTTCTCTGGTTTATAAATTTCGTTGTTTGATGGCTTCGGTCTTTTCAAGAAAAAAAAAAAGAAAAAAAATAGTTATGTTGCGCGCAACCGTCACGTCTTCGACGCTCGAATCCGTAATGTATCACATTGGACTACTTTTGCATTCGAAAGATGTATACTATTTTCCATTTTAATTTTAGTGCAAGCACGATGTTCTCGCTGTTTTTGCAAATACCGTTAGCGAGAGAAAAAAATTACATGCGAAATTTGCATGTATACACCCCTGTAACGAGCGAAGTATTTGCATAAGCATGAACTATTTCAGCTCTTTCACTCTCTCGTGGAAAATCAAGCGCTGAATCAAGCCTGCACATCGTGATTCCAAATTGAACATTCTTCCCGGCCCTCGAGCCTGCGCCAATGTCAATTAGCAGCATAATCTGATGCCTCGCCGGCAGCACCAGACGTTTCCTTCTATTTTCCAAACTTTGTATATTGTACCATCGTGAGTTCTTGGAATAAACGTTGGAGAGCCTAATTACGGTGTGCAACACAGGCCGCTATCGACTCCGACTCGTACTCAATACCTCAGCCTCGCTAGAAGCTTATTCTCAACGCACAATATTGTAATATTATACGGATTAGATTTTTGCGGAAGCTTGTTGATCTTTGCATCCGATCCGCATTCTAATTGGTATGAAGGGTTTGCACGAGGATTCTGAGCTATTCCAAGAACGGATGTTTGTTGTACTCTCGAGTTGCAACCGCGAGCTGCTCATGCTGGATTTTGATACTGTTCCCGACACGCACACTTTCGTAGATAGGCGCATCGGCACTGCGGATCTATAGAAGCCGCAGTGTAGGCTCGCGGATCATTCGTTTCTATAGTTTTCGGGTGAGGCCGCTTTCTCTTCCTTAGTTATTGAAATAACTTGTAAGAAGGAGAGGCTACACTGGCCATGTAGCACTAAGGCAAGAGAGGCGAAGTGTCGCTCTTGTGCTTAGAGGGCCGCAGATGCGTCGTATCCGCGAAAGAAGTACGCTTGATAGTGGCCTATGTGCATGTTTTTGTATGATGTACCGTGTGACCGCGCGTTCGAATATTGGTCGGCAACGCTCGCGTAGAATAATATAAATAAGACGTAGAATTGTAATCTCTGTTCTTGGCGTGGGTTTTCTTCTCGTGAAACAAAACGAGAGTTTTTCCCACGTCACAAGCCTCAGCTTGGGCGAATGCAAGAACAGCGAACGCGTTGTATTTGTAACTGCGTAGCGCGCACGTGTTAGGTAAAAAAAAGGGGCTCGCTTTGTGAAGACGAAGCGAGACTCTGCGAGACGCGGAGCCGATTTTATAGCCTTTCCTCGGAGAAAAGCATATCGGTTCGAATTCGATGCTCAAGAGCAAACATCTGGCTGCATGCAGAACGGAGTCGAGCGTGCGGACAAGGCCCGCACGGTCGGGTCTGGCTGAGTGGCGCGCGATGTTTTGGCTTTGGGCTCGAGTCGGCGCGGGGACAGTTTCGGCGTAAGCGACGGAACTTTCCCGAGTTTTTCTAGTACAGGCAAGTGATTGTATGCGTGAGAAAACGGAGTGGGAGATGAATTTAAAAACGGTCAACGACGATCGACGTCGGGTGGCGGCTCGGCGAGGGTAGCTGCAGCGGCAGGACAGTTCAGTCCACGACACGAAGCTGTTTGCATCGTGCCTCTGTATTTTTCATTTTTCGAAGTTCCAATACATATTTTTTACTGTAATCTTGTACTTGGATTAATTACTCCTCACCACTTTCCCGTCACAACGATAGTTGCTCACGCGAGCGACAACAGATACGGAGATTTGTTTACGAGCTCTGATATAGGCAGACGCTCCAGCAGAGTATGAGTATAACGCACGAAAACTTTGTAAAATATATCTATTATCTTACCGTTCTTCGGAGCAGCGAAAAACATAGTTTTCATGGTTCAATAACGCGCAAGTCTAACGAACACACAGAGCTGAGGCATGGAAAAAAATAGTTTTTGCTTTTCATTCGCTCCGAAAAACAGTATGTTTATTCAGGACTACGCTCTTTAAACAATCGCGAAATAATAACTTCCGCGAGAAAAATAAGTAGCAATAGGTGTTTTTTTCATCCAACAGCCAGCGGCTATTTGAATCCGCTGGTTACGCAACACACCAATCAACTGACCCGCTCCATATTCGGCGTTGCAAATGTCAATAACAAAGCCAATATCGATCAAATCGAGCGTGTTTTCCACGAGCATCGGTTGTAAATATTATTATCCGGGAGCTGCTGCGACCGACACGTGGGTAAATATTGTTCGGTCCACGGTAGCACCGCTCGGAAATTCGCTTTGAAGGCTTCGTTCCATGTCACACAGACCGCGCAACGGAGAAGCAGCGACGCGAACCGCCAACTGGTTAATGCATTATTAGGATCGGATTTTAATCGCGTAGTCTCGCGACAACGGTGCTGCGGCGCTGAAATATAAATCGAGAGGAAAAATACGTGTGTGGCGCGCTACACACAGAAGAGTCGACACGGGGATGTTTGAGAAAGAAAACGTGTCTTGAGTACGAGAAAAGTCTTCGATATTGCGCGCGTCTCTCGCAGGAGTCGAGTTTGAAAACTACGCCCGCTGCTTGCCTGCAGAATGAGGCGACTTGAATAATTTTTGAAAAAAAGATGTACAACTATGTGGCAAACGAGGTCGGTTGATGTATGTTTTCCTCGGGAAAATTCACTTTGCCCGATAAGTTTCAATTTTCGCGCAGCTGCTCTTTCGAAAAAGGTATTCGGACTGCAATCAAAACGCGCGTCATGCGGAGAATTTCAACGAAATTTTCAACAGCTGAAAACAACCTTTCTCGTATATACGTGTACACACATTGTAATTTGTAACGCCGACCCGAGAGCGAAAATTCGCAACAGAAAACTTTATTCAGATCCCGTAGAAACCCGGCTGGGGTTGAAAGAGAAAAATCGCAGGCTCTGCGCGAGCAGGCTTTTTCGAAAATAAAATAAAAAACTTGCCCCTTTTCAACGACTTTTTGTCTCGCGACGTTTCACTTTCCATTCGTTTTAGCGCATGTGTAGACATTCTTCCCTTTTCAGTCGGGGAGCTCGCAAATGATCGTCTTTCGCCTTGAAAAGTCCGGAGCTCGCGTCGATACACGCTCAGAACGCGCATCAGGTATATAAGGTATACAAAAGCGCGCACGCGTGCTACTGCCGGCGCGCGCAAACGAAAGCAAGAGGGATGAGTGCTATGAAGTTGAAGTTTGCACCGTTGCCTGCGCAACGATTTCGTAAATTCGTAAGTCGTTCCAAATTCCATTGAAAACCCCCTTAATATGAAAAATACCATTGGAAAACATATTTGCAACATGAATTAATTAATTTTCAACCCCTAAAGCACCAATAAATAGGGGTTGAAAATTTTAAATAGATTGATACACCAGTGATCGATTTTTTGCCAAAAATATAATGTTAGTCAGCCAATTTTTGCGACGGATTATTGTTGCTAAAGATAAAATATACTCCCACATTTTTTTTTTTCAAGATCCGAGAAGAGGAAACGATATCCAAAATAGGCTCCGCCAGAGCGTTCTTTTTCGGGTTGGCTGTCATTTCGGTTTGTTGCGAATAAAGCAGAGTTGATAATGTTAGTCAGCGATTTTGCGACGGATTATTGTTCCTTACAATTTAAATTACGTCGTACCGAATATTTTTGTGTCAAAATCGAGAAGAGAACGTATCCAAACTGGCCGCCTCACCCAAGTTTCCGTTGCAAGTGTCAATTTCGGCCTTTCTTGCCCAATCATAGCATACTGCAGTAAACGCCCCCCCTTCTAGTCAGCCAATTTTCCTCTTTTACGACGGTATTAGTTGTTTCCTTAGCAATTAAATTATTACTCGATCGTATAATTATTTTGCTCAAGATCCGAGTGATAAACGGAACGTATCCAAAATGGCGACTGAGAGCTTCCTCGTATGCACACGTAGTCCATTCTCGATTTTTAGCCCAACTCTTATAGCAAGTCTGTAAACTTAGTCAGCCAAGGATTTTTTGCGACCGAGTTATTATTCCCCGTACACTTAAAAACTATTTCCTCTTCCCGATACTATTTTTCTTGTTCTAAGATCCAAGCGAGAGAACCATTTTAAAAGAGGCCGTTAAAGTCTTCAGTTTTTTGATTGTCATTCCGGCTATCTTGCCGAACGACATAGCAGAAGATTGTAATGTTAGTCAGCTAAATTTTTTTTCCGAGCGGATTGATATTGATTTCTTCTTACGATCACTGAATGTATTACTCGTTCCCCCAAATAACTTTTTTTTGCAAGACTCCCCGAGAAGGAGGAACGTTCACTCCAACAGTGGTCGACCTGGGAGAAGTTCGAATCGCAATGTCATTCCGGCTTTGCCGATATTATTATAGCAAGTTTAATCGTTACTCAGCCGATTTCTTGCGTGACGGATTATAGTTCCTTACACATTAAATATACTCCCGAATATTTCTTTGTCAAGATCGAGTAAGAGAACGCTATCCAAAATGAGCGATCTGGAAGTCGTCTGCAAGGCCATTTCGGCTTGTTTGGCGAATTAAAGCAACTTTAATCTAGATGGTGCGCTATCAGACCCGTCCCAACTTTTGCGACGGATTATTGTTGCTTAATGATAAAAACTATATCTCCCACATTTTTTTTTCCAAGATCCGAGACGAGGCAGCTGTATCAAAATGGCCGCCAAGCGTTCGTTTTCTTGGTGTCATTTTCGGCTTTTTGCCGGACTAAGCACACTATGCAAGTGTAGTCAGCCCAAATTTCCGACGCGATTATTGTTTCCTTACAATTAATGATACTCCCCACATTTTTTTTTTTCATGATCCCGGAGAAGAGAACGTGTAGTCCAAAATGGCGCAGCTGAGAGTTCGTTGCAAGTGTCATTTCGGCTTTCTTGCCCCCCAACTGATTAGCCAACCTCACTAATGTTAGTCAGCCAATTTTACGACGGATTATTAGTGCCGATCTAAAATACAAATATACTCCGAATATTTTTTGTCAAGATCCCGAGGTAAAGGAATCCACGTTATACACAAAAATGCACTGAGAGTTTGCGTTTGCAAGCTTCCGTATTTCGGTCTTGGTTGGGCGAATAAAGCCAATTTAATTGTTTAGTCAGCCCAACATTTTCGACGATTATGTTGCCTAATTGATAAAAATATTACTGCCCACATTTTTTTTTCCAAGCATCCGAGAAGAAGGAACGTATCCAAAATGGCCGCCCAAGTTCGTTTTCGGTGTCATTTCGCCGACTGTTTTTTTGCGCGGACGTTTATAGCCAACTTCCTAAGTTAGTCAGCAATTTTGCTCGAGCGAATTATTATTTCCCTTACACTAAAATATACTCTCGAATCTTTTTTGTCAAGATCCAAGGAGAGGAACCATTAAAAATGGCCGCCTAAAGTAATTGGTTTTTGCGCTGTCATTTCGGCTATTCCTTGCGCCGAATATAGCCAATTTTAAGTTAGCCAGGCCAAACTTTTTCGTATCGGAATTATTCGTGTTCGCTGAATATAAAACCTATACTCCCACATTTTTTTTTTTTCATGATCGGAGAAGAGCGAAGTATCCAAAAGGCCGCCCAAGGTCTCGGTTCTCCGGGTTTCATTCGGCTTTGTTTGCCAGAATATAGCCAACTTTTTAATGTTAGTCATCAACGCATTTTTGCGACGGATTATCGTTCCTTACAATTAAATATAACTCCCCGAATATTTTTTTTGGTTCAGCATCCCGAGAAGAGGAACGCTATCCAAAATGGCCGCTTCAAAGTTTCGTTGCAAGTTCATCGGCTTTTGCCGAATATATAAGCAAGTTGTAATGTTAGTCAGCCAATCTTATCGACCGATTCATTATTCCTACACTAAAATATACTCTGCCGAATATTTTTTGCAAGATCCAAGGGAGAAACCATTTAAAAATGGCCGCCTAAAGGTTCTTTTTGTGTATTATCGGCTATCTTGCGAATATACAAGTTGTAATGTTAGTCCAGCCAAATTTTGCGACCGCGATTATTGCTTCCTTACGATATAATGTTACTCCAAATATTTTTTTGTCAAGATCCAGAAGAGGACGTTATGCAAAATGGCCGACTGAGATGTTCGTTGCAAAGAGTCCCATTCCGCGCTTTTTGCGAATTTATAGCAAGTTTAATGTTAGTCAAGCCGATTTGTGCTGCTGACACGTGATCTATTGTTTCAGCTTACAAGTTAAATAACTCCCGAATATTTTTTTTGCGGACTGTTCATAAATCGAGAAGGAGGGAATCGTATCCAAAATGGCCGCACAATTTCGTTGCAAGTGTCATGTTCGGCCTTTCGTTGCCTCAATATAGCAACTAGTCAATTTTACGTCAGGCAATTTTTACGACGGATATTGTTCCCTACAATTTAAATATACTCCCGAAGTATTTTTTTTGTCAAAATCCGAGAGAGGAACCGTTATCAATAATGCCGCTCAAATTCGTTGCAAGTGTCATTTCGGCTTGGTGCTTGCGCCAAGGTATAGCAATAGTCATGTTAGTGCAGCCATTTTTTAACGACGGGATATTGTTCAAATTTAAAATAAAATATACTCAAAACCGAATATTTTCCTTTTCAAGATCCGAGAAGAGGGGAACGTATCCCAAAATCGGCGACTGAGATTCGTTTGCAAGTGCCGCATTTCGGCCTTGTGTTCTGGTGCACGAATAAATGCATCGTTTTAATGCTAGTCAGCCAAATTTTTCAGACCGATTATTGTCCTTACGATCATAATTACTCCCCAAATATTTTTTGTCACAAGATCGAGAAGAGCGAACGGTATCCAATGGCGACTGAGAGTTCGCTTGCAAGTGC
>CM053172.1:55578996-55617435 GCA_012977825.3 Pteromalus puparum | reverse complement strand
TATTCGGGAGTATATTTAATTGTAAGGAACGATAATCCGTCGCAAAAATCGGCTGACTAACATTAAAAGTTGCTATATTCGCCAAACAAGCCGAAATGACACTTGCAACGAACTTTGAGCGGCCATTTTGGATACGTTCCTCTTCTCGGATCTTGACAAAAAAATATTCGGGAGTATATTTTATTTTAATGAACAATAATCCGTCGTAAAAATTGGCTGACTAACATTACAACTTGCTATATTCGGCAAGATAGCCGAAATGACACCAAAAACAAACTTTAGGCGGCCATTTTTAAATGGTTCCTCTCCTTGGATCTTGACAAAAAAATATTCGGGAGTATATTTTAGTGTAAGGAATAATAATCCGTCGCAAAAATTGGCTGACTAACATTACAACTTGCTATATTCGGCAAAAAAGCCGAAATGACACTTGCAACGAACTCTCAGTCGCCATTTTGGATACGTTCCTCTTCTCGGATCTTGACAAAAAAATATTTGGGAGTACATTATATCGTAAGGAACAATAATCCGTCGAAAAATTTGGCTGACTAACATTACAACTTGCTATATTCGGCAAGATAGCCGAAATGACACCAAAAACAAACTTTAGGCGGCCATTTTTAAATGGTTCCTCTCCTTGGATCTTGACAAAAAAATATTCGGGAGTATATTTTAGTGTAAGGAACAATAATCCGTCGCAAAAATTGGCTGACTAACATTACAACTTGCTATATTCGGCAAGAAAGCCGAAATGACACTTGCAACGAACTCTCAGTCGCCATTTTGGATACGTTCCTCTTCTCGGATCATGAAAAAAAAAAATGTGGGAGTATATTTAATTGTAAGGAACAATAATCCGTCGAAAAATTTGGCTGACTAACATTGCAAGTTGCTATATCCGGCAAAAAAGCCGAAATGACACCGAAAACGAACCTTGGGCGGCCATTTTGGATACGTTCCTCTTCTCGGATCTTGGAAAAAAAAAATGTGGGAGTATATTTTATCATTAGCAACAATAATCCGTCGAAAAATTTGGCTGACTAACATTAAAAGTTGCTTTATTCGCCAAACAAGCCGAAATGGCACTTGCAACGAACTCTCAGTCGCCATTTTGGATACGTTCCTCTTCTCGGATCTTGACAAAAAAATATTTGGGAGTATATTTAATTGTAAGGAACAATAATCCGTCGAAAAATTTGGCTGACTAACATTGCAAGTTGCTATATCCGGCAAAAAAGCCGAAATGACACCGAAAACGAACCTTGGGCGGCCATTTTGGATACGTTCCTCTTCTCGGATCTTGGAAAAAAAAAATGTGGGAGTATATTTTATCATTAGGAACAATAATCCGTCGAAAAATTTGGCTGACTAACATTACAACTTGCTATATTGGGCAAAAAAGCCGAAATGACACTTGCAACGAACTCTCAGTCGCCATTTTGGATACGTTCCTCTTCTCGGATCTTGACAAAAAAATATTCGGGAGTATATTTAATTGTAAGGAACAATAATCCGTCGCAAAAATCGGCTGACTAACATTACAACTTGCTATATTCGGCAAAAAAGCCGAAATGACACTTGCAACGAACTCTCAGTCGCCATTTTGGATACGTTCCTCTTCTCGGATCTTGACAAAAAAATATTCGGGAGTATATTTAATTGTAAGGAACAATAATCCGTCGCAAAAATCGGCTGACTAACAGTACAACTTGCTATATTCGGCAAAAAAGCCGAAATGACACTTGCAACGAACTCTCAGTCGCCATTTTGGATACGTTCCTCTTCTCGGATCTTGACAAAAAAATATTCGGGAGTATATTTAATTGTAAGGAACAATAATCCGTCGCAAAAATCGGCTGACTAACATTACAACTTGCTATATTCGGCAACAAAGCCGAAATGACACCGAAAACGAACCTTGGGCGGCCATTTTGGATACGTTCCTCTTCTCGGATCTTGAAAAAAAAAAATGTGGGAGTATATTTTATCTTTAGCAACAATAATCCGTCGCAAAAATTGGCTGACTAACATTATATTTTTGGCAAAAAATCGATCACTGGTGTATCAATCTATTTAAAATTTTCAACCCCTATTTATTGGTGCTTTAGGGGTTGAAAATTAATTAATTCATGTTGCAAATATGTTTTCCAATGGTATTTTTCATATTAAGGGGGTTTTCAATGGAATTTGGAACGACTTACGAATTTACGAAATCGTTGCGCAGGCAACGGTGCAAACTTCAACTTCATTGAGTGCTCGCTGTACCGGGGAGCCTTCAGTAAGATTAATGAGATCGGAGCGCGCAGCCTGAAGAAAGAGAAGAGGAGCTTTGAGGCGACTGCGGTTCGAGCTTTTCTATCTCCTGTATCCTTATTATTATTATTTTTTTTTTCCTGTTCCCTCGATCCGTCGTCGTTTTCTCTCGCGCGCGAGCGTGTTTGTTCGATAATTGCGCGCGATACGAAGAATTACTTAAACCGCAAGAGCCGGCAACAAGATTCGTGAAATCCGATGTGCTAAATACATCTCGCACTCGAGTCGGAAAAATGAAAGAAGCCAAGCCGTTTAGCAAGAGAAGAGGGTCTCTTGCGAATGAGCTACACTCGAGAGGAAAGAAGTGAGCGGGCGTATAATCGTAGTATAATCGGCGGCTATGTGCTATACGGGGGAGAGCAAGCGAGAAAGCTCGGCGCAAAAAGCTTTACGGAAGCCAAGCCGGATGAGAAAGAGAGCCGCGAGGAGGAAGAGGAAGCAGTAACGGACAAGGGGTCGAAAAGAGGGTCGCGCCGTCGAGTGTCCACTCTACTTGGCGAAACAACGAGTAAAATGAGAAAGAGAGAGAAACAGCGAGTGAGAGCTTGACGAAATGCACGCGTTAAAACGTCGGAGAGAAATTAACGAGGGGGTGCCGGCGGCGGGTTGCTCGAGATAATTGTCAGCAGCGCAGGTCGAAAACATCGTTATACTCGAGCCAATCTTCAGAATTTAAGAGTAGAGTGGATGAAGAGAATGGAGAAAAAAAGAGAGAAAGAGACGGGGGGGGGGGGGGCGGAAATGCAACAAAGCGAGAACGAGGAAAGGACCTACAGAAGCATGTCGACCGGAATACAGACCGAACGAGAGAGAAGAAAGACGCGTGAACCCACTCCCCGAGTAGTAATTTAATGGATCCATCATGTTTGCCAGTTGTGGCCAAAATATAAAAAAGTAACGCACAAGAAATGTCAAAGGTCAGTTGCGCAAGTCGCGCACGGACGTACTCCGCGAAGCTCACCGAGATTTCCCGATTGATCGCCTGAGTAAATATCCTCGCAGATAGAGGCTCCATTTTCCACGACCTCGAAATTACACATTCAGACGCGCGTAGCCGACACACAATGAGATCCGATATTAAAACTCGACTTTCGAGTTGAAAGAGTCTGAATCGAGTCGGTGATGCTCGACGGTTTATACGGCCTACTTGCGCGGTATAACTTTATCCGCGGATTTCTCTCTCTCTCTCTCTCTCTCTCTCTCTCTCTCTCTCTCTCTCTCTCTCTCTCTCTCCCCCGTCGCTCTCATTTCCGCGCTTGCCGAGCTCCTTTTCTGCTTCCGCTTTGCGCCTCTTTATCCACGAACGAAAGAGAGAGAGAGAGAGAGAGAGAGAGAGAGAGCATTGTGCTCTACTGTGCACCCGCGCATAGATAATCGAAAGAAGCCGCCAGAGGCGATAAAGGCGAGCGTTTGTGTATAAAGATACGCGCGCGCGCGCGGCTGGTGGCGCATTTTCCGGAACAGCTTTTAATTAGTTTATCGTTGCTTATTGCGAGAACGACGAAGTAAAGCTGAGGGTCGTCTCGTTTCCGTGCTAGCGCGCAATTCTAATATTCCTTCTGCACTGCGGGGAAGGCGCTTGAAAGCCCTTTGATTTCTCTTTCGCCACAGCTACCCTTTTTATTCGAGCACGACGCGTATCAATACGGCGCTGCAGCGAAGGAGATGCAGCAGCTGCGGCCTGCCCGTCGCAGGGACTTAATCTGTGATTAAACTTCGTTTCAGGCGTCATTAAGCTCGAACTAAAAGGTACTTTAATCTGCCGGAGGCTTGACATGGACGCGTCGACTATCGATTCTCCCTTAAGCCGCGGAGTCGCTGCTGTTGCTTGACTCTACGGCCATTCGATATAACCAGCTCGTCCGACCGAACACGGGCTTTACTACTGCGGAGCAGGCCAACGGATGCCCGCTACTGGCAGCATCTGTTCGATGCGCACGTAGTGCATGCCAGCGCGGCACTTCGTGACTCGCATGTGCTTAAAATACCCGGCCGAGAGTCGAGTGCGGGGGAGGAGGACGATTTTGTTCGGCGTTATTTATGCCGCGCTGCTGCTGCTGCTGCTGCTGCTACTGCTGGTGTTGCTTGAGACTATGTATACGGTCGGCTATTTTGCTGCGCAATCGTCGAGCTCGCACGCGATTTCTTAGTCTAAGGCTATCGCGGTTTTGTTGGAGTGCGTTGCACCGCTCGACTTTGCAGTCGTTAACATTCGCGTATTATTCGGTTATTAAACTTACTCATCAACAATCGGTTGTTGGCCGACAATTACCAGTATTGAAAATCGAATTGACTCGAACAACTGATCAAGTAACTTCGCGTAAATGCACTGCGAATTTTATTATACAACTATTACGAGCTTTTGCTTATTGGAAATGCATGAGTCGCGTGGCTCGAGTGACGATAACAATAACCCCAGCAAGCAGTGCGCCACGCCGGCTAACAGTTTAGTTCAGGATAAAATATCTTGTTAGCTACTGGAATGCGCATAATAACGGCGCAATTAATTCGTGGCAACGGGATTCGTTAGAGTTTAATGATAGCAGATTAAGGTTCGGTTAGCCATTATACCGGACGGATTTAATCCTCTTTAGCTGTTTGCTTTTATTTGCAGCGCAATTATGCAAAATCAATCATAGCTCTGTGAAATATTCAAAACATTTTACAAAAGTCTTACGGCGATTAATTGAAAACCGAGGCTACGCGGTATACACGACGCCATATATGCGCTTTGAGCACACAATATTCTGAATATGCAAAACAAGGTCGAATCGAATGCGCATGAATTTTGATGTGAAATGTGATTATTCCCGTCGGCCTGCAAGCTTCGCTGCAGCCGCATAGCGCCGAACAATCGCTTGATCATTGTATGATTTTGAAAATCCATATAAGATCCGTTTCTCGCTCGTAATTCGAAGAGCAAAAATAAAATAAAATACGACACACGAGGCTGTAACTGTCGCACGAGAGAGGTTCGCGGTCGATATATCGAGGGTCAGTTAATATAAGACAAAACGCTCGAAGCCTCCCCCGCTATATATATGTACGAGCAAAACGGCAATTTAGGCGTCACATCGCCGCTGCACGAGAGAAGAAAATACGTAACAATGCAGTCTAACTGGATATTATTTTTCCTCTACGCGAGCACTTCATCACGCAAGGAAATTACCGGAGGGAGAGAGAGCAAGCGCTTCAATAAGTAATAAATAACGTCTCGAACAAAGTAGCGGCGAGGCGAATGCCGGCGTATAACGCGCCGCTACATCAAGCCCCTGTTTTCTTCCGCTGCGCTTGCCCTCTCTCTCTTTCTCTCTCGCTGCTTCCATCCCCGCACTAAACTTCCTCCTGTCCACCTTGCTATACCTACTCAGTCCTGTGCTCACGGGCGCGCTCGTTTCTTTTTTTCTCATTCTCTCTCTCTCTCTCTCTCTCTCTCTCTCTCTCTCTCTCTCTCTCTCTCTCGCGCGCGCGCGCCTGTACACTCTATCTCTCCCTGCCCCTCTCCTTCCTTCTCGTATACCGTTTTTACCGGCCTGTAAATCTATCGGCATTGTTCAGTACAAGATAAACGACGCTTTCCGCCAGCTTTGACAAGCCTAAGCTCTTTACGATTCGCCCAGATGTTTATGGGCCTGTTATGTTTGAGATTTAATCGCTCGTACGAGCCTACCGTGCTTTTGCGGATGGGATTTTGAGCTGTTGACCGCAATAAAAGACTCGAGAATTACGTTATGACTTGGAAATTTCGCTACGGCAGGATAGTCGTTATTCAAATTAACAGAGCAACACGTCAATCAAGTAAGATAACAGCTCAAAGCCTTCGCTGAAGGATTTCCAGTGCGTGTATGCGTATAAGCTTCGAATTTTCTATAGATCGCGATAGCTCAAATGTCCATCCAAAATCCATAGAAACACCCCAGGCTTTGCACATCCCGACCTACTTCTACACTCTGTGGTGTGTGATGCTCGCTTCGCGATATGTGAGGGCACGCATCCACTTTGATGCAAATGCATCATATATACATGCGTGTTTCGGTTCAATTGACCGAGATATAATCGCGAAGCAGCGGTGTGCTTCGATGTGTTATTCGCTATAGTTTCATTGAAATACCTCCCACCGCCCCGAGTTGTGTTCCGCTCTGGAATTCCAAATGGTCATTCGCGCCGCGGAGTTCGCGTGGCGCATTATATGTTTATACGTTTCAGCAAACAATAACGATCTCGCGATGTACGCAAATGAAATAGCTACGCCGGAGCGCAAAAATACACGTTCGACGTGTCATATTTCGCATGGAGACAATAAGGCCGCGGTCGCACATTGTGTTTACACCACGGCGTGGTTATATCTGTGAAACAACAAGTAGGGAGGCAAAAATCTTCCCCCCGCGCAGCCGCGCGTTTCTAAAGGCTAAACGCGAGCTGTAATAATACGTAAGCAGCGTGTGTCTCGTGAGATATTGAACTATCGAATGCCTTGGCGTGCTTCCAAGGAGATATTGTGTGTGTTCGTGAAAGTGGAACACATCACGTCACATACGTGTATCGCTCATAGTCTGTGATGCACAGCTGGAAGGAAGAAAGTATAATGCTGATAGAGGAGGAAAGGAAAATAGTGGATTTGTGTACGCTACGAACTTATTTTTGGAATTACCCTCCGGTATATTACAGATATAAACCGTTACATAAACTGTCCCGTCAATTTAATCAATGATTGAGCGCGATACAAACTTTTCCATTCACACTCAAAGAGCGGGCAGTACACGTTAAGAGTTACCTTTATCGGATGTACAAAGTGTGCGTTACGACAAAGGGCCTTTGTAAACTAACGACGGCATTCAATAACCGGCGATTCGGTATCATCCAGCCGCATCGACAAATGTCCACAGGAGAGTGGCTCAGTGCAATCGCACTTTTCCCCATTATGTATGCGCGCACACACTGTTTCTCGTATTGGTGCGCGCGTCAATCAGTCAGTCAGTTGGTCGAGCGGCAAAATCGTCATTTGCGCGTATAATTTCAATGTTCATTGAAAGCGGCTCAATATACCAATGCGACAAGTAAAATACTCGCGGCGGTGCTGGTCGGTGTTATATCTCGCTTTGATCAGTCAGAATGTCTGTAATTGGTATTCTGTACATACACGAGCTACCTATATATATGTACAGAAGCATAAAGGACTGCAACGATTAATTACGAATAGAGTACTTGCACGGAATGATTGAACTTGCACAAGTTACAATAAGTCTCTCCTCCGATGATTGTTTAACCGGCTGAATTGTAAATCTCGGGCAATAAATATACTTTTGCAAGTAGGTCGGAGCTTGGCTCGAGACAAAGTTCTAGCTATTTCACGCGCACGTGTGTCATCGTATGCCGCACACTAATGCACCCGCATTACCTTTCTCCTATATATACAAGCGACAAGCTGCCGATATTGCGACTCCTGAGTCCTGTCGCACTGCTGGAGTGCTGCACACACACACACACACACACATGCATGTGAATTTAGACGCCTCCCGCAACCATCTCAGTAATTCCCAACAGATGGTTTCTGACAGAAGGGCGCCAGTAGAGATTCTATATAAGCAGCGCCTCTCTATCGGCCTAATAGACACCCCGACGGAGCTCCCCTACTGTAGGTTCGCCGTGCATCGCTTTGTTTCGAGTTCTCGAGTATTGTGCCGCTGTCATAGAGGTAGCCCTGCGCGCTTTATGATTTACGTTCAAGCATCCGAATGAGCTATTTGCCGACACGAAAGCTCACGCGCGATGAATGGTGCTGTATTATATATCCTCTTTGCGATTTGTTCTTTATCTTGAAGACGAATCGGATATTTTTTTATGTTTATTGTTTATAGATGACTCATCAATTCGAAGCTTTCTTTCTTTTTTTCTCTCTTTCCTTTCACTGATTTAATTAATTTAAGCTCTGAATACGAATCTTCATTCGCGTCATTAATCTCGTGCAGGAAAGTGACATGCTTCAAATGTACTGCTCACACATATTCTTTCGATAAAAAAGTGAAAGTGTTGGTTATACGAAAAACCGGGGAAAAAAAGTTAAGTGATTCGGTGTTATCGAATGCTTCAGTTGTAGAAAAATAGAAAATACGCGCAGGAAGCGCGCAGAAACTTTTATGGAAATTCAATACTTGAAGTTTGTATATGTTCCATCAAGTTTGCAAATGTCAAATGATGCTTTATCAAGCGAATAATCCTACGAATTCAAACAAAGTTTGTACTGCATGCACGCAGAATTAAATGTCGGAAATTTTTAGCTTCGTCGGTTCGAAAGTTTTCCGACAAGCACAATTCGTTTATAATGACGCCAGCACGTGGTTGAGAGTAAAAAATTACATGTATACGATTTCTGAGAGACTGCAGCTTTTGCGTGCGGCCGATTATGAACGAGCACTGGCACAGAGTGTACGAGCAAGCGAGCAAATGAGCGCGAGCTAGTTTCTGAATGCTTGCGCGATTACTACCGCGTGGGCGTCAGAAGGTAAAAAGAGAGAGAGAGAGAGAGAGAGAGAGAGCTTGCAGTACACACGGGCGACTCGCAAAAACTCGTCCAATGGCGACGACGATGACGACGAGTTGGATGCCTGCGAGAGTGAAATAAACACGGAATTATTAATTTAATTAACTCCTTCCTTATTATATTCGCTTCATTATAAAGGAGTATCGGCCATGAAGAGACGATCACCGCGACTGCGCTCAGCAGGATATAAACGCGTTTATTATAAGTCTGCTCGTGCAGTCTATACAGGACTAGATAATGAGTTTTTGAAAACCGACAAAAGCTTGACTATAAAAAAGAAAAAGGTACGTTTGTGTCAAGTTAGATGAAATTTCTATATCTATCAGCTACCATCGGAACTAATTATAGCATAGCAGATTTTTTCTTTTTTCTTGCTTCCTCGGCAAATCCACGTCTCTATTTAAAGCGCATACTTTTTCCAATCAAGCAGAAAGTTCGAAAAAGCTCGCGCGCGCGCAGCTGCGCATCGTATTGGATCGTGTGGATATAACTTTCGCAATAGTTCGTCGTATTGTATCCCGCGCACCGGATAAAAAGAGAATATGGCATAATAAACTGCCTGCGAGCGGGAATCACTTTATCGATATACCCCACTCTTTAATTAATATTGCTCGGTTCTTTATTAGCCCATAATTTTCGTCTCTTATAAGGCAGATCGCGACAGCCGTGCAGATACGCAGCGCTGGCCCGTTAGAGAAATATATCGACGACCCAACCCCAGTCCACGTGTGTGTGTGTGTGTGTATATATATATATATATATATATATATAGAGCCGATTCGGAAGGAGAGCCTTTTGTCTCAATACTTTTTCTCGCGACCCAATCGCGTGTCACGGCGATGTTACGCGTTCGAGGAAATCGAACTCCATATACGAACCGCACTCTGATCAGATCTATTGGCCGCGAAAATTCGAACGAAAGCAACCCAAGAGCTTATACGCAGACGGCTCGACACATAATGTATATATACAAATACTATATACGCATAAATGCGATAAGCTCCGCCGTAATTAACGAAAATATGAAGCGCACTCGTTACAGCACACGGGGAATTGAGGTTTTAAGCTTTGCATTTCTGCTAGTTCTCGGCTACAGCACAGCGGCGGGTCTAGAATGTGAAATAATTGCTGGCGTAGCGTCGACGGGTCTCGCATTGCTGCATAAACAGCGTTGATTGTGAATTTGTATGGACGCGCCGCGCGACAAATTATGATTGTTAATAAGCGCGTGTTTAGTAATTCCGCCCCACCGCGTGGATTATTATCGCGCGCGGCCGTTGTATATATCTCATAGATTTCATACTGCAGAGGCGCTTTGAAAAGTAGGGATCGATCGGAATGATCATCGACGGTGGAATTCGCGAGCGTATTTGATATTGTGCAGGTATAATGCGATGCCGGAATCGCTTTTTATTATATAATAATGACATGATATGCGATGGTTATACCGCTCTACTATATATACGTACAGTATAAAGATTCGCAGCAAACGAGGACCGATTGTCGCCACGTACATTTATTAAGCGACGAGCAGAACGATACTGCACGTAGGTTGATGAATTGTGAGGCGAAAATATACATGGAAAATATTATCGCACGAATGACGAAGGGGTTATCTGAAATTCAAAGTGAAACAATAGCGTATACGTCGGTCAGATTTATCTGGGACATATTCCGTATTGTATTTGAATAACCGTGAGTGCAGATGCGGCGACCTGTATAAACATCTGTGCGGTGTTTGTTGAATAAAAAGCAACATTCGCGGGCGCCGCTATACACAATAATAATGCATTGATATAATATATCTGTCACTCAGTGCATTTACTGCGTTAGACACAAAAAACCGCTCGACGAAGAAAGTTTCAAAAAAAAAAAAAACGTTGTACCGCACGAGGTGCGTTCAATCATCAATCTGATGCGTCCGGTCCACGAAAAATTCGCTTGCGTCGCGCAAACAATCAAAATAAAAGGGAAGCTGCAATACCTTTAAACATTTCCGCTCTGCTTCGGACGCGGCGTCTTCGAGTCGTTTCTCAAAGAGTGTGTCCAGTAATACGAATTTCTGACCGTCGGCGTCAGAATCAATCATATTTAGAACGATAGCGAAACTGGAGATAGAGAGACAGAGAGAAATTCGACGACGAGGGGGAAGCGACGATTTGGGAATATTGCGCGCCAACGTTCATTAGTTTTATTCGAGGGCAAAGCTCTGCCGTCGTTATACGCCGTAGCCATCGGCGCGATTAATTGGAGCGCGCTCTGGATATTTCAAACGCTCGGTGGTGTTGCAACTTCTCGGTATGACCTCGTTGCCGGCCTTCGGTGCTACATCGCGTTCGCAATATACTACTCCTCTGCACACAGTAACCTTCTACGCGCAAAACGCAAACTGGGAGAAAGAGTGAGTGTGAGCGAGATAGACGAAAGTTCGCAAAGTCATAATGCGAGCGCAAACTCTTGCGGCGCAGAGAGAGAGAGAGAGAGAGAGAGAGAGAGAGAGAGAGAGATAGAGCGGTATGCGCCTAAAATGCGCGAATGAAAGCCGAGAGAAAGGAGTGCCGCCTTTGAAAAAGTTCCAAAGCCATTTGTACAAGCTTTAATGAATGATCCCATGCGCGAAACCGATGAGTGATAAAGGCTTTCTCGTAAATGAATCGCGCTATCAGATGATTGTGATAGAGACGACAATTCGATTTGAAACAAAGACGCCATCGATGGAGACTTTTCTTGCTGTTTTGAAGAAAATGATAAGAATTACGCGAACTTTTATTTTTTGAAAAATTTTCCTTCAAACTTTCAGCGTCATTAATTAACATCCCGGAACTATAGCGATACGAAAATTAATGCTCGATGATTAAGAAGATGAATCAAATTACCATTTTAATGAGCCCGCTGTTGTGATAACGTAACGAAATAAACGTTCTGCATAAGCTGTACGTATTATGCGAGATACCGAGATTTTGTGTATGTACTCTTTTAATTGTACAAAAAAATAGTCCGTATTTGAGTTTCTGTCTTTTATATAACACATCTTGATTAAGTATATTATGATTAAATATACTCTTACATAACTGAACGAGTAAATTTGTCGAAGATATTCATCAAGAGCTTTCGCCACATCAAATCCTCCTTTCTTAAAAAAATGATGGCCTTTGTTGTGAAGCATTTAATACGTGATTCTGATTGGTTGCTGGTTGGTTGCCTACGCAACGAGATCAGAACCGTGCGCTTTAAATTCATAACCTCAAAACAGTCATAACCCAGAGTTCAGACATCAGGGATAGAATCAAGAGCACTCGAAGCGCGCCTTCATTCCTAGTACGAGTAAATATACCCGTGATTGAAATATCACGTGTGTGCGTATGTGTACACATACAATCGCTAAATACACACACTCACGGAGCAATGTCTCGCACTCGTTGCTTTTATAGCTTTTAGCCCCTCGTCGTTTGTTTCATTTCCCATCGTTTCAATCCCTCGCCTCACTCGTGTTTCCCTCGCGGCAGCCAGCAGTTTTTCCTCCATTTGAGTTATTGCCTCTGCCACTGCTGCTCAAGGCTCGAGTGTCTCGGGACTCCCAAACACATATAATTTGGCAAGTTTGACACGCGAAAATGTAACTAGATCGCGCGATACAACGATAAGGAAAGTTTTCTCAGGCCGAAGCTTCACGATGAGGCCCTGCTATCGAGTTTCCTTTCTCTTGTCTGCGTGTTTTGCGTTGCGTGGCGTAAGAAATTGTAGGTACACAATACGTTATGCGTTGTATTAAGAGAGACTTTGTTTTTTGAAGATACGCCATGATATAGAAAAAGTATAGGTATTATATTCAATTAATAATTCCCTGGTAGAAACCGTAACCCACGTATTGGCTAGTTCTTAGACTGCGTTTTTTTCTTTGCCATTTCTTAGGCTGAATGAAACGCTTTTTAACCTATTTTTTGAATAGTTCTTGAATTGACTATGCCTACCTTGTTTCTGAGTACAAACAGCCCATTAAAGTTGGTCGAGTAACACAACTGAATTACACGTGGCTCGTCGCGGTTTGAGGATGGAATTATTACTTATTTTCATTTATTATACGTCAAAACGTCTGTATTATACTGTACGATTTTAATACGGCGAATATTTGCTTATCCAATTAAAACAAACACTTTCGTGGTGCAGGCGCTGAAAGTTCCTTCCTGCAATGTTACGCGCAAGACTCAAGACTCAAACAAGTTCGAGTTCCGTACACTGATGCGCATATTTATGAGTTGCTGCGTCAAAAAAAGCCGTTATTATCGATTAAACGCCAAGTGTCATTGGTGGATAAGCGCATTTCCCGCAGGCTTGTTGAAATAACGCGCCAACACTCGCCGAATCGAATCTCGTGTGCGTGTGCGTGTTTGTCCTAAATCTACGTACTCGTCGTTACGTGTTATTTTATTAATTCTTTTTCGGCGCCGTTCATTGCACATCCCTGCGAGCAATCGATATTGATTGTGTACGCTACCGCGAAAGCTGTTCAAGAGTCCATCATCGTCTGCCGAAGCAGAACAAGAGCGTAACGCGCTCGGCTCACCTATATAAAAGCTGGTTCAAACATTCATTAAGCTGTCGCTTCTGCTTCCGAGAAAAAGTGAAGTGGCAATTTGCTTCAATCCGAGCGCTCGAGTGCGCCGTAATTAATTCAACGAGAAAAAGGCAAATAGCCCTCGGTCAGTGCGCGTATATAGCGCGCGGCGCTGGCTGTTTTAACGGGTAAATACAGCTAACAGCTCGGGACGCGTTGGACTACGGGTACATGTCGCGTCGGCAGCGGAGCAACGCCGCGCGCGTATAGCCGCATATAAGTGGCCCTAGTTGGTAGCTTCCATGGCATACTGCTGCAGCGAGCGACGACGACGACGACGACGACGACGGCGGCACGCGGCGGCTGTTTCCACCGCGAGTTCGTGGCGTTTAAATGCAAATTCGAGACATGTGCTCGGCGAAACTTCCTAATTCAATTCGGTTTTGCGTACACGCCTGGTACTTAATGGGTCTTCACTGTCGGCAACGCTTACTCTCCTATGTCTCTATATGTGTATATACCGTCTCACTGCAGCGCATCAGCTCTTCAACTTTCATTATTATACTCTGACGGCTGCTGTCACGTATGCGTCATTATACCGAATCCGCCACTTCTTCTTTCAGCGTCGCCCTGCACGCTGACGACCTTTGATGAGAGAATGCCAGATCGCAATATATGTAGAGGCGTTTGTTTGAATAATCTTAGCACTATATACCTATGCAAGAACCGTCAAAACTATAATACAAAATTGTACAAAAGTTATTAGGTCGCGGGATTATGCGCACGTTCAATACACACGAATAAATGACAATAGGACGGCAGGCTTTAGCGGCAGCGAAGGCTTTGCCAGTTAAATTAACATTTTAATAAGAAAACTTTTAATTAATCTTTTCTCGGACAGTTGAATAAATCCGGCTTACGCGTGAGGCGCGAGAAAATAAAAACGTCCTCCACGTGCAGCGGACAAAGATCGCAAGCGGTCCTCTCTCTCTCTCTCTCTCTCTCTCTCTCTCTCTCTCTGAAATCGACACTCATCCCTGCTGGTCCTTTGTATCGTGAAATGAACAGATAACAGGCTCGCGAGCGGCGGTGTTTGATATATAACCACCTGCGATGAACGAACAGCGCGCGCGGAGGACAGCTGCGAGAGGGATGGAAGAAACTACACGCTTGTTTGCCGTGCGTGCTCGCTCGCGGGGCACGGATAGATCATAGCAAATGACAGTTTGCTACTCTTCCGTTATTCATTCTTCCGAGGGGATGTGTGCCTCCCTCCCCCCCCCCCCCCCCCTCCCCCCTCAACGTGTCAGGGGTGAGCGCATTTCCGCCAGGCTTGTCCTGTTAAGGCAACACCTCAGTACGATCGAATCTGTGTGCGTGCTGGTGTTTGTTCCTTATACGTACTGTTCGTGAGTGTATATCTTTCATTATAAATTCTTTTTCAGCCGCTGTTCATTGCACATCCCTTGACCTCGAGCGCATCGATATTGATGTGTACTGCTACGCGAAGCTGGATTCAAGGTCCTATCACGTCTGCGAAGCACGAACATAGATTCGTAACGCTCGCTTCGGCTCACTACTATTAAAAAGCTGCGAGTTTCAACTTCATTCGCTCGCCGCATTTGTCTTCCGAGAGAAAACGTTGACATTGGCAATATCTTGCTTCATACGAAGACGCTCGAGTTGCGCACTCACTATATTAATATCACGTAGCACAACAAGGACAAAAGCCTCTTCGGTCAGTGCGCGTATTATCAGCGCGCGGGCTGTGTTTGTAACTGTGGGTGAAAAAACAGCTAAATCAGCTCGGGTAAGTCGTTGACTATCGCAGTACATGTCGCGTCAGTCGGGCCAGGACGCCTCATTCAAGCAACCGCCGCGATCGCGTTATAGCCGCATACTAAGCTGGCACCGGTAGTTTGGTTAAGCTTCCATGATGGACAATACTTACTGAGCAGCGGAGCGGCGTGAACAAAGGCTCTCCGGAAAAATCGTGATATGAAGCTTCAGACGACGAGCGACGACGCGGCGAAGCGCCAGCGCGCGGCTGATGTCCACGACGAGTCGCTGCGGCTGTCGTTGAAATGCAACATTTCGACACATGTGCTCGCAACATCCTAATTCAACTTCGGTTTGCGTTTATATGACTTTGAGTACTAATGGTGATTCTTCACTTGTCTGTCATACGGCTTTCTCCTCCTTATCGTCCTTACTCACTTGCGTAGTATGCCAGTCTCAACTGCCAGGTTCCATCAGCTTTTTCAATACATATTCTCTTCGCGACGGCGGCTTGTCCTGTCAATATGCTGCTCCAGTTATACGAATCCCGACTTCTTCTTCAGGCTCGCCCTGCGAGCGCTGAACGACTTGACTGCAGAGAATGCCGAATCGCAATATGTGATGAACGGTTTCGTTTGATAATTCTTTAGACACTAATATACCTATGCAATAACTCCGCTCAAACTATATACAAATTGTACCACAAATGGTTATTAGGTCGGGATTATGGCGCCACGCTCTTCATACACACCGTAACTACACAATGGAACTCGGACGCCAGCTTTCAGCGTGCAAGCAGAGTCTTTGCTCTGCATAACAGTAACATTTTAATAAGGAAACCTTTTGAATTAATACTCTTCTCGCACAGTTTGGTTATAAGTTCCGGCTTTACGCGGGAGGGCCGAGAAAATAATCGAAGATGTCTCACAATTTCTATAACACTAATGAGACATGGTCAACACCCCCCCCCGCCCCCGGGGGGGGGGCGGGCGGGGGGCGGGGCTTCCCCCCACCCCCCCCCCCCCCCCCCCCCCCCCCCTAGATTTTTTCCCCCCCCCCCCCCCCCCCCCCCCCCCCCCCACAACTCCCCCTCCCCCGGACGCGCGGCCGGGCCCTTACGTCAAAATGCCAATCGTTCGTCGGGCTGGGGGGATGACCCCCCCTCCGTAAATAAGCCGGTGTACAAAGATCGACAAAGCGTCTCTCTCTCTTCTCTCGTCTCTCTCCTTCTCTCCCTCATGAAATCGGACTCCTTCACCCTGCCTGGTCCTTTGTATCGTGAAGACAGAGAACAGGCTCGCTGAACGCGGTGTTGATTATTATACCCTACCTTCCGTAGAACGGAGACTCGCGCGGGATGCAGGCTTGCTGGACGATGGGATGAGAAATAACTACACGTTGTTTGCTCGGTGCTTGCTCTGCTCGCGGGGCACACGATAGTATCAGTTTAACAAATGACAGGTTGCTACTCTTCCCTGCTTATCATTCTTCCGTGGGGATGCGGTGCTCGTCCCCCCCCCCCCCTTCCTTCGCGTGTAACTTAGTCATCGTGTGCAGACTTTCTTTCTTATTCGGCGCGCGAGAGAGCCTGACGGTATCCGTAATACTTTTATATTGGAATTCGTACGGATCCTATAAATCTATCAATGTTCTTTCAATGAGGAATACAAGCGCGCTGGAGCGAAAAAGTTTGGATGGTTTCGAAGCTCGCGAGTAATCCCGGACCCTCGGCGCACTCGAGTACTCGTCGTTGAAAAGCCGGAAGGCATATATTTTTCCGATATGCACATCATCCGACTTTCAGTTATTATGCATTATATTATACGCTCTAGTTTTTTTTTCTCTCAAGGCAGAAAAACAAATGCTTTCGTGCTTGATGTACCATAACATCCGACGTCGTTCCCCTCGGAGACGCGTAAAAACGCGAAGAGTTCCGGCGTTGCAGCCTCGTTTGCTATCGACTAATCTTACCGAGCAGCGGCCTTTGTCTCGCGCTCTTTCTTCCAAGACAACGGCGACAGGTCAAAGCGAAGTAGATAAAAAAAAAGGACAAGCTCAAGGGTACTCGTCGACATTGCATCTTTTGCGAAAGAAAAAGCTTGACGGCAAGAAGAGGGGGTCAGGCGCGCGAGATAGGTGAGCAGCGGCGGACTCTTTTCTTATCCGAGCTGAGCGCAATTATTCCATCGCTGTGTATATAGTAGTGCACAGAGCTGGATATCACCGGGACGGCTCTCCTTTCTCGCAAACAATTGCACAGCAGCAGTCGGCGACCGATGCTGTAGCTCGCCCGTTGCTTCTCTTTCATGGTCTATATTGTACTACAGTAGGGTATTAAGCTGCTTCGTGTACACACGGCTTGCTGTTAATTAAAAAAGTTTTTTCCATAAACAAACTACCTGACTTGCGCACGGACACAATTCTAGCATTTTACCTTTAACGATTACAGGTAATTTCTCCTGTTTGAATATGTCAGCAGCCATACGCGATAAGGACCCGTTGTAATTAGTCGCTTTTCGAGGAAGCAATAGGTGCAGGGTGGTACAGGCGTAAGGGACAAGTGTCGGCGTTGGCCTTATCAGTAAACGAGCAGACCGCGCTGCACGCGGACGATCCCGGACCGGTGGTCAGGATATCCTGCAATAAAACTGAACGAGCCGAAACTGAGAGTGGAGAGAGAGAGAGAGAAAGCTCGCCATCGCAGCGGGAAGCGAGAGAACTGAAGCCGCTGCGACGAATGTAATTAGACGCGACTTTTTAGCATGTCCAATTTTGCTTTAACCGAGTCTATGCAAATATACAACGAAGATAATCAAGACGAAAGTTGGTACTGTCTTTGCGATCCTATAGCTCGCGTTCAGCGGTGCACCGTCGAGATCGGATTGCATCCAGTTTTTGCGTATCCAAGAGCATAATCCATTTCCTAAAACTCAAATAAAATTACGCCAAGCGGATTAGTCGCTTCTACTCTACTTTAACGTTCCTACGTGTCATGTCATGTATAGCGAGAAAAAGTATATTATGCAGTGCGCGTGACGCGATGGAATCATTATTGTCCTGACGCTTCACACCGCCACTGTCGCGCAATGTCGAAAGTGGATAACAAGAAGAGTACGAGGCTTAAATTTTAATTGAATTTAATAAGCTCGCAGCCGAGCGCACGTATACTGCGCGAAAGCGCATTAAGCTCCCTTCCTTTCTCCCTCTATATACATATAACACATCTCTCTCTGGGGCTAGCGCGCGCGCGCGCGAGAGAGAGAGAGAGAGAGAGAGAGAGAGAGAGAGAGCAGTTTATTTCAATTTCGCCTCCAAGTAAATCCGAAGCTCTCTCGTGCTTTAGCTATATTGGAGATAATAATACAAGACTGGCGAATCTCGCCTAGGCCAAAGTCCATTGAAGTCGGCATGCAGAGATAGAGAGAAGCCCGCCCGTATGTATTATATGATACGCTGCAAGGAGTTGGCGACACGAGGGAACCGTTCGTTATTAGCGTCGCGGCAATAACTTTTCCTTATTGCCGCGTAAACGATGCACTCACCGCGTACGTTGCGCCGCCTTACTGGCTCTGCACAGCTCCTCCTTTCTTTTCTCCGAAACCCCGTGCTCTAGCTAGCTGGTGGAAATAAGGGCTTTAGCAGCTTTCGAGACTACTTTTTATTTTCTCCTCGAGGGCAGTTTTCGGGAGAACCGTTACTTTTTGTTTTCCTCGCGTGCTTGGGAATCTTGAAAAATGCGCCGCGCACCGATTCCCCGATGGTATCAGCTTTGGAGGTGACAGATTAAAGTTTTTCCGATAGAATTCGCTGATAAAGCACGCGTCGACAATGATCTGCTGTGTGTAAGGTTTTGTCTGACCAACTCTGACTGACACTAATGCCCATCAGATTAAGAATGTGCTTTAATGTTGCGCGATAATCAGCGGAATTCTATTATAGCTATACGCGCATCGTATTGAACGCGCGTGGACAGTAGCGCCATTTCGTGAACGTGGCGAGTAAAGAGCATCCGAGTTTTTCATACCGGCATCAACAACGATGCGCGTTTATAAATAAGCTCGCGAGCATATAAAACAACCGCTGCGACGGCGAGCGTTCCGTCCGAGCAACGTATATTAAATGCGGACACAAACGAAGAGTAACGCAGACTTTTTCGCCTCCCAGTTCCGCCTACACATATTTCTCTCTTTCTCCTCAAATTACTCTCTCCGTATCGTTCCGCGCTGTGCGTATAGCTGTGTAACTCTTCTATTTTTAATCGAGCAAGAGCGAGGAAGCGACTGTTCCAGCAACGTTTCTCTCTCTTTATCTCGTATATTTGTACAGCGATCGTATATAGATACTCCAGCGTAGTAACGCGTGTATCGCTGGCGAAGTGCGCAGAAGCTTTTAGCCCCGGCGGGTCTTCGAGAGCTGTAATACACGAGCCGATTTTCAAAGCTAACTATATATCGCTGGAGGGCCCTGCACAGCTATTCAAATGGAGATGAACGGCCGTGCGCGATTATCGGATGAACGATTTCGCGCTGCTCGCTGAAAAGCTTCCGTGGAAAGTGCTGCGGTCCCGAATTTTTCAACGTCAGCTTCGGCTATTTTTACATAATGAATGAATGACTTTTTGCATCCGTAATTAGTAGGCAAGATAATTTCAGCGTTTTACCACAGTTCGACATGTGCAGCGCGCTTGAGTGAATTTTGCGAAAACGAGTGCTTCACATTTTTCCCCCGTGGATTAGCCGAAAGCAAGGAGATTGAGACGCGGCTTGCAAGCCGTGCGCTTCAGTGACATTAACTGGCAGGCAGCTACGCTCAACCGCAGATGTCAGCCACGATAATTAATCCGCGCTTCATAGAGCAACTGACCTCATGTTACGTCTCATGCTAAAATTTACCGCAGGTCAATTTTACACCTGTCCATCAAACGTTCAAGCTCGTGGGAACGACGTTTTGATTCAGAGAAACCTGGAAATTAATGTATATATATACCCTGTACTCGACAAATCGCCATTTCTCGGTATAATTTTGGTTTGGAGCAGAGTTAGTGTACCGTATTGGTGATGCTGCGATTTACACTAAACAAACCAAATGTAGAACTGATCAAAGCAGTTGCGCGAGAGGACTATAGGTATATACTTTTGATTTCAATGATATTATTAACAACTCAAAATACTCATTACTCGGAATTAACGACTGCAACGCACTGGATTATATACTCGATTATATATAACCGAAAACTATTCAAGTGCGTTTCGATGTATCGATAGCCATCGAGTGTAACGGTAGCCGATACGCAGGCCTCGCCTTTAAACTGCTATAAGAGCAAAACCAAAGAAATTCGAGTACCGCATAGGACTCAGCTCGCTTCAAAAACTCACATCAAAACATTCGGACCACTATCACGAGCATTATCGCTGCCAGCTCGTATGACAAACTGACACCACCGCACTTACACCGTATAGCCGAGAACGCGCGGTACATCTCTCGGACTGGAAATGTGGCTTTGGCGTCGGGACGCTCCACACGAGCGCCGAAAGCTCCAGCGGTTGGCACGCGGCGCTAACCGTCGCGGTTTGCGTCACACACTTATTTTAACGAGCCTCGTCATAAATCGCGGTTAATTCCGCGGCGCTCTCCTTCGTCGCGATCTTTACGGCTCTCGCGTGCAGTGTGTGTGTGTGTGTGTGTGTGTGTGTGTGTGTGTGCGTGTGCAGAGAATCGTGTGAGCGCATAACTCGAGAATACGCCCAAAAGACAGATGATGACATACGTGTCGGCTGCGCCGACGGTAAATCTCGTGAGACGACTTCAATAAGGTATTACTTTCGCGGATCTTGTGGCGGCGGAACTGAATACGTCGAACATTCGGCGCGAGAGCGCCTGCGTCAATGCGGGCTTTCGGTGAAAGCGCGAGGGTGGTTATTAGAAGCGCGATATTGGTCAGGGGATTAAGATGAGATATCCGAGTGATTTAGTCGGTAGATTATATTCGAAAACTACGTCTCGCGAGAGTCTGACCAAACTCGAGGATTTCTACTCGACTCGGGCAACCGTATAGCCCAACAGTGTTCCCGGTGACTCGTAAATTACTTAGTTGCATTCGCAGCTCTATCCAAATATACGTCGAAAATCCCCCCCATTGGAGCGAGGAAAAAACAAACGCGCAGCAACGCAAATGAAATCACCGACTGCACTACTATGCGCTACATGGAGAGGCTCTGGCAACCCGACTAATCCTCTCGCCGACAGTCTGCATGGCTATGCAGACATACTCCCAGCACGTAGCTCTCGCCTCGTTTAAAAAAAAAAAAAAGCTGCGCGCAACAACAGTCGGCGCGGTATACAACTGCCTCGCGTCGCTGAGTCCGAATCAAAGTATAGCGCAAACGAGGCCTGTAAAATCCAGTCGAAATACCGATCGCGCGCTAGGACCGAGTCTCTCTCTCTCTCTCTCTCTCTCTCTCTCTCTCTCTCTCGACTATCCGGTGTACCGACAATTATTTACGAGACTCGATAGCCCTCGAGCAGAGCGGCAACGGCAGCCAGCCGAAAGCAGCGCAGCAGGCTGGTTCTGTGTGTATGTGCGCCGCCGTCGGTCGTCATGGAGTCGCTTGTTCGAGAGCATCGGCGTAGAATCGCGCTGCCCGAATATTTATGGACTCGCTCCGCGCTCGCACCGGGCATGGGCCGTGAAACGACGGCTGTGCCTAGTAAATACTTGCGCGTTGATCGGCCGCCACGTCCCAGAACAAAGGCCGACACTCGTCGCTCTCGGTACTTATGCGCGAACGGGAGAGAGAGAGAGAGAGAAAGAGAGTGAGTGGGTGAGAGAGGGTGGGACGGGCAGCAAACATGTCGCGCTCTCCGCAATACATCTCGCGCACCGACAACAACGGACGCGTTGCTATCCCGCAACGCTCTCTCGTCCTATCCGCTGTGCATAAGTTTGTTTAGACCTGCTGCTCGACATTCGGATCCCGGCTTGATCGAGCTCGTTTCGTTTTCAGCGGCGATGTTAGCTCCGACGCGACGTCCGACGCTGACAATTGATTTTGCCGTCGCTTATTTTGCTCCGGCAGCGGAAACGCGCATCGAGCAAAATCTACGCTGGTTCACAGCGTAATAATGAGCATAGACCTCCATTCACATAAAATAATACGCTGAACATTCCCGACGTGTGTTGTCGGTATACGTATGTTTATATAGGTAGACGTTCTGCAATAAAAGATACAAAGTGTAACGGCGGATTTGCCTTCGATGAATTTTTTTGAATAATACTCGAGTAATTCGAAAAGAAGTAGTCAGATTGTCTTCCAGCGTATAATATACACAAATCACAGTAGAGGAGGATTGCGAGGTATCCCGTGCGTTGTTGGCGTCGAATTAGTTTAGTGCTCGAGTGCACAACAAACCGGAGATCCGATGCATCTTGGCGTCTGCATGAGCGATCGGAGTTTCTCGATATGCTACTTCCTAATCTATGCAGCGCGGGAGACCGATAGCACCGCAACGGCGGCATTAGCGCAGTTATGCGCTTACCCACATACACACAATAGAGCGAGATGCGCCGCGATGCCAGGTGGGGAAGGGAGCGCAATATATACTTCGGAATCCCGATAGTCCGCGAGGACATCGATCGCGTGTGCTCGGCTGATGCGGTATAGCTCTCTCGAGCTCTCTCTATGCTATGTCCCGCTGAGCCACTGTAGGCGGGGAGGGATGAGGCCTCTTGATTATGATCGAGAACGATTGTACGCGCGCGGACGCAATGCGAATGATGATGCTGGTTCTGTGATACTCTCGGGAGGAGAGGAGAGGAGTGCGCGCCCGGAGGTATAGCTCGAGAGACATGCAAATAAGGAGGAGCTCGCGTAAGAGGGAAATTGCCGGGATTGTTTATGGCCGCGACGACTGTGTACACTACACTTGAAAACGGGGAGGGGCATGGAATGACAGTACTGAGGATCATGGTTTATATGCTCAGTTTAACGAGTGAACGGAGGAAAATTCTCGTGTCTCGTCGACGACTCGTTCTCTCATTATTCTCAATGTTATGAGTATGCAGATCTGCATGCCACCACTGTCTTGTATAGAGCAGACTGAAATTTCAAAGAATGCAGCTTAGCCAGCATAATTTATTTAAAGCAGCAAATAAAGTACGCAGAAAGAGGTCGATACACGTTACACAGTATAGCATATAAGCAAGGGTGAGAGCGAGCGAGACTAAACGCGCGCGGGGCCGATGTTGTTACCGCTTATTTACCGTGGAATGCAAAGAGACGGTATCTCTCGTGCATGCAGCAGCGTGAAATACAAGGGCCGTTACGTGAGGGAGAAAGGGAGAGAGAGAGAGGAGATATCGGGCGGGGGCTATAGCCTGCAGCCTATGTGCCTCCCACGGCTTATATGCACGCTCGAGCTGCACGAACACCTAAACCCGTATACACACACACAGACACACACACACACACACACACACACATATATATACACATCATACACTTGGGCAAGGTGGTGTAGATGTGAGTGCACCACAGCACAGTCGGCGGCCCGCCACGCCAACGTGTGCGGAGAAGAGAGTTCGTGTTATGAAATCGTTCGTCGCTTGATAATTCGATTTGGGAGAATTATCGGCTCTACCAGTGAGCCACTCAAGTACGTCTTATCGAGAGGCGTGCTGCTGCTACTGTGTGTGTATAATATATCTATATACGTAAGGTTGGATGGTTGTTTTCTGGCGCTAGGCTGTCGTGAGCTTTTCTTCCTAATGTATAGGCTGTGCTGCTGGAAAGCCTTTGTGCTTTTTGCTTTCTCTTACGGGAAGCTTGTAATAGTAAAATTTTCAACTTCATGAGCTCGAATCGCGTGTTTTTAGAAAAGGTGTGTGTGTGTGTGTGTACACTGTACTATCCTAGCTAAAATTAAGTTCCGATCGCTCCATTTTACGGGAGTTCTATTGGTCGGTTCTGATTGGTTGGTTAAAAAGAGACCTATTTTCTGGTCAATTTTGAATTCAAACTTGTTTTAATTTTAATAAGAACAATAAATAAAGCAATAATGGTTGTGATGAATTGAATTATTAGGATGATTCCTAATTATATTTAAACAGATACTGAAATTTCGAATTCTCGAATCGTTCATTTTCGCACACGTATACCTCACTTTATGTTTAATCTTAAAAAGTAAAACATGAGCGCGTCTAAAGTCGATAGTTTCTTAAACTATCCCGTCAATATCCAATGCCAAAGACTCGGTTATTAGAGTTTTTCAGATCAAAATAGATATAAAATTGCGAAGTTGTGGTTGCCGATATAGTTCATGAATAAGAGTCAGTTATGAGCGAAATCATCAGCAACATGTCGTCGGGCGGTAAGCAGCCGCCTGATAAGGCTAAGAATAAGTTTTATAAATGTCATCCGACACAAAGAGCATCTACAGTTATTTGCATCATATGTGAAAGTGTATATCACATAGATGAATTCATTCAATTACAAGGTGCCCGTTTAGTGAGCAGATATCTAGGAATCTGTGACGAACATGAGCAGCTGAAACTAACCTCAAAAGTGAGTGGAGACACTCTTAGTGACGAAGCAAGATTGATAATAGCTGAAGTGAAAATGACAATGAAAAATAAAGTGAGAAGTGAAATTTTGAGTGATATTGAAAAAGATAGTTCTATTCATGAAAAAACGATGGATGAATTAAGTGTTGTGGCCGAAAATATGAAAATTGAAAATACTTTATTAAAACAACTTAATACGGAGCTGTATGAAAAAAATGAACTTATGAAAGAACTTCTAAACAAACAAAAAGAATCTAAAAAAGAAAATAAAATCACGTACTCGCAAGTAGCGCAAAACCTTAAACCTAAACCAAAACGTGTGCCAAGAATTATCGTTAAAAAAAACAATAAAGAAGACAAAGCTGATATAAAAGAGTTTGTGACGCATTACTTAACTAAAGAGAAAACTATTTTAACTAAAAATATAAGTATTAGCAAAGACAAAGATGAACTGGTCATTACGTGCATGAATGAGGAGAGCGTTGATGACGCAGAAAAAATATTGAAAAAGAAACTTGCATCTCATTTCAAGATTTCAAAAGAACAACTTCTGAAACCGAAATTAAAAATAGTAGGAATAGAGAATTGTCTCAAGTTGGATGCTTCAGGATTACAACATGATCTAAATGAAAGAAATTTCAAAAAACTAGAGTCCAAATGTAATGTTTTACATACTTATGTTAATGATAAAACGAATAAACTAAGTGCAATTATTGAAGTATCGCCTGAATTATACAAACACGTAAAAGATAATGATAGCAAAATTTTTGTCGGTTTTCAAAGGTGTAGAGCTTATGATTTAATAAACATGAAGCCATGCTACAAGTGTGGACGTTTTGGACATAGTGCTAAAAAATGTTTGAACGATGAAAAGTTGTAGCTAGATGTGGCAGGTTCTCAACTCAGTGAGAAATGTAGTGATAAAAACATTATTAAGTGTGTTATTGTCTTAAGCAATTTAACCTATATAACTAAAATTTGATGGTTAATGCAACATGGCTACGGATAAGTGTAGCGTGTGAAATACTCAAAAAGAAAATTAAAAAATTAATAGATATGACTGATTATCCACTACAACCTACAATACCAAGACCATTATGGGTAAGGTAGATTACTTTCGGAAGCAACCTATAGCATCGGTGTCAACGAACTCACTTCACGTTACAAATACCTCGTCAACCCAAAACAACAAGACAGGTAGCAATGGATCAAGACGCTGACTTTGCAGATCTGATTCAGCACGAGAATGAATTTGATGACACCAAGAAGCTAAACGATATCATCATGAAGAAAAAGAATATTATTTTGTGTAATAACATTAGAAGTTTAAATGCCAACTTTGAAAAGCTGGAAATGTTTATTGATAATCTTGTAAAAAAACCTGCAGTAATAATATGTACGGAAACATGGAATTTACAACATCCTCAATACTATCAACTTCAAGGTTACAAAATGTTTTATAAATGAAAGTAAAATTAACAAGCAGATGGAGTAGTAGCTATACGTTTAAAATAAATTTACGGAAAATACTAAATAGAAAAGATAGTTGATCAGTTGACGAGTTGTAAGCTGCGCACTTAAAATTATAACCAGGAAGCAATCTTTCACAGTCTGCGCGCAAATGTTAACAGATGTCATGATTTCGCCAAAACGGAATTCGTCAAATTGCGTAAATAAGTTTTAGAATCTCATTCTAGATACAGAAATCATTGTATTTTTGGTGATTCAATATCGACATATTAGAAAAAATAATTCAATAATCTTATGCTTTAAGCGTAAAGAATAATCAAATAACAGGAACATCTAAATAACGTTCTTTGAACATGAATATTTGCCTTATTTTAAGAAAGACCATTAGCGAGACCAGTCTTCTGACAATGTAACGGGTAACGCTGCATGCGAATATATTGTTTCGACTAAAACGAATAATATTGCGAACGGATTTCATATAAAACTAATGTCCCGTTTAACTGACCATTACCCCGCTTTATTTCTAAGCGGTGATGGCAATTTAAAAAAGTAGCAGGATAGAAAATACAAATTCTGACACTATACTAATTTCAAAAAAAATTAAGAACTATTCGCCAATTACGTTGACTGGAAGCATATATTAAACTATGAAAAGACACTGACAAGCCAGGAAGATTTAATAAATATGATACATAGTTGCCTGAAAAAGCTACATGTATAAACAGAAAGAGTGGAAAAAAATAAGATTGTTTATGCGTCGACCCGTAAAAAATGGATCTACAAGAGCGATGAATTAGTCTCTTGTAAAAGCTAAAGAAATCGTATAAATTATGGAAAAGTATCTCACATAAAATATAACTTTGAAAAACGACTACAAAATTATGAGAAAATTGATACTAAGGTTATTAAAAGATGCAAAGTATAAAATTTGAACGTAATGAAATCAAACGTTTTGTTAGTCAAAATTCAAGGCTGCTATGGAAAACTATCAAGTTGGCAAATTAGGCAAAGATTACTGAAAGAAAGAATTCGCCTGAATATTTTATTGTAGACAATCAGAAAATAAGCTGATGAAAAACCGCAATGGCGAAACGCGATCGAGGCTGAGAGAGCGGAGTTGTGATGCGTAGGAAAAGAACTAACGATAAAATTGCCAAAAATGAGCGGTAATGACTAGCACTCAACTTCCAAGCAAGCAATGATAAGTCTATTTTGTAAACGCCGACGACTGTCAAGGAATTCTAGAAATTAATAAAAGACGATGTAAAAAGAAAGCTGGAGGAGTAGATAGATATTAGTGCAAATATTATACAGGCTATTGAGCGAAATGTCATAATTGTAAAAGCCATTGGAATATATTTTAATCTTGAGTATACAACAAGCTGTATGGCCAGAGGCACTAAAGAGGGCTGATATAGTACCTATTTTCAAGCGGGAGATAGTGCATGTATGTCTAATTTACAGACCTATTTCCCTTATTTCAAATATTGCGAAACTCTTTGGAAAAAATAATCTCATGAATAGACTGCTTGATTTCTTTACACATGTAAATAATTATATCAGATAAACAATTTGGTTTCATGAAAAATAGTGGTAACAACTGATGCTTGATTATATACCTCTAAGCATCATCTAAGAAACTTTCGACAAAAGGCAAGCCCACTATAAGCAGCGCTTTTGGATCTGGCCAAACTTGATACGCGCTGGACGCCCATGGCAATATATTTGCTTGAGTTAAGTTAGAAAGAGTATGGAATTAGGAGCAATATCTCTAAGTTATGTTAACGTAGCTATGCTATCCATAGAAAAGCAAAGCGTTAAGAATCCTAACTATATAAAGCGATTATAAAGAAATATCTATTGGCGTTCCACAAGGAACTACATTAGGACGCATTATTTTTTATATTAACGTTAAGATCTATTGATAGATAATGCCAAAGGATAACCATCATGTCTTATGCCGGAAGCACATGTCATCATCTCGAGTGATGAATAAGGTGGTCTACTGCCCCAGGACTAGGATGAATGATTGTTTAGAAGTGGTATCCAAATGGCTATGCTGCTGAACAAGCTTTCAGTTAAATCTAAAGTAAACGTGTTCATCTACGTATGGCAACTATGTAATAGCGTTAACGCTGAAGATATACAAATAAGTATTGGTAATTATCCCTATCAAAGGGTAGAAAATCATAAAGTACTTGCGTAATTCTTCCCGGGGCAGGGTATGCCCCGATGGTCAGGGAACAGGCATTGATAAGTAATGGTAAAAAAAACGAGATATCTCATTTTTATTGTTTGGCCCAAATCAAGAGTTTCTATTGATCGAAACGCTCATTGATAATTTATTATGCATTTTGCCAAGCCATGTCAAAGTATGGTAGTAATAGGCGTGGTGTGTAGGAGGCCACGATCAGTTGTCGGTTACTTAATTCAAAGAATAGCAGAAGCAAAATTTTGAAATTATTAATAAAAATCACTTTGCAGGTGCCACCCGCGGTAAAATGGATCATTATCAATCCCAAGCAGTTATTCCAAATTAAGAAGACTGGTTACATATCATTATAATAGTTTAAAAGAGCAATATAAAAATAGCTCTAGTATTACTAGGAATAAAAACCTACAAATACCAAAATCACTTAAATCAATTAGTCAAAAAGACAGCTATTATGCTGCAGTTAATGTCTTCAATATGCTGAACAATGATCTCAAAGTTTTAGATCTTAGTAAAGCTACAATAAGGAATAAATTAAAAATGTTCATAAGCGAGAAGGTACCCTAGACGAGTACAGTTTATTTCTTTTTGTTGATTTGGATGACTTTTAACTTTTAACTTTTGTAAAAATATTACGATCTATAAAATGTCATCGAACATGATTTGTTTTTTTTTTTAGTTTATAAGTTTAGTTTATAGGATAGTTTGTAAGTTTTTTTTGTAATCCACTCTATGTACAGGCAAGCTATGTCTTGCCTCTGTAGAATACCTTAATTGGTATATGTAAGTGGAAATAAATAAATAAAATAAATAAATATTGACGAATAAGTCGATAACCAGGTGAAAAAAAACTTTCCAAAATCGACATAATTCAAGTGAATGATAAGCGTATCTCTTAAATTGAACCGTCAATAATCTGTTCATATGAAATTTGCATAAAATCCTATAATATTAAATACGCAGAGAGAACAATGAAATAACAAACGACGAATAATTGTGACGAATGAATTACGTATCAAATTCCTTTAAAGTAAATTATTCGCGTCAACCGTAATACCGTACAATGGGCCGTGTTAATTTACCTATCTACAAATAAACGCACGCGAATCTTCCCGTCATTTCCATGAATAGGTATAATATTCAGTAAAATCATGGCCCTCACAAAATTTATACATTATTCTAGTTTTTCAGAACCTTTTCCAAAACAGTTTTTGCTCTTACAACAGAAAGCAAACCTCTTTTTATTGGCTGGGTGCACAGACAGTACTCTCTATAAATCTGAAATAGTGAAAATTGTCTAAATCAGCGAAAATACACTGTTTTTACAGTTATAATGGTGCAACTGTTTAAAATAGTTGTTATATCTTATGGGGAAAAAAATTAATGCGAGCGGCCGCCACAGGCATTTCTCTGCTCACTTCCATAAGAGCGCGTGTTAAAAGGACATCAGCGCCAGCCCTCCCCTCCCTGCAGTTGCACCCAGCGAAAAACAAAAGCTGTTCCGAGGGATAGGTATTTTTCCAATCGCTCAACATACAGACTCTTCTCGATCACACCACGATGCGGTGGCGGCTGCGCCACCGTGCAATGAGAAAAGCAGTACACACACGTGTAATGAGAAAAGAAACAAGCAAGCGAGGAGAAATGGAGCATAAAAATCTGGCATCTGATTGTTCGGGGCTCGGGCTATTGAATTCCAGTCATTTTCTCTGTATCCATCGGCTATCGGGTAATCCGCATGACGGCGTACACATCGTGGAATCAATGGGAGAATAAAGTTCGCTATAGGGCACTGTGCTGTGCGTCCAGAGCGGACGGGTGGGTGCCTATCACCACTACACGGCGCGTCCTCAGGTTGCGGATAGAGGAACGGCCCCTGAGAAAGAGGTTAGCTGCGAATAAAGCGAATAAGCAGCCGCGGACAGCCGATAGGCCCGGGCGTGGGTGTGATGAGCCCACACTGGCGATCGAACGCATTCATCTAGAAACGCTACGCAAGCACCACAACAACGAACACTCAACAATATTTCTTATTTCACTCTCTCTTCATACCTAACTATGTCTATAATCTATTTCTCTTAGCACACATTACAAAAATCCTGCTGCCGTGGAGAATGCGGGAGCGATGACAACTGCCCCGAAAGGGGATGTGTAGAATGATTCGCCACCTGGTCTTACACGGTAACGAAGCCAGCGTAGGCGCGCTGCCTTGCAGGGGGGCGTTAGGATACGAGCGTGATTCCGTAGTGTGTCCGACGATGAGCTGACTCCGTCCTCATCAAAGTCGGAAAGCTCTCATACTTAGTTCTAGAGAGGTATGGGAGTTATCACCTCTAGAACGGATGATTCACCTGCGATCGGAAACAGGATCCAAAACGCGTGGGTTTCACTTACTACCATGGCTCAAAAAAACCAAAACCAAACCAAAATCAATAGGGACTTAAAGGTAGGAACGTGGAATGTGCGCAGTTTATACAGAGCAGGCGCGTACCGGGAAATCTTAAAAGAAGCTGACGGGTACAATCTAGACTTAGTAGCTATACAAGAAACTCGGTGGCAAGATAGCGGTATGTTAGGAAACGAAAACTTCACCTTTATGTACGGGGGCGCGAGCGGACATTCCCTAGGTACCGGATTTCTGATTAGCAAAAGAATTATACACGCGGTTAAAAGTTTCAAATTCGTAAACGACAGACTCTCGTATATCGTCATCGAAGGAGCGTGGTACAATTACGTGGTTATTAACGTGCATTGTCCTACGGAGGACAAAGAGGAAGAGGTGAAGGATCTTTATTACGAAGCCTTGGAGCAATTAATCGACCAGTTCGCGTCTTACGACACCAAAATAGTAGTGGGGGATTTCAACGCTAAAATAGGGAAAGAGGAAATGTTTAGGCCCACTATAGGCAAGGAAAGTCTGCACGAAACCAGCAACGATAACGGTATTAGAGTCATAAATTTCGCGGCGGCAAAAGATCTTATAGTAAAGAGTACGTGCTTCAAGCACAAGGATATACACAAAGTAACGTGGACATCGCCGGACGGAGCCACGAAAAATCAAATCGATCACTTTCTTATCGATAAGAGGCGCCACACGAACGTGCTTGACGTAAGAACCTATAGGGGGGCGGATTGCGACTCGGATCATTTTCTAGTAGTGGCCAAATTAAGAGCCAAATTAGTAGCTGGGCAAAATAGTAAACGGGCGAGCAAAGTAGAAACGTTCGATATTGAAAAGCTACGGAACGGGATAGAACGAATTAAGTATCAAGTAGAAATAAGGAATCGGTTTCAGGTACTCGAAGAAACGGATGCACCGACGGAGGTAGATGACGACCCGAACAGTCTTTGGGGGGATATCGAAAAAGCGATAAAACAGGCCGCGAATAAAGTGCTAGGTAGAAAGAAAAAGCCAAAGAGCAAACCATGGTTTGACGAAGAGTGCGAACTCTGGTTTGAAAGGCGCAAAAAGGCCAAATTAGACAGCGTACACAATGGAGGCGATAGGGCCGTAGAAGAGTACCACGAAATAAGAAGGCAAGTGGGGGCGATTTACAGGAACAAAAAGCGCGAGTATCAAAAGAATCAGATTAGAAAAATAGAAACTAATAGTAAGGAAAATAACCCGCGCGAGATGTACAAAGGAATTAACGCTATTAGGAAGGGTTTCCAGAGTAGATCGCAATTAATGAAAGATGAGGGCGGGAATCTCGTTACAAGCGAAAATGAACTGCTAAAGCTGTGGAAAGGATATTTTGATAAGTTACTAAACGTACATGAAAACTGCGAGGAAACGGGAGACGAAATCCACACTGCGGAACTCCATATGGAAGAACCGACCTACAAAGAAGTAGAAGCCGCGATCAAAAAACTAAAAAACAATAAGGCCGCGGGAAACGATTCTATACCAGCTGAACTACTTAAATACGGGGGCACCGCGCTTACATTCAAAATTTTTGAACTAGTATGTGCTATTTGGAAAAATGAAACGATACCGGAAAACTGGAAAGAATCTATCATTATACCGATTTTCAAAAAGGGAGATAAGACAGATTGCAATAACTACCGGGGAATCTCACTTTTAGCTACCTGCTACAAAGTTCTATCAAACGTAATACAGGCCAGACTCACGCCCTTCGCGGAAGATATAATAGGAGACTATCAGTGTGGATTCCGGCGTAACAGGTCGACGTGCGATCAAATGTTTACTATAAGACAGTTGTTAGAGAAAAAATGGGAACATTGCGAAACAATACACCAACTATTTATAGACTTTAAAAAAGCGTATGACTCTATCAAACGAAGCAAAATGTATCAAATCCTGGTGCTCCTCGGAGTACCAAAAAAACTCGTGAAATTAATTCAAATATGTCTGAACGGAAGCACGGGAAAGGTCCGAGTAGGCGGTAACGTATCCGAATCATTCATGATACGCGACGGTTTGAAACAAGGTGACGGTCTCTCTACAGTACTCTTTAACTTAACGCTAGAATATGTTGTTAGAAAAATGCAGACTAGCGGGCTAGGTGCAACCCTTAACGGAAAAACACAAATTCTAGGGTATGCGGATGACTTGGACATACTAGGGGATAACGGTGCAGCGGTAGCGAGAAACGCGGAAATTCTCATAAAGGCGGCTGAGGACACGGGTTTAGAGGTGAGCGAATCGAAAACGAAATATATGATCATGGATAAATTGGGCATTTGCGAAGGTGAGGGTGATCTTAGAGTCGGAAATTATACTTTTGAAAAGGTTAGCGAATTCAGATATTTAGGCACAACCATAAATGATCGAAACGAAATTAAAGCCGAGATTAACAAGAGACTTCATTCGGGTAATGCTTGCTACTACGCCGTGAATAGATTACTAAAATCAAAACTGCTGTCTAGAAATGTAAAAGTAAGGATATATAGGACTATAATAATGCCGGTAATCCTGTACGGGTGCGAAACTTGGGCGCTTACTAAAGCGGAAGAAAACCGTTTTAGGGTGTTCGAAAATAAGGTTCTGCGAAAAATATACGGGCCAAAGAAAGATGAGGAAACCGGGGAGTGGAGGAAACTGCACAACGACGAGCTACATAACCTATACGCGTCACCGAATATAAACAGAATAATTAAATCGCGAAGACTAAGATGGGCAGGGCACGTTGCAAGAATGGGAAATGATCGCACGGCAGCGCGTATAATGAAAGGAAAGCCAAATACATCGCGACCTCTAGGTAGACCTAGACGCAGGTGGGAGGACAATGTAAAAGCGGACTTAACTGAAATCGGACGGGACGGCGCGAAATGGATAGGGTTAGCACAAAATAGGGATACGTGGAAGGCTTGCGTAGATGAGGCAATGAACTTTCGAGTTCGAAATGCCACTTAAAAAAAAAAAAAAAATAGGGCACTGTGTACAAGGAAGAGAGCGCACGGGAGAAGCCGCGAATTCGTGACGGACTACGGAGAGAAAGAACGAACGGACCTACTACTCTGGACTAGCGTCATCCGGCCGCGACCCCGACAATCCTTCGACTCGGGCGGGATTCTTCGTCACGTGTGCCCGAAAGTTTTCCGGCAAGACGAGGAGGGAGCTGCATAAATAATGTAATAATGTATGCTTTCGTTAGCCAGAAGTGCCCACTCGTTTTGGCGAAGTGGGCCAGACTGTATCTGAGTGAGTGTATTAAGATTCTGCATGAGCAAGAAGTATAACAATAATAACTATTCGTTATTAACAAATCCTAGCTGAAATACAAGAAATCGAAGACGAGACAACAGCAAGCGTTGTTCACCGCGAGCAATTCACACGCGTACTCGCGCATATCGAGCGTTCGCAAGCCAGCTGCGTGAGCAGCGGATATGCGGAACGGAAATTCCAACGCAAATGTTTGATAACACGAAGCGATAGCAAGCTCGGAGGATGACGAGCAGCAGAGGAGAGAAAGGCAGAACAAAGCTCGCGAGCGCTCGCTTGCTCGCGCTGATGATCCGCGGCCGTCACTGGCATAGCGCGCATATCGGCGCCCCGAGAGCTTCTCTGGCCTATAGTATAGGTATGTTGTAATTAGTGCGTATGCCGCGCGCGTCGGATGCTGTATAACTCTGCGTATGCGTGTGCGCACCTCTCTCTCACTCTCTCGAGTGCTCGGATGTGGATTTCGAATATTTTGCCAATTTACGCGGCAGGCTGACAGAGGATGCGTATAGACAATGAAGCTCCCGGCTGACGATCGACTATGTTCGAGCGAGTTTGTTCGCAGTTTCTTTTTTTCGTGCAATACCTCGAATCGCCAGTAATTACATCTCGATTTGATCGGGGCGACGAGAATTTTTCTCTTTCGCTTGCTCTTGTTACAAAACGTTCGCTGCAGCTTTCAGAAGATGTAAATTAACATCGTCGAAAGCCGACCGAGACGACGTTGTTTTGGAGCGCCACGTTCACGTTAACGAGTTTCGCGAAGGTCTTTTGGTCTGCTCAGCAAATTTAGCAACGAGCTCGGCTTCGCACGTTGGTTATCAATTATCCGGCAATAAACCTGCCTCGATGATTTTAGGAAACACCGACTAGGTGCGGGACGTGCCATTGAAATTTATTGACACGCCATAATTGCATGTCACGAGAGCTCTGCGATCATAATCCCCCATAGCTTACGAGGACCAGAATCTCATTAAAGCTTCACCTCACTGATGCTGTAGCGCTTATTTGGGTCTTTATTATATAACAGTCTCCTCGATATTATATTCTCGCTCGGCGCTGACGATATAATATTCAACACAAACGAAATCCGCGAGTGTGTGTATTATCAACCGCGATTCTGAAAAATTAATTTATGAAATTTCTGCAAACGCATATTTCAACTTCAAATTTTCGAGAAATTTCATAAATTGCGCTCAATTGAGAAGGATCCGGTCAAAAACTGTGCATTGCGCAGCGCAATATTGAAAAATAAAATTTAATATCGCTTAAGCGTACTCGATCTGTACATCCAGAACCTGGCGAAACGTTAAAAGCTATCGCGTCGTTCAGTATTTCACAATTATGCTACGTGCAGTCAGTGATCCACTGTGATGGAAAATACCATTAATTCGAGCTTTGGAGTACGCGCCTGCAAGCCATACAGTACTTTATCGCGCAAAATATCGGACATTCCTGTGTTATCAATTTCGAATAATACGCTGAATTCGTCGATCAGTTTTTACGCAAGTTGCGAAAATATTACGTAAATATCTATCGGTGTTTTTATTCACATTCCATGCAACACAGCACAACAGCACAACGCGCACGCAACATCAAACGAGAATGTAGCTTCGAAGCAGATATTTCGCAAAAAGAAAAAGTTAACCGAGAGGCAAAGTTACCGAATCACGTAGCTAAAATATATAGGCAGATGGAGTTTATTGCGCTTCGAAGCTACTCCCAAACAAGTAAATGAAGTCAGTGCGTACATAGGCGGAAAAGCTCAAGTTGGTAACGCAAGCTCGAAAGTTTCGCTCGAGTCGTCGAGTTAATCGATTCATTGCGTATTTTTGATACAGGAAATTCGAGCATCGATGCTTCAACCTCATCGTTGCTCTCGATTTACAAAGAGTTTCAAAAAAACAATTACTCACGTGTAAAATGGCGGCCCCCCGCTGTCCTTGAACCAGAACACCATGTCAAGTGTATCGTGACCAGGCGCTGTCACGTTGCAAGGAAGTTCGATGGATTTGCCTTCCACCACGCTGATGTTGTACAGAGGGACTGAAACACAAAGATCGCAAGGTTATCGGTGAATTTTCATCGAACTATAATACGCATGGCTTATGCGCACGAAAGAGAGTTGAAAAATTAACTGCTCGGCTTCGATTCATCCCTATTTCATCAATTAGTCGACCGCCTGCGGGTCATACAAATAACACATACTGCATAGAGGTCGTTACCGCCCCACAGCGCAGCGTGCGACATAAACAGATAAGCCATATAGTCCAGGGGGGGGGGAGCTCAATAACGTTCGGTTTTGTTCCGCAATAACAGTAAAATTTATAATGCGAACTGCAAATTACGTCGTAAAGTCGAACGGGACGTAAAATTAAACACGCGCGATGCACGCGTGTATCCATGGGTATATATATATATATATATATATATATATATATAAGGGATACGATTGTTCGAGCGCCGACGGGTAAAATTCCACGTATTAAAGTCTTGCTGGAAAAACCGCGCGCAGCGAATTCTATCTTCATCCATTCTCACACACGCACACACATGCACACATTTAATACGTGCACACGCGGTGTACAAAAGGCCGCCGCCAAGGGAAAAGCGAAGCTGCGAGAGAGCTGCGGGTGCAAAGTTTTCCAGGCTACGGCGCTAACGAATTTCATTATAATTCATTTCGCTCCCTGGTGCGGCGGCGACAATAAATTCGACACCTTGCTCTCACTCTCTGCACAGCAGCTCGTCTCTATACGTGCCTCCGCGTACCTGCTCTCTCTCTCTCTCTCCCTCGTGCTTTTACGACGTCGACGCGGGACGGGCAGTTTAATTTTCATCAAGCCCGAGCGCCGCGATTAAAGCAACGAATGTACCCGAACGAACTGAATTAACTCGGTGCTCGCGCGGAGCGGGTAGTTCTGCGCTATTACCCACCGTATATAGTCGAATACTACGAACGTGTGAGGAGAGAGAGAGAGAGAGAGAGAGAGAGAGAGAGAGAGAGAGAGAGAGAGAGGGAATGGAAAAGGGGAGACGGCGGCGGAGAAAGCGAGAGAACGGACTGCGTTCGCTAGCTGCTACTGCGAGATGGGAAGAGATGTTGACGCGAAGAATCCGTTAATAAGCGATTCACTAGCTGCACCCTCGGAATAAACATAGGTAGGTATAATATATAGGTAATATTTTGAATTCCAGAAGCGTGTGCATTAATCGCGCATTCGTAGATTGCGCGCACGGCAATGAAAGAGAAAAGACTGGAAGTACGATTATACCCCTTGTGTATATATACGTCTCTTGTTTGCAGGGGCCGCTGATGGCCAGCCAAGTGGACAGGCGGATATACGGCGTTGTTAACCGCAGTGGGGGTGGGCTCAGGAGGGTGGCGTGTTCGCTTGACGAACTGTTTGCTCGGTTACGCCGACCTTCATTCTCTCGCCGATTGCCTCGCCGTCTTCATTATTCCGCGTCATTAGGCGAAATATGACGCGACGACGGCTGCCAGTCGGCTGATTAAACAAGATCGTGCGTTCATTTGTTCGTCCTCGGGTCTCTCGTTATACGTCATCGCGCTCTCTAATATAGCCATGAATCCGCGCTTATTTCGGATGATTACTAATCTGCTAGAACCCTTCGACTCTGTTATAGGTTATATTTAGAGCACACTTCCCTCTATTTATCCCTCTATCTAGTATATATAACAATAACGGAATGATAGGAGCGCGAAAATGAAGGAAAAAATTCGATTCTGCGCGTCCAACTTTAGCGAACTTCCATTTTCGCTGGCGCGCGAGAGAATCGCTCAAAAATCGAGTTTGCCGACCTTCGCTCTCGGCGAATCGAGTTCTTAAAATACTGATGACCGCTCGCCTCCCCCCCCCCTCTCTCTCTCTCTTATCTTCGGCAAGCGAGGAATCTTTCAATTTGAGCTCTTCGTAGCTCTCTCTCGGCTTGTTCCTCGTTTCCGAGATCTAATAAGGGATTAGGAGACACAAGAGGGAAAGGTCGTCAACCCGCGGCAAGATCCCGTCGTACATCCCGAGTCTTTGGCCTTGTTAGACCAGTCTTGGAACAGCAGCGGCGACTGTGTGTACGTGTACACGAGACGTCTTATATATATAGCTATGCCTCGCGCACTCTTTAATTGAAGACTCGAGCTGAGAGGAAGACTGCTCAGAGCGCGCTGCTCTCCGATGAGTCCAAAGTTGAGCGGCGGCGGCGGAGGAGGCACTTACGAGCAACAAGGATGCTTCTCTGTCTTGTCTGCGATAAGGAGTTGCGGAGAGGAGCCAGGGCACTCGTGGTGGTGGTGGTGGTGGTGGTG
>CM053172.1:55518728-55578314 GCA_012977825.3 Pteromalus puparum | reverse complement strand
GGGGGATTTCGTCGTTGGACCGTAAAGTGGCGAAATCCTCTCGCGAGAAAGAAAAGGAAAAGGAGCTACGGGGAAAAGAGTGCGGGCGGAGAGGCTACGCTCAATATTATGCAGATCGAGGGACATTAGCATGAAAAATCTTGAACGAGACGCTACGCTCGGATATGGAAGTAATTAGAGGCTTTACGAGGCCGTTCGAGTGTATGAGCTTAACGCGCGCTCTGCGCTCAGCTGGCGGCGCGATGAAACTTCATATTGCCAATAAAGTCCGAGCATTATCGTAAATTTGTATTTCAATCTCGACGCGAGTAGCAGCTCTCGTGCGAGCGCGGAAACAGAAAAGTTGCGGCCAAGGGGTGCGCGACTTCATTTCTCTATGTCGCGCTGCAAGAAAGTGCAGTGAAGGCTCGCTTTTAATTCCCCAGTATAGCCAAGAGACGCAAGAGGTGTGCCTCCTCACGCACTGAGAGCAGCTTAAACGACGATTGTTCGCGTCTTTTACGCCGCGCGCATAAGTTCTTTACAATCAAACCGGCGGCTAAAGCGGTGCGCGAGTGGACGATCGAAAGTATAAAAACAATTAACAAAAGTTATTGCCCGCGCTCGCGCAACACGACGCATATAATTCGAATCTTCTGAATAATTTCTTGTGCTGCTGCGTGCGCTGGAGCGGAGTATAACATTGTATAACGGCCCCGCGGATGTATAAATTTAGTAATATCCAAAGTTAAATGACATTTTTTAGTACTATAACTATATGTATATACCTGTTGTACGAGTGTTGCGCAAACTTTGCAACTACCGTGGCGGCTTGACGTATACATTATTGAAAGCGAGATTAGCGTAATTATTCGCCCACGATGTATATACATTTTCAAATACAGTCCTCGTCCTAGCACACACGTGCAGATGAGTACGGCCAAACACGAGGCGAAAGCGACTGAGCCATTGGCTTGAAGCACATCTCATTAAGCAGCACTTTTAATTTACGCAACCACAGAGGGAGGGAGAGAGAAAGCGCAGCAGTGGCTCGCAACTGGGGTGCACATACACACACACACACACACACACACACACACACGCACACAGCGACGCACGACGGAAGTTCTCGCGCATAATGCATGCAGCGCTCAAGCGAAAGCCGACCGAAAAAAAAGTGAACATCAGTAGAGCATATTTTACGTATAATAGCAAAAACTGCGAAATATGAGCGCGCGCGCCCCAACAGGTTTTAGGATATGTATATATAGCTAAATGGTATCCCGCGGGACACAAACGTGGTACTCTGCGCTTTTTCTCATTGCAGCCCTATATACCTTCCTTTCTCTTTCTCTCGACGAATTCCTTTTTTCTTTTATTTCGACAAATTTGGATTGGCGTGTGTATGGAATTTATGCAGCGTTTTTCAAAAACGGATCCCGTCAATGGAAAAAAATTTTCCGACGAGCGAATAAAAGACTTATCAGGTATATGTCAAATTAAATTCTTCGCGTTATAATTGAATATAGCTTGCACGAAGCCTGCATTCTGCGAATTTGTATGCTATTGTCAGCAGCAATCGTTGGGTTATAAAATCGGAATTCATTTTTCATATTATATCAAAATGAGACACGACATTTTTCGTGTATTAACGACAAATCATTCGTTGATTCCAGCACATACACAGATACACACATTATAATTATATACAGGTACTGACATCGCATTTCTTCCCTCAGCTCAGCGCCTCGTGGTAACCGCGCGACGACGCACGCTTGTAATTTAATGTTGCGCGCTGCTGCTGCTGCTGTAACCTCCGCTCCGCCGCCAGTTCAGTGTAGCGTTGCGTTGCGCTCTGTCTTCCTCGCGCGCGTCTATGTGACCGCGTATACAGGCAAATGCACACAAGGAGCGAGAGAGAGAGAGAGAGAGAGAGAGAGAGAGAGAGAGAGAGAGAGAGAGAGGAGTCGCTCTCGGGAAAAAGCGGCGCGCGGCATTGTGCCGCGGGTCGTGCGACACTGAATTACGGTTGGCGGAAGGGAGGCAGCGGCCACTTCCGGTTGTAATATAGTTTGCGCACAATGCCGGCACAATGGCCGCCGCGAGAGAGAGAGAGAGAGAGAGAGAGACGCGACGCAGAGTACAGGAGCGGCGTCGGCGTCGCCCTTTGGCCAAGGATCAAAGTGCCCGTCTAAACGGTCTACGAGCGGCTCTTGTCGAGCCTCTGGCAACGCGCGGATGACGAATGAGGTCGCGCGCGCACACACACGACCTAACCCCCCTTTCTCCCCACGGGCCTGTAGTGTGCAACGCGTTTCCGGCCTGTCGGCTAGAGGGCTGCTACTACTATGTACCGCCGAGACGCGAGACTCTTGGCACTGCAGCTCTGTGTGATGCCGCTCTCCTCTGGGACGACTTATTGAATTGTGTGTGCTAATTCACGCGGATTATATCCGCGACCTTTTGCAATTGCTTTTCCGACCTGATTAACAGATTTATGTGCCCAGTCGGAGTAGTTAATTTGCGCAGTTGTAGACAACGTGACCCCGGCGGACCATTGATTTCGACAATGGGATTTTGCTCTTTGTTTAGCGGCCGTTGTTTCTACAGCTTTCATGTCGGCGTTTCGTTATGGACTGTCTCGCCGTACTCGGGCTTCATCTACTTGGAATCGACTTCGATGCGTCGCGCGCGTTTACCTGGACTGAATAATTTTCACCCTAGCCTCTTTGCTTCTCCGAAAACAAAGCGCTCATCGGCATCGAAAGTTGGCGGCGGAAACTAGCTCCCCAAGAGGTTTAATACATTTTTCGAGCAGACGGAAATAAGCAGAAGCGCGTGTGCCAGACGACAGCGTGAAATTGAATTAATCGCGAATTAAAGGCAGAGAGAGAGAGGAAAAGGAAGGCGTGCCAGAGAGCTGGGAGAAGAAGAACTTTGCATTGCCAAGGCGCGCTGCAGTATACAAACTTTAAATAACGTTTGTAAACTTTGACTCGAGTAATTCATCGAAGAAGAAAAGCGAATTCGCGATGCAGCGCTATATATAGCTCGTCGTAACTAGGAAAGGGCAATCGTCGTGAACTCGCAAATGGAGTTTCTCTTCCCCCGGCAATTAGAGATTTTCGATGCAACTTGTCAGGTGGCCATTACGAACGCAACAGCGCATTTCGTCGCGATTGAACTCGATGCAGGCGAGGTAATGAATTCGTTTCTATACTTCGACGGCTTGTTTTTTTTTTCAACGAGCAAATAGTGCAGGAGCCAGCAAGCGGAAAATACTAACGAGCAACTGCTGGGCCACGAGAGTTTTTATTATTTTTTCAGAGCTCTCGTTCGAACAGAACATCAGCACATGTGTCGGATCACCGTTAACATACGCGGACATGAGAGGAACAAAACAAGCTATACACCCGCGGCACTGAATTTCCAACGCTCCAACAAACGAGAGCGCAAAAACTACGCCTCTCGGCTATGAGTAATTATAGCATGCAAAGCAGGGAAGATCGAAACGCTGATGCGAGATAAAAGTGTAAACGCATAGTGTCGAAGCAAAATTCTCGTATGTATATAGGAAGAATTGTTAAGCTGCCACGCGGGCCGCGAGCAAGCGAGCGAGCAACGAAACGACAGTTGCGTATATACCTATACTATACTGTATACGTGTTGCACTCGAAAGTATATCCCCCGAACTCCATCCCTCCGTGTCTCGTTGCGCAAAGTTCGTTTCCTCTCCTCTGCGCTAGCAAAGACAGTAAATTTGGCGCCATTATACGAGGCCGGCGAACAAGAAATAGGTGGAATACGAGACGAGACAGAGGTTCGACGGCGACACGCCGGTATTTGTCAGGAATGAATTGACCGTACCGGGGGCCGAATAGCGCGTAACACGCAACTACTGAATGCCCGGCAATTTGCAGCCGAATCGGGACCTGCGCTATCGCCATCTATCTAGCCACTCTATATACGCACACTGCGGCTTTGTTCTGCGATGCCTCTTTTGTCGCGCGCCGCGCTATTTATGAAATACTTCGTTTTTTCCCCTTCTATTATACATACCGTTCAATTGAGCTCTTCTTCGATTATTTTCTTCTTTTTTTCCACATATTCCCTCGTCATCGCTGTAAAGCTGCTCATTATGATGGGCTTAGATGGTAATCAAGCCTGGGGTTCCGAGTTTGTAGCGAACGTGACAATGAGGTTCGAAGCTTACTTTTCAAGCTCGCAGAGAGAGCGGATTGCAGGATCGATTTACTTTTTTTAAGGTTGATAATAATGCCGCGACGTTAATTGCCAAAATGATGCCTGATTCTCTCTGCGCGCGAATCGATTGCCACTGGCCTCGCGTGTACGCTGCACGTACTAATTAAATACCTGCAGTATAATCGAACTATCGGTATATTTTCCAATAATTAATTCCATTACTCTTCCGCAGCGTCACGATTTATTTTAGACAGATTTTATATCAGTGTGCGCTTGTTAGTTCAGCCATGTGAGTGACATTCTGTCACGCGTCTCGCTCTGACGGAACGAAACGGTTATGTTATTAGTACCCCATTCTGAGAGGTATATGCAAATTGCTCTGTTTACTTTAAGCTTCCTTTTGTTCGTGAATATTTTTCAAGCATTTTTCCCGGCTCCCAGCGGCGTTATCAACGAGCTATATAAGCCTTCTTAGTCGAGATATCAGCGCGTGAAAGCTATACGAGCACAAAATAACTAACGCTCGTGTATATGGAGTATAGAAAAGTTTAACCGGCCCTGCTGTCGTGATGCAAACGCTACAGTCACGAGACCAGCCGAGCATGTGCACACTCTAAAAGATGAAATCTCATCAAGTGTAGAAGAAGCATTTCTCAGAGAATTTTCTTCCTGCATAAGCTTGTGTAACAGCGTAGCCGATAAAAAGAATCAGGCACGCGTATACAACAGCGCAGCAAAGCTTCTTATACGAGAGAAGAATCGATTTTTACTGCCGCGCAGTATAGTAGTTAATAGCGCGCAAAACGATGCGCCTTTTGCAAATCTCTCGACTTGCTTAACGCTCACGGGCAAAATGTCCGTTATTTAACGCATATACGCGCACGCGACTTTCATTTTCCTTTCCCTTTTTCTTCCTACACACGCAGTGGAGAGACACGGGGGGAAAAAAAGAAGGCCGAGAGCGTTTCGCAACCGGAGAGCAAGTATTAGGCACTACGCGCGTATCTGGGAAGGAACCAGTCGCGGTGAAAACAGTAGAGGACCACAATCTGAGCACGAGAGCGCGTATATATGTATAGATACAGGCACTGGTGTGCAAATTATATTTATTAACAACCTGAGCTATTTTCGAATTAGGAGAGCATATAAACACCATATACGTATATGTGTATAGTACAAACTCGCTTTTTTTAATGACGCCGTGCGCCAAATATAACGATTTTCCGAGCGAACGCGGGGGAGAAGTCCAAAGCTGGTATACTGTCGGCGTTCTTCGACGGCAGCGAGAAGGAAGGGAAAATCTCGAGCGTCAATGTTGTGCTGGAATACCCAAAGAGATGAAATGAATTACTCGGCGTCCGTGTACGTTATATAGGTGTATATAAATGAGTGTCGAGGCTAATGAAGTTCACTTCTACGGTCTATCCGGCTGAAGATCATGCCGTAAGTTTAATCTTTAAAAGGACTGTAATAAGGGAAAAAATTATATCCACACTGCAGTCCAGCTCGATTTATATTAGCGGGTTATTCATATTACTCTGCGCCTTCAATTCCATATGTATAACTTATAATTTTATTGATATCGGATTCAGTATTTGCTACGAGAAAACTCAAATGAAATTGCGAAATGTGCAGAGCGTTCAACACTCGAAACGTGTTTCGTTATTAAAATCCGATGGTAGAGATATTAGAGCTATATATATAACCGAACAAAATGTTTTTTTGTTCCCTTTTCTGCGAAAGACTTATTAAATCTCGTTCGCGATGATTTAATTAAAATACACTGGATATAGTAAAATAAAAAAGGACATACAGCCCACTTTATCTCGTCCGAAAATCCACAGCCGATGTTCTGCAGTCGCATTAAAATTATTAGTTATCCGAAAAAGAGCCTTGAATAGGCGACGTGCAGCTAGGCGTGACCTTTTTCACATCAACGACAGCGCGTTTTTGTCCCGCTAATCTGGTTAAATCTCGCGCACGCCTCGCGCTTTTAGTCGGGGGTTTGCGAGATGGCGCCGCAGCAGCGGCAAAACTTTATCAAACACACAAAAGGCTCGCGAAAATATAATTTCACGGGTAAACACGCTCGCGCTCATTTGAAAGTTAAATACGAGCGGCTCCCTCCCCTTCGTATATACACAGCTGCTAGAAGCAAAAGCGAGAGGCAGTGCGCGCTCCCTCCGCCTCGCGCGACAATTAATAATATTTAAGAGGAGTAAATCGCTGCTGAAATATCGCTTCACGAGGCTCTTATCAATTATCCCGCGATAGACATAAGTCTCGCGCGCGGCAGGCAAGCTACGGTATCCTCAAAGTATATATACCCGGCCATGTACGTATACAGTACACACGGCAGAAACTCACACACATGAGCTCGATGCTAAGGAGGGAGGCGTATGTGTGTGCATTGCAGAAAGACGACGACGAGTCTGCATCGCTTCTAGCTGCGCTATAAGACCCGAAGAGAAATAACACGCGTGTATAGGTATGCAGACACGAGCTGAGAGAGATGCGCCTCGAGACACGCGGAGTCAAGAAGCCCAGATAGGCAAGTGCAGATATTGCATTACGAGATGCAATCAAGGTTTCACGGCGTGTGGTGGGGTTGCCGGGTGGCAGGCGCGCAGTCTGAAATATCGGTCGCGGCTATATACGACTCCCGCGCGCTTGTGTGTGCGTGTAATAGGTATACCGAGCTCTCGATAACGAGGATTATATCATCGCCGCCGTTTCGACTGTATATAGTGGGCTTTGTGCGCACACTCTGCTGTTCAGCCAAACGGTGTCGTTTTTCATTGCCGCGGCACATGATGAATAAAGCGTTCACGCTTCCGATACGGATCGAAGGGACTTGCCAGACGCTTCCTGTCGGAGAATCTATCGCCGGAAGCTGTAGGCGAATTTCGAGGCTTTATCGTTTGTTCGAGAGAGATTTATGCGCGAGAGAGAGAGAGAGAGAGCCTGCATAAATAAACGCGCGTCGAGAGTTGAGAAATCCGTTATTATTGCGCCGGAATAATTGCGCCAAAATAAAAGGATAAGTGAACTTATAACGCCGATTGATCTAATAACGCTTCTCTCCGTTCCACTAGTCATCAGCGGCTGTTAAGTCTTTAATACGCCAGATAACCATTTTCTTCATCGCGCGCCGTTCGCTCAATCCGGAACTTTATATACAACGCCGAGCGCGCGGAATACAGCTAATGCCGCGATTGTGTGCCGTTGATGCTAGCTCCCTGTCTGCTTGCCCCTCCGGCTTTTTGCGCGCACGGTGTGTTGCAGCAGGCAGAGAGCGCGGGTATAATTAAATTTTTTCTCTCTCGGTTTTTTCCACGTGCTGCGCGAATCTCTCGCGCATAACTTTTCCGTGCGCTGGTATTTTTTTTTACTCTGTAGCACTCGCTTCTTTTTCTCTGGCTGCGATAATTATTTTTCTTTGAATATATACACACGCACGCGCGGTAGGTTACTTTATTACACGTCCGCTGGATTATTATTAGCCCAAGTGAACTTAGTTCGAGGGGCTGCCTTTGTGTCCGCGAAGCGGGCTTTGTCGGCGTCTTTTCGTATATACGCATGTAAAGATGGGCAATTAGAGCAAAAAAGCCAACGATGACACAAAGTGAAGCAAGTAGGTATTGCACGCGAGTTTTTAATTCAAAGTATAAAACGCGACCTGGCGCCAAAGCAAAAGCTCGTGAAGTAACCACGCGCGACAACTAAATTAGACGATTTGTATAGTTGGCGCTAGCTTGTTGCCATTATTCTCTCTACACTGCACGCTGCCGACAATATTTTCGGCACTCTGCTTCTCGAAAGTTCCAGCGGATGCAGCGATGGAAAAGGCACTTAACGTAACAAGATGGAAACGTCAGAAAGTATATCGCGCGCGCGCGTGCGCGCTTTTCAGGCCGTGCATATAATAGCGGTAGCTTTCGTCGCGCTGCCTCCGCCTAGCTCACTTTTGCAAGGCGCACCTCCGGGCCGACGAATTCTTTGCACTGATGCGCGGAGTTCACGATACTAGAAAGGGATTCCGGTGCTTTGAATCTGACGTTTCTCGTGAAATTCACCGATGTAGCAGCCCGGGGTCTATCTCGTAGTAGCTTCGCTCTCATTTCGGTTAAAAAATTTAAATGTTCCAGACACAAGCCGAACATTAAAAACTAGTTATATGGGGTATGGGTATAAAGTGCGCTCCTCCTGCAGCAGAGCAGCTCGAACGAGAAAACTACGTCGTCGCCTTCTTACTCCGGAAAGGAGGAAGCGCCTAATCGCTTATTCATGGCAGTTTGAAATTGAATTTCGAAATTTCAAATGATCCCGCCGCCGCCGCGGCGCTTACTCTTCATAGCGCTTGCGCAGTGAGCGATCGATGAAAAGCTCGTTTGACGCAAAGAAAGGTGTGTCATTAGCCAAATCCCGGGCGCTTTTTTCCGCCCTATATATATACGGGTAGACGCGTGTCGGGGGAAATCCTTCTTGAATGCAGCCACAGCGCGAGCGACAACCGACGGCTTGAATTGCCCTGCGTTTCAATCGATAGCTTTCTCGCGGCGCTTGGCTCTCGTTACGTATAAGAGGCGACGACGACCGAGAGGGGGCGAGAGCAAAACCGTTCGGAGTCTTCCATCGGTTAAGCTGAGAATGATTGCCTCTAATTTCTCTCCTGCTTCCGCAAGTACCAGCCCTCTAAGACCGGCAAGAAATTTCCTAATGCTTTCAGCGAGCTTCCGTTCTCTCTCCGACCCCACACCGTTTCTCGCTAACCTCTCTTTTGATTGTGCCACCCCGTGCACCGCAGCGTTTATGCGTAGTGCGCGGCTTTTACTCTGCGCTGCTTTTCAATGCTCTATTATGCCTCTTCCTCTCTATTTATCGCAGCCACTTGCTCTGCTTTTTCATAAGTATACCCTCCAGTGGCCGTTTGCGCGATTTCCGAGTAAACATCTCGAGAAAAGAACCGAAGCTCGGAGTTGTAGTCACCCTTGTCGACCGGGAGAAGCTGAGTGCGACTTGGAAAGTGAAAACTCGCGCATCAGAATTGTATTGAATATATATTGGGCCAATTGGCGAATACTATGAATCGAATGCGCAGTTGATTGTCCTCGTTATTCGCGCCCAGGGGGTGATTGCTATCTGACAGGGAGGTCTCGTTTGTGTATGGTTTAATTTATCGATTACCCTCTATTGCAAATCGCACAATATATACCCGTTGGACAAGTATAATTCATTTTAATTCAATTTCCGAGTTCACGCGAGTATAATAAATAACCCGCAGCAACAATTGCGCAAAAGCCCAATCTACAGAATAACGAGAATCGGCTCATAAGCTCTACAACTGCGTTTACAAGGTCGCGGGGTTTATAGTACACTGGCGGTGCCACAGCCGTGTCCCTCGGCTCGATCCCGCTATAGATTCCGCATAATAGCGTAGCGTTCCAGGCGCGGGCGCGCGGAAATGATAAATTCTCACTCTTAATCCGGCGGTGCAGGCCCGGCAACTTTTGGCCAAGTTTTCGCGGCGCGCGCACAAGTGCAAGAAGAAGAAGAAGAAACCACGCGGCGCGCCGAGGTAAAAGTAGTATCCGCTAAAGTTTTCATTAAAGAATATGTCCTCGTAACTTACTATTCTCGTGCAGTGGCGGCGCTTGCATGGAAACCGCCTATCCGCGGGAAAGCGGTCCTATATATATAGAGCATATACGTATATAGCGCCTCTATCTCTTCTCCCTCACAGCTCGGCTGGGTTAGGTGGGTACTACTTACGAAAGCCCTGCCTCTCTCGCTCTGCGCTCGCACGCGACAAACTTCGAACAAGTCTTGCAATCTGGAATCGAATGGAGTTTCGGGGACTTGCTCGAGTGAAAAATCGCCGGGGAAACTTTGCCGATGCTTGCGGATCCATTAGACGGCTCAACAAGTTCCGCGTGCCGCGCGCAGTCAGTGGCTCCATCTTTGGCTCCTTTCCTTCCTTCCTTCCTTCCGCTGCAGCGCGCTGCACTTCCCCCCTCCCCCCCCCTCCGCGCTAGCTCTCTTTCTTTTTCGCTGCAGCAACGCGTTTCTCCCTCTCGTTCTCTCTCTCATTTTCTCTCATTCTCTCGAGCCGCGCGCGCGAATTTTTGAATATATATGCCATTGCGAGAACGACCGAACCCTCGGCCGTGCCACGGACTGGATTTCCCTTTCAGGAAAGAAACGGCTTTTTTACGCTCCGTGTAATTGCGCACTTGTACACGTCGTGCCGGTGTGCCGCAACTCGGTTAAAACTCTCACTCCCTCTTTTCCTCCCTCCGGGCTCTCTCGGTGCGCGAATGCGTGCAAAGGAGTTTTATGATTTTCTCCGCTGGCGCGGCGAATGAGCGCCGTCGACTCGTTTGTTTTGGCCTTTGTGAAACGTGCGCCGCTGTGTCGGCAGCACTTTCTACTTTATGCGATTAACGAGGTTATGATGTGTCGGGGACATGCATTGTTTTATGCGCCGGTGAGTGCTGCCCGGGTAAAATTGCTTCCCCTCCCAGATTTCCGTTCAGAGCCCGTGTTCTAATATTGTAAGTATACAGTAACGTGGAACAAATGACGATAGCTGATGCAATAATCATCTGAATAGTATGTTGTATAAGATAGTTCGAATAAGGCACGTACGAAAGCAAAGAGCGCGGCAATCATCAAAAACAATCTTGAAATTTACAAGTCAAACCGTGCGGTATTCATAAACCGAGAGAACGGTATAGAACGACCTGAACGACGGCGCCAAGAGATAAAGCATCATATAGCTACACGAATGATCGTCTATAAAAATTTTCAAATTACGCCTTTGCAGATTATATAGCCCCGGCGCACGATAGCCGCGCGGTGTGCATAATGGCCGGCTTCTTATAATACGCCGGTATACTTATATAGAGGTATAAGGCGAGGGACAACGATAACCGCTGAATTCAGCGCGCATGAATGGGCGGAAAAACGACGGACACCACAATTAATTAGGCGTCTTTACAATGACGCGCCGAACACACGCCAGTTGAAAGCGCTGTCCACCGGATGATTACGGGCCTGTTGGCGTGGCTAATATCCACCCCGCCTATATAAGGTGAACGATGAATAAAGAAGACGAGGTAACGAAAATTCAGCCTACTGGGCCCGCCAACGACCCCTAGGCGAACTTTTGATCCAGCGAGCGAATAAAAGCAGAAAAAAGCCGCCACGTTTATACCTTTAAGTACAGAAGCTCTTTTAGCGATTTTCCAAAAGCTTGATGCTGCAGCTGCTGCAGGCTGTGTGGCTATATATATGTCAGAGCAACGGGACCGTGCTTTTTCTTAACCTTTTCTTCTCGTCCTCCCAAAGTCTCGCAGGCCGTTACCGCCCCCCACGACGACGAGGTCCTTGTAGTGCGCACTCCTGTGCCTCCCCCGCTTCAAGCCGAGCTCTTCTTATTTTCAAAGTCTCGAGTGCAGCAGCAGCAGCAGCAGTCACCTTTGTATAAGAGAGGACAGCCCCTCTTCTTCTCGCGCTATGTCGCTTTTTATATATGATGAAATGGCGGCGGGGGGGGGAGAGTGGGAGCAAGTCGCGAGAGAATCCCCCCCCCCCTCTCTCGTCTCTTCTATCAGCCTCCCCCGCGAGCTCTCTTTCCTCGCTTCTGTCACTCCTGGTTTTTTTCATTTCCTTCAAAGTCCCCCTTCACATTCGCGCCGTCTTCCGGCTGTGGGCTCCGCTTTTTTTGCCCTTCGACTCGTCTTTAGTCCGCTGATGTTCCCCGCCTCATCGTCGGGAATATTCTATCGAGGCTTCTTCCGGGACCTTTGGGAGAAGAGCATTAACGAGGAAAGGGAATTCCATATTCAGATTATAAACTTTCGGTTCGGCGGGGAAGGAATCGACTATTTCAAATTATCTCCCAAGAAGACGGCGAGGAAAGAAATTATGCCTGGAATATCGGATGGCGAAAAGCCCGCGAAATTCGCAAAACCACCTTACTCTCCTTCTTCACACTTTTGCGAGAACTAAAGTTTGCGGTACGAGTTTAAACTCATATATTTTTATGAGTGGTTTTTTTTTTTTTTTTTTATTACAGAAGTAGTACGATCGCTAATGTATTTGTAAATCCAAGCGGTGCGTTCACGTTTATAAAGCTGGTTCGTGATCGAATCAAAGACTCCACTCCAGACTTCAATATACATTGACATCGACAGCGTACGGGAATTTCCAGCCGGCAAACGAAAACTCGAAAATATGTGGGATATATAACAAGAAGAAGAAATACGAGAGCAAGAAAACTGCAGCTATGGGACGAGTGGCCTAGCCGTAAGGGCGGTCAGGATACACATCAGCAGCAGCAGCAGCAGCGGCGGCAGCAACACACGGCAGGCTGTCGAAACTCGGTAGAAACTCAATGATTTCGCGTCAAGGACTGCGGTCAAAGGCCTTATTGATCCTATACCTACACTAACCAAGCGTGAGCGAGTGCGCCAAGAAGTTCGGGCCGCCCTGCACGCGCGGACTTGGCCGGTAGCTGCACTCGCTCTCATCCGGCCGCCTCAACGAAACTTTCTAGCCTCTTCTAGTCCTAGCCCGAGGCTCTCTTCTTCTGCTGCTGCTTCTACTGCTGCCTACCTACCTCTTCTACTTCTTCTTCTTTTTCCCTCCGCGAGGCAGCCGCCACGCCAACGAAGCGGCGAACAATCGAATTTCAATCGCGAATATTCGATCCGCATCGGAAAAGCTTTAGACGATTTTTCATAAACTTCCCCTCGCTCTGCCTGCCGTTCTTTTTACATACGCCGCCGCGCACCTGCCCCTGATACATATACATACGCGCAACGTGTAACTATATGTATGCCTGCAAGCTCCGACACGAAACGAAGACTGGGAGAAAACAAGCTTGCGAGGCGCTCGATATAACTAGCCTATCCCCGCCCGTGGTAGCGCAAGCACAATTTTACGCGAGCTCTATTTTCTATCTCGTCCTCGTACACTTTATACGCGAGCAGCATCGTCTTTCTTATACTTCATCGCGAGGCAGATGCGTTCTTCGTCCCTCCTCATCCCGTTGAGGATGTTTTTTTCTTCTCGCGCCGCTCTGTACCGCCACCGAAATCTTCGAGACGAGAATATCTCGAAGACCTGCGCGACAGGAAAATTCACAATTATGGAGACACCTTATATTTTTTGAAATTTCAAAATAATTCACTCAATGCGCGCGTATAACAGCAGATTGCACTTCAACATCGAGAGCTTTCTTTTAACCTCGCTCGCGGCGTGCCTTTGTGTGTGCTGTTATTTCGAAAATTTGAAATTTTTCCTCGAGGAGCTCAACCTGTGACCTGGAAAATCTTCTCGATCGTGTTTTCTATTTTTCACCGAGACTCGAAAGCTCAAAATGCGATTCGAACTTGCTGCTGTTGGTAATATAAAGAACGATTTGATATTTATGAAGAGACAGCGCAAGGTGCGAAAATATTGCAGAGATCTTGTTATGATAATTTTCAATGGAGGCAACGAAAGAGCCCAAAAAGATCGGTTTGGAATGGCTTTTTAGTTTTGAAAAATTTGCGGTACGAATAAAAACGTATATACAAAGTTTCAGAGCTCTCGCGATCTCGCGCATCAGGATAAGCGCGGAGTAAAAGCGCGTGTATCGTCGTCGTCCATCCTTTGTCCGTTTTCATCGATATACAGGAGTGTTTCGGCGGATAAAAGCGCAGAGAGATCGCCGAGCGTGAGTACGAAAAAAGTGAAAAGAGAAGTGAAGTGCGCGCGACATATAACTTGGCTTCGTCGCAGCAGTGATCCTTTTTTTGCGTGATACCACACGTCCGCCGCTAAATATTTCAAAATGCACTATTATCGGGCGAATATATCTAAGCGAAGCTACGCCCTGTTTATCGGATGAATGTGTGCTATTCAATCCAGTCTGCTTTATTTTTCTCCCTTTTTGCATCTCGATTTTTCCGCGCTACTTTCCAAGTTTCCAATCCACTTTCTATGAGTTTAACCTGTGAACGTCGCATACAGATATACTTAGCCTATACGACAGCGACGACGTTTTGAACACTTCAATGAACGATAAGTTAAAGCAGAGATAATTATTCGTTGCGTCGATTCATTATCTGCACTCAGTTGAAAATTAGAACGTTTGTAAAAGTAAGACTTTTCGCGCGGAAAAATTCGAAGGCTCAAAACCTGATTCGTTAAGTAACTCTCTCGAACAGTGTATAGTTCGCAAACGTGTTTAAGTAGATACAAACCGGATGCGGTGGGACACGGGCGGCTGCTTGATTTTCATAAAATTTATTTACATAAATGCGTTTAGTTGTGCAATCACTCTTATTGTACAAACTCGCGAATATCGTTCGCAACTTTTCTTTTACTGCAAAATCTAGCTAGTTCCGATTGAAAAATTTTGACGTTACTTAAACCCAGCTTTCCAATGATTACTAAACAAATCTTCCAATTCCGGCACCATTTATAATCTTGTTGTAGTGCTCATAATCGGCTAATGACACGCGACAAACAAACGCTTGATAAATAGACGCGGAAATTCGTTACGTACCCCACATCTATAGCGAAACTCACTCACTAATGAATTTCGAAAAAAAGGTCCACAACACTCGTCGTCGGTGACGATCTCCCACGCTATTATTTTCGCGCCGAGCAAAATGTCACCATCGCTCTGTCTCAATTTGGTCACCTTACAATCCCCAGATCCGAATTTCTTTTCCACAGCTTTTTAGCTCTTTGTATCGGCACGTTTCGCCCCTTGCATATATGTCCGCACAGGTAAGCTGCAGAGAGCGAGAGAAAGCGCAGGCGTGCGCTTACAGAGGGGACGGAGAGTGAAAGCGGGTGCAGCAACGTAGCAAACATATTATCCGGGGTTGATTCACGCCTCATGCCCCGGGGTATACAAGGAAGTACACTTAGAGCTCGGCTTCGCTGCTGCCCTCCGAACGTCTTACAAATCTTCGGGGCCGAGAGATATAGATAGACGAAAGGGAGAGAGCGAGAGAGAGAGAGAGAGAGAGAGAGAGAGAAAGGGAGACACGGAAAAGGAAAATTCGCCTGAGACTTTATACCGTCTGCATGCATGAAACTGCAATGCTTCGGCCTACTTTTGTATGCGGGATACTCGAGATTTTTCGATGGTTGCGCTTTTTAAAGCAACGGTATCTATACAACACACTTGTCAGAGATTAACTCGATGAAGTGTGTGGACAGAAATAATTGTGGATCGCAGATGTGATCATTCTTGCATATTTTATCGGGATCTCAGAGACATGAGACTTTTATCTTCGTGATTAAGATAATGCAATTATTTTGAAAATAATATAATATGATCGTTCTTGCATTTTTGATTGGGATCTCATGCAGAGACGAGACTTTTATCTTACCGCGTGATCAAGATTAACTTAATTATTAACTCAATTATTCACTACTTGAAATATCCTTCTGCAAAGATTATTAGTATTATCATTTCATAATATATAATAATAATGATATTGATGAAACGATAATACGACGATATAAATGGTAATTATGAGTAGTCTATAACCGTACATGAATATCGGGAATACTACTTCATCCAGTATTACGCGCGAACATGATATTAAAACGTGCAGTATTAAAAAAAAAAAAAAAACTTGAAACCAATCAAATGTAGTAATTAATTTTCTGGCATTCGTATACATGCAGCAGCTTTGTGAAACGATCATCAGCCTTTGTATTTTTATTCTAAAAGCTCGTATATACTTTGAGGGAGCGAGCCAATTTCAATTTTAATTACACGCCGCATCCGAAGCTGATGGGAACAATTTATTCGTGATCATTTGTTTACCGAGCGCATAAAAACTGTGGGATCGAAGTAGCAGCAGCAGTCGAAGGCAATCACCGTCGACTTTATCAGTAAACGTTATCAAAATTGCCCTTAAACATTTTTCACAGCTTTGTGAAACACGAGCCGTATCATTTTCAAAGTCACTCTTTGGCGTTCTGCACTTATCCTTATCCAGCGGCTAGTCGTAACGAGCGAGAGATTTTTACGGCCCAAGAAATGCTCGTAACAAACATGATTTACACGTTATCCACGGCTTAGGCAAGAGCATAAATCTAAATTAAATATTAACCACATTTAAATATTTCGCGCTGCTCGTAATGAGCTACTGCATCCCACAAATCTTCATAAAACCTGAACAACGCTGGAGCTCTCATTTTTTTTCTCTAAAAGCTAGCAAAAAGGATTTACTCCAAGGCAAATGAGGCTTTTACGACTTTCTCTCTCTCTCTCTCTCTCTCTCTCTCTCTCTCTCTCTCTCTCTCTCTCTCTTTTCCAGCAAAGGGACACACGGAAAATAGCTAGGAGAATAAATATAACCACGATTCGGACTTGATTTTTTGCGCCGCGGCTACGTTTGTCCTCTCGGTATATCTATAATACATCAACGAGGAACAGCCTTATAATTGCATTACGAGCCCTCAAGGCCTTGCGCGACCGATAAACGTGTTTATTTTTCCACGCCAGCGCGGTCACTTCTTTGTTTTTCTCTCTCTCTCTCTCTCTCTCTTTCTCTTTACCTCTGCCACCTTCACTTGCTGCCACCGCACGATTCGCGCGCGAGTGTGAGGCTAGGCGAGCAGCCGTAAAGATCAAATATATAAGCGCGAGCTCAACGACGTACGTAATGACCAGCGAGAAGCCAGAGATAATAGGCCCATTTTGCGTCGGGGCTGCGCGTTGCGTCAAGTCGAAAAAAATCTAAAGCAAAAAGCATGGGAGGAAACGGTAGCGGGAAAAAAGAGAAGGCGTGCACACACACGCGCGCGCGCACCCGTTGCATAGGTATACCAAGAAAAAGAGGCGAAGATATAGGCACGGGAGGAGAAAGCTCGACGGCTTTCGAGGCCTTTTTATATGCCGTCGGACTCACGCGACCCTTAATGCAGCAGCAACGGTGGCGGCGGCGGCGATGGTGGTGGTAAAACGAAGAAAAATACGAACCGAGCGTGCTCCTTCTCAGCGTCGCTGCGGTTCTCGCCCTCGCTCGCCCCTTAACCGCGCGCTGCTTGCACCCCCTGCTCACACACGCACACACACACACACACACACACGCGCGCGCGCGCGCGCGAGCGAGATTTCTTCCGCAGACCATTTTATCCCCCGAGACGAGAACGGATTTGACACCGTTAGTGGGCAATTTCAAATTGCTCATTGCTCTGGTATGATCCTCTTCTACGCAAACGATTCGCGCGCTAGCCCGGAAGAGGAAAAGGAACGAGGGGCACGACACCGCGCCGCTCAAGGGTCGTCGTCGTCGTCGTCGGAAAAAAACGAAAAATGTCTTACGCGATACGGCGAGAACGACGTCGTGGATTTACTTTTATGCTACTCTTTTTGAGAGGGGAGAGAAGCGACGGAGAGGTATAGGAATCGCGTTTCAGGATATAGCATATTTCCGGGTTACATTCTTTTTAATGAAGAGACGTACCGTGACTGGTCTTTTTGAATGATTTATTATCTGCGTGGGTGGATCAACGTTTCTTGTTTACCACTGGCGTAATGTAGTGTGGTGTCCATCGAAAATTCAGATTTTATAGGTGCCAGTATTTGTTAGAAGCGACGGTTGGTCACTCCGAGAGATTGGAGTAGGTGTACGACTATGATTATATGTATAAAAATGCACGAGCTTGCGTCTAAAATAATCTAGAAAAAAAAAGCTACGAGTGAAATTTAGTACTCGATTTAGACTAAAAAATTGCAGTGATGTAGACTGAAAATTCAGATCCAGCCGGAAAAAGCAATAAAAGAGCTAGTCGAGGATATACGAAGAAAGTCTTATACCGCATCAGGTGTTACGATTGGTCGTACTCGACTCCGTATATAACGCGAATACTCTCTTTTCTCGCCGCACAAATGAAGTCGTCAGATCTCGCATAGCCGCAAGTGTTTCATAAATAACATCCGCGCCAGCCGCGAAAATGCAAACGAAAGTCCTGAAAAGAGATCCAAAGCGTCGTCGCGCGTAATCCTTGTAAAGTCATTTTCTCGTTAGAAATTCACGCTTATAATCCTAATGATAGAGCACACGCGCGCCGCCGGCTTCGTGAATAAACTCGAGCCGGTTTGTCATTGTTACAAAACTTTCTCCGGGAGCACGCGCGAATGTAATTATATACACTCATCAATCTCATCATATCCGCTCTTGTCGGTGCGCGCTGCTCACTGCGACCGACACTGGACTCAGCAGCATCACTCGAGCCTTGTGACTATAGATCAAACGTGCACTTAGAGCACGTTAAAATGGCAAAAGCTGCACGTCGAGGCTGGCCAAAAGCCCCGTACATCAGAGATGTTCTATATATCTAGCACGCTTTGAACGCGTGCAAATAGAGGCGCGAACTGTGCAGAGCACGTGCGCACGAGGCGACGAACGGGACGAGACTTGCACTCGAGTTTTCCGCGCGCGAGGCACACAGAGAGAGAACTCCGCGTCATTCAGAGGAAGGATGAAGCTTATAGTTATCTACGTTTCATCTTCGTCGTCAAGGGCTGACCCTAATTTTTTTCTCTCTAATTAGTGCCGTGCACCACGGATGTTTTGAAAGTGAAGCCCCGCGTGTTATATATTTATCACGCGGCCCTGATGCGCGGAGTCGAGTCGTTAACCTTAATAACTTCTGCCGCGTCTTCCTTGAGAATTGATTCAGAAAAAAAAAGATCACATTGCAATCTCGCAGCGAATGGTCCAAATTTATGGCGCATCTGCCGGTTTATGGATTATCAAGGAATCGATAAAGTTGACGATTCCACGTAAAGTTATCCATAGTAGCCCATTATTTCTGAATTTATGAAACCGCGCGCGTTTATTATTATACGCTGTGTAATTTGCAGTAAATTATTGAGAATGAGTTCATTAGCCGATGTCCCATTGTTTTGTTAGCATCGAGAGTTACTTAACCTATACGCTACTTTTGAAGCTTTAAATCAGGTTACGTAGTGCATAGCAGGAAGAAATAAGAAGCTTCTGATAAAATACGGCTAATTTACAAAAATCTCGGTAAGAACAAATTAATAGCTGTTACCGCTCGCTGTTCCAGGAAAGGAACGCGTGAAACGAAGCTTATAGCAGGCTATTACGGATACGTCTCTCGACGACGACTTCCTATTCGTTCTTCCTTTTATGGGAGTTATAAGCGCTAAAAGTTTGGCTGTGACAAATCCGTGGGTATACATATAACTGGAAAAAGATCCGCTGAGAGTACATAGATGGCATAACTGCCGACGCCGTCCAATTATCAATTATACGTTTGTATTTTTTATTAGCTTTCGCTGATTACTATGAGGCTTTCTCCGTAGCGGCGGAAAATGTCCCCGGCAGATTCCAGCAGAGATTATAGCGCGCAACGATTCGGGCGCAAGCGTGTGACAAGCTATGGAAAAAGTGCCGGAAACGCAAGTATCAGCGGAGCGCGTTCTGCAAAATATGATTTTGTTCAACCGCGTGACCCCGAAATTTACGGACGGAATGCCGCGTCATGCGACAAAAAGAGCCGCTACGGAGATATGCACGCACGGATTTTCGAGATATTAATCCTTTGTTGCGCAGTTGGCGAGCTTTTCACGTAAAGAGTAAGCTTTGTAAACAAAAAATTGGCAGCCTTTGTCGCAGCATTGTTTGCGCAGATGGAAAGTTAGCGACGTGCAGTGCTTGTTTATATTGTAAAATTGCGTTCTATAGTTCGTTAATATTGTATGTGACCCAGCGCGGTGGATTTGAATCAGAAATAATGCTTGGGAATTCGTTGATAAAGTATCAGGTTTGCCTTGTAACTTGGCTGGATCACAATATACGAGAAAATTAAAAATAATTGTCTTTGACGTGTGATAATGCACCATTGTGTGTTGAGCATGCAAAGCCAACTGTGCATTATATTTCAATTTTGTAAATTTTACGCGTTCTTTTATCTTGATGTATAATTAGTATCGCCGACTAGTCCAATTGCCAGTTCTTCGTGTTTTTTATCCTCGCAATCATCTGAGCTCTGTAGAGCATTAAAACGATAGCAGATTTATATAATAGCTGGGTGTACGGTACGACATGTCAGTGAACTTCAAGCTGATTACGTTTCAAATAATTTCAATTATATACCGCATCGTGTGCGATCAATTAAGATTATCTTTACATGTGCCAACGTTATATACTACTTTTTCATTGGTTATGATTAATTTTTAGGCTATTCAGACGTACGCCTCAGCTTTCTTACGAAACACAAATTAAGTTTAAAGAGAAATTTTAGGTTATAACGTCCACTTACGTCACGTTAAGCTAATGCAATTTATAAATAAACAGAGACTAACGATTCCTTATCACCATGGCTTATCGCGAATTCAATTCCGGATATTCGTTTTGATGGCTTTAATAAAAATATACAATCATCGTCCGTGTCACATTATAGCGGAAATCATATCAGTATAGTTTACAATAACGACGCCCATAATAAGTCGTTTTCGTCCACTTGGTAACTATGTACTATACACAGAAACCCTCCGTGCTCCCCAGCTCGTATATTATTCAAAATGTACATTTGATTACACGCATCGTTGCCACATTTATACCGGCTGGAAATTTGGTTATCCTCGCCTGGCATATAATATACCGCGTAACGTACACTTCTATTGATTCAAGCACGGCATATTATTATTATACTCTTATAATGTCACTCGAACGTTTCTCAGCTATTGTCGGACGCGGCCACTTTCATAAATCATCTTCATATCAATTGGTATGAAGCGCAATTTGATTCAATTAATCTTGCATCACACTACATATAGCAGTTCGATTGAATCATACAGAGCGTTCATCAGAGGCAGAGGGTATATTTATATCAAAGTTACTTTGCATACTTTCGTCTCAATTTTAATTAAAATTTTGCAGCAGCAGCGCAGATCAGCGCTCAGCTATTAATATTAAAGTCTATAGACCCATATGCAATATCACTTCGCTCAATCTCGACCCTTTCAGCGTGATCAGCGGTACTCGCGCTCGGACGTATACCGCGTATATATATATATGATACCTAAATACTCGGGGCTCGCTGAACCAGAAAAATAAAGAACAGCCAGCGAGCGAAATAATCGGCGGTATATGCGCAGCGATGCCGCCTGTTATCATTAGGCTCGGCCACCGCGCTCTCGCTCTCGTATTATCTCTTCTGTGTTTGGACCGCGCGCGCGAACGTTTTGCCAGGACTCGCGTCCGTTAGGCGGCAAAATTGATTTCATGCTCGTCTGGCTTCGCGAGAGAGAGAGAGAGAGAGGGAGAAATAGAGAGCATCGCGCAGCAGCAGCAGCAGCAGCAGCCTACTCGGCTCTTTCTTCTCTCGTCTGCGATAACGTAATAATAACTGCAACGCGCGCAATGCAATCGGTAGTATAGTAATTTCGGTAATAGGTTTCCGGCGCTGCTCACGCATTACGCGCTCCAGTCGCATGCTATACGTTGATATGCGTTTGCCTTTGCGCCCTTATTCCTCTACACATCAGCTAGATCTCTCTCGTTACTTCATATATATATATATATATCTGCACCCCGGCACATCTCGGCATCGGGCCACATTATACTAGTTCACGGGTTGGTTTTCGTTTGCGATGTATCGAGCCGCTCGCGCTCGAGGGCCTATAGATACCCTCTACTCCTCTATGCAGGCCGGCGCGTTATGTATGTATGCATACTTACGAGCGCTTGTGTTTGCACGTATACGCACACGATTAAGTTACATTCCGAGAGCGGCTTTCCGGTATAATTACAGACGAACGCACGCGGCCAGCTCTCTCTCTCTCTCTATCCGGTGCGGGGAAATACGCGCAGATGAACCGCAGCCGCGGGAAAGCCGAGTGTAGTGTGCATGTGTGTGTGCGTGTATGGACTGATGGCTGCGGTGTGAGCGACTACATCGACGGATTATCGAGGGCTGATTTAATTTTTGATCGGCGAGTTGCTGATTAAAGAATGTTCGCGCCCGTGCACGTGTGTTATATTCTGGTTATCCGTCGTATTATGGGAAATCGAATCAATCGCGGATTCGATTTTCGCTAATCAAAGATTCGAGAAACGGACAGTTATTCACCGAACGAGTGAAGGGCGGAACAAATTTCTCGGCGTATGCAAACGAGCGTATAATCTAAATGGAGCAAAGCTGTGTATATACGTATACGTACGCGAAGTCATATCGTGATTTTTCAAAAAAAAGGAACGTTATGTCTATTTATACGAGCTCGCTGTACTTTCTATCCGAAGCTGTATACTAATACGCTTGCAATTAGACGCGCGTGTACATATAAGCGCTGATGATTGAGCAACGCTTTCAAACACACCTCGTAAGTAATTGAATAAGGTGAGCACAGACAGCTGTCGCGATCGTTCAATTGCAACTCGTTTTGTCGCGCGAGATGCACGTTTATATCGAGTTATCATTTGAAATGCTCGTTTATTGCTGGCGTAACTGACGGCCAAAAGTAGTAGACTGCTTGTTTTAGTTTTCGCGGCCGTTATACATACCTACATATATTCGTTGGAGTTTCACTTGCAGCCTAATACGAAGCCGCACGTAGCGTAAAAAAGCCTCTAAAATAATCACTTTGAATTCTTATGTATTATACGGATAACGCGGCCGAAACTCGATGATTAGGCACGCCCTCGAAATCGTATATTATATTGTACTCGCAAAAAAAAAAAATTGCCCGATATGAATTATATGCGCTAGCTCATGCCGAGCAAATGACCGATCGCATTTTATTCTATACGCTGTCGTATCATTACAAGTTTTTCTATAAACGAGATTTACGGCGAAGTTAGCGGTTATAAGTATATACGCGGGCGCACATCAAGGAAAGTGGTCATATATACTTTCGGAATATTCTATCGCAGTCTATTTTCGAGAAAACGCCAGGAGGAAGTTAGGCAAAACGTGTATTTTACCCCGTGCGAGAGAGAACTTAGAATCAAGACTATGCGGATTCGAAACGCTCGTAAACGAGCATTTATATTGCGCTTATAATGATGCCGATTATAGGCCGACGAAATTATTATTGCGCTTGAAAAATCCTTGCAATTACATGTCATATTGTCATCGCTGGCCGTTTCTCTGCGAGTGCTGTATAACTGCTTCCTTTTATCGTCGTTAGCTTTATGTCTATATGCGCACCTGCAAGATGTCGAGCGAGTGCCCGAGCCCTTAATTTTTAACTGCGAAATAAATCGAATCATCGCGGGTACACGTTAGAACGGCGACGATTGCTTCAAACAATACAAGTCGATAACTTCTCGAAGCCAGCAAAAATAACGGCGGCAGCCGCTAAGTTGGTGCAGTATCGGGTGCTGATCGCGCGCACGACTGTATATACGAGTATACGGGAGAGAGAGAGAGAGAGAGAGAGAGAGAGAGAGAGAGAGAGAGAGAGAGAGAGAGAGAGAGAGAGAGAGAGAGAGAGAGAGACGAGACGGAGCATGAGAGAAGAGAGAGGAGAGAGAGAGATGCAGCAGAGCAAATGTCAGCCGTGGGAGATGAATTATAAAGCAGCCGGGGCTCGGTGAGAGGTTTCGCAGTGCATGCACCGTTCCCGGCCGCGGTTCGGTCTCTCCTATTTCCTCTCACTCTCGCTATCGCAGTGCACGCGGCCGCGCCGAGGCGGCATCAGCGCGATCCCGATCGGTGCTTCTCTCGTCGTCACTGCGCGGACGTTTGACTCGTGCAAGGACTGTGCAAAGATTCACGGCAAGTGCTTTTGCTGTTGTTGCTTGTGTCATGGGGTTCTGCTCGTCGGTCGATCGGCTGCTCAAAGTTCGCGGTGATACGGACAGCTCGAATCTGTAACTCGATCGGTGCGACAATCGAGGAGACCAAAGCGGTACAGTGCGCCGAGTGAGGAGCGAAGTGTATAGCGAAATATAGAGAGAGGAAGAGGAAAAAAGTGAGCCGCGAGCATCCCGGTTGCGTCGATTCTCTCTCTCCGTTGCCAAAGACACCGAGGAGCGAGCTCTTGTCGACCGCAAGCCTGCAGCTAGCTTCGGCCCCGGACTCGAGCCATTGGAGCGCGGCATCCCTGCGCGGCAAGAGGAGTTCGAGTGCAGTTACTGCGGAGAGATGTCGTACAGCCTGTCCCTCGAGCCGGCCTGCAACGAGCCGTACCTTGGTCCGAGTCTCGCGCAGGCTTGTCCCGGCTCGCAGTTTCTCGTCTTCATGACCATCCTCGATACGTTCGTGAGGGCCAAGCGCGAGGTTTCACGACTCTGCGAGCGCGTGATACCTGCGGACCCTGCGGACTACTACTACGACTTCATTGTCGTCGGTGGTGAGTACTGCCTGCATATATACTATACGTGTATGGATCTGTGTACCAGGGGACGCGGTTTAATGGGTCGCTATACAGCTGCCGCGGGAGCGCAGTTACACCTTTATGGCGCGCACGTGCGTCGCCGTGCATGGAATTCCCCGTGACTTCGAGGGGAAATCGAAAGTTCGCCGCCGACAGAATAATGTTTTACGGACTAATCGGAACTTATTCATCGGGGCGGCTAATTCGTGCGCGCATGCGGTTGATGGTGCCCAACACGGCACGTTGCACCCCCGCGGGATTGTTTGTCTTCGCGTGCACTTATCGTCGAGTTACTTCACCCGCGCGCCACTGAGTTCAGTTGATCGGCGACTCTTTGGCAACGTGCGCGGACTCGCCCGAGCTTGAGAATGCGCGGGAAAGCAAATACACGAGCAGATACACATTTGCACGTGTATGTAATGCAGGGAACAATGGCGTTCGATATGTATACGTGGAAGTATTCATACGAGGCCGGGTCACCGATTTGCATGGCTGGATTCTTTTATTTCGAGTTGTATAGACGATGTAAGACCAATGAAAAAAATGACACAAGCATCTATAAGATATATTTCGGTACTTAGTTTGCTAATCAGTCTCCCGATGAAAAAGTGTTAGCTGATGATTGACGATTGAAACCAGCCTATCTGAACTGATCTCCTCGCCAATTAGCTGGCATTTGGCTGGCAGCCGGTATAATATACAGGAATTTTACTCTCTTTTTTCTTTTCACATGCACTCTATACAGCAAACAAAAAATATGCTGGTGCTCGCTTAGGTGCGGATTAAATGCTGGGACAAAAATAATTTTGGAGAATCGGCTCAATTTACGCGATGTAATATCGTATTCAAAGTATTAACATAATTAATATTAATAATAAATTAATTACACATCGGTCGGTAGCGAATTTCAATCATCATTTCATACTTCGAATTAACAGTATACGCGCTGGATTATATTTTATTCTCGACTACTAAAATAGCAAAAAGTAAACGGAAATGCAGTCTGGTACGCTGTTTAAACACTACCATAAAAACAAAATGAAGTAAAAGTTGTTTCAGAAGTTGATCGCTTATTTAAGTGCTTTAAATGTTACGTAAGAAACATTATTCAACGTCATCCCTCGCGTATCACTATCGACGCTAAGCAGCATTGAAAATCAATTCACCCGCAAGCACGCGAGCATCGTGCAGCTACAGAAAATGAACTGACCGCTTACACGCACGCGAGAGCTACAAAAAAAGAAAACGTTGTAGTAGAAATTAAAAATCCGTTACATTCATTAGCCCGAATGCGAGCAGCTATGTATAAATTGGCTATAATTTCGATCGAGAAAGAGAAATAAAAAAAAAAAAATCAGTAAATCGATAAAAAGCTCATCGGCAGCGAATTTTCAATGTGTATGCCAAAATCCCATCGAGTAGCGCACACCCTTCATTTTTTAATGAAATAAAAATACCCCACGGGTCCCGGCCATGAAGAAAGCGAGAGGAAGCGCGTCGTGTGAGTTTAGCCGAATCGACACTGTGATAATTACTGTTTGCACGAATTTCGGGAATTTCATTCGGCCCCCAAGCGCGCTTGTCCAGGCACACAGCCGCATTTATTATACTCTATTATCCTATTAAGCGTTTATTACTGCTGTTTTGTTTCACATATAAATTTTCGTGACGATGCGCGAAAGCTCAGTGACCGTAGCAGCAGCAACGGAGCCAGGCTTATGTAATCGACGTCTCTGACTGGAAACGAGGAGAATATCGAATTTTCCGGCAATTATTTCGCAGACGCGATTATCGAAACGCTCGGGGCAATCGCACGCGCGCGCACGCGTCCTGGTCAAAGGTTATATATATACACACACACGGGCGTATAGAGTGTTTGTACAGGTCTATATAATATGTTGTGAAGCTTTCGCTCTGTGTGTGTGCTCGCGCAAGCACCGCATATCTGTATCTCTCTCGTTGTCTGCTCGGTGAATCGGCAGAATTCGCGCCGACGAGCGAGCGGAGAACCTCGTCAAATTGATTAGAAGTAGGAAGGAACTATATATCGCGCGCGTGAACGTTGAAAACTAATTAAAAAACGTCGTTTTGTAGCGTATTTATTCTGGTATTATTGATGTCCCAACGAGTGATCTTTAACACCGAGTTTAACACGGCTCTTTGACGCTGGCGCGGGTTATATATAGTTTATTTACCAGCATTTTAAATCCCGCTCGAGATTATGATAACCTCATCGAGCGAGAATACGATAAAAAAACTGATTTGCAACTAGTAAACTTATATTCGTATTCGTGTCTATGGATTATCTCTGACAGGGACTAAAATGGAGAAAAAGAACTGATGAAATTAGTGTAATAATTCTCACGCTAGTGGGAAACTTCATCCACGTTTGTGCTGGATTCAATGGTTTCATGCCTCGCGTATATTGACGACAATGGAACCGATTCTCCAGCCTTTATTGTGCTTCTCTCGGAATTTTCATTTTATTACCTGAAACAAAAAAGCAGAAGAGAAATTAATTAAAAAATTGAGCGAGAATGTCTGCATTGATCGGAACTCGCTTTATTTCGTCTATATTTATTCATAGGGTTAATTAAACACTGAGGATAACCAATTTAATTAAAAGCACCCGCGCACGCGCAACGCTATATCGTTATACATTATTATATCCGATTCGATATTGCATCGGTTTCACGAGAAGAAAAAAACGAAGAAGATTAATTCACCACGTAATTGTATTCCTCGAACGCTTAATACTTTACAAGTTATACGAAAAAACAAAAACAAAAAAAAAAAAAACAAACAAACAAACAAAGAACGAGAAGACGCGCGCGTCGAGGGGATACAAATATTTATACGGAAAATCGAATCGACGAGAGCGAGACACACTGGATTTAGCGCGCTGTGGATAAAGAAAGTCCGGCATGCGAGTTAGGAGGGTTTTTTTCTTCGAAAATTGACTTTTCAGCAACCGGAAATTACATCGGGGGAGCGAGCGATGCGCTTGCCTGCCTGCCTGCGCGTGGCCTTTCTCGGCTTCGAACCGCACCGGCGACGCAGTCAATCGGCAGGGTCAAACAACATTATTGCGGAGTTATTGCGGTTGGTTAGTTGCTGGTTGAATTTTCTCTCTAGGCCGTGGCTTCGCTTTTTCGACAGGGCTAATATTCAGCGTGCGCCGCCGGTGTAGCTGAATGTCAATTTGCTTTTATTTGGCTACATTTTGAAATGGAAAATATAAATCTATGATGCGATCGATTATTATATGATCTCAAAAAGAGATAAAATAAATATTTCGAAGCTGCTTTCACATTATCCGTGGAGAAATTATTTCTTGATTCTGTTCGAAAATGAGGTTCTTTACTATTTTACGAGGTGTAAGAGCTCTTTAAAAGCTGTTTCATTTAATTCGGATTAAGATTATTTCATTTTGCGGTCATTGCAATTACAGTTATGCAAGAGTCTTATATATTATGATCCGGTAGCCTACTTGTGCCGTTTATGTGTATCGCGAACGTGATATGTACTGTTCAAAATCTTAATGTATGCATTTTAAACGACCCGATAAACACAAAATGCGTACGAAAAATAGCCTAAAACTATATAGCTTGTGATAAAGCGTATATATGTTTTTTGGAATAAAAGTAGATGCATGTATACAACAACTTGAAAACTGTATCAGAACTCATTTCGCACAGCACTTTCACAGCCATTAACTATCACTTTTACTTTGCTTTAGACGATCTTGTCTGTATTTACAAGCTTGAAAATGCCTCGTAATATGGAATAACTCTATTTTTACTCTAACGACTGAGCGAAAAATGTCACATTTTTGTGAAAACAATGACTATATACACTTGCTTTAAAATTACATCGATTTCTACCGAAGCAGTTAGTTGCGATTTCTGGAAAATTGTAATGGCTTTTACCGAGCATACATTACAGTCTTATACTGGTGAAAACGTTCAAGCGATTTCTTTACCTTGATTTGAACAAATGCATAAAACAAATCTAACAGGTGTAATTGTGTTTATAAATATACATCCTAACTCGTTTACATGTACCAATAATTCGATTTCTCGTTATTTTTATTCATCGCGTAAGCGGATAATAATGAATTTTTCGTTTCGACGTAATGACGAAACTAAATCGCGTTTCAAGCAAATAAACAAACGCCCATATAGCTTCGGGCAGGCGGGCGCGGGTTATTGAGTCATTTGAAATAATTGAACGCGCATCGGAATAACATACAACTGCACAAAGCCGTTTTTTAGCTTTCACCTTTTTACGCGCTTCATAAAATTACGCCATCGAGCTCAAGCCCACTGCATAAAACTATAAACTACGCATAGCGAATTATCAGCCAGCGCAACTACAACACGATTATAGACACACCAAAAACGAAAACCGTCAGCGATCTCTCTTTGTTCCTCGCGATGTATACACGCAATCGGTATATTCAATCGCTGTGCGAAACAACGGTATAGCCTGTGCAATTTAAAAGCCGAAGAGAGCCTGTAAACGAGCGCGTATTATATATATATATACATTTACGCGCGCGAGCAAACTACTCCGCGGCAAAAAGAGCGCACACGGTAGCAACGGCCGTATCATCAATCATCGAATAATCGCCGCGGTGAAGAAGAAGTTTAGAATGCCATTAACCGCACGGGAGAGCTGCACTCGCGCGCTTCGACTCTCCGCGGCTCTCTTTTTTTTTCTTCTGCACGTGCCCGCGCGCGCCTGCAGTATACAGCTGGCATCAACGGTGTAGGCCGTTCCGTTTCCCCTACCTGCTCTATGTGTATAAATCTCGAGCCGCGCACTTTTACCGGAGCAATTGCGCACGACTTTACGCGCGTCGAGGAGTATATATATATGTATATATATATATATATATATATATATATAGGTACTCTCGATTTTTTGCCCAGCCGCGCAAACTAGTTCAAAGCCGCGCAGCCGTGAAGTCGGCCCTCCCGCCGCTCCCGGCTGCAGCTCTAATCCATCGACGAACGAGCGCGCGCCGGAAGAATCCGCGGATATATAGAGCGCAGTTTGGCGAGAGGACCCGTTATATACTGCGCTAGTGCAGCGCTGTGCCATCAGGATCGGCTGGAGGGAAAAAAGGCGTTAGAGTCGAATGAGCTGCAGTGTTGGTACTACAGTCTCATTCGAGTGCGTTCCCGGGAGCATTTTCCCCTGCAGGCGATTGTATACTTACGGCACGAGAGCTCGTGGTTGTAACATTCACTTTTAGCTCTGCTCTGCAGTCGTGTGCCTGTATGTATGTGTATACGTATATATAGTGCACTAGCGCCGCAGAAAAAAATGAGATGGGAGAGCTGCGACGGTCGATCGAAGCGCGAGACACCGCGAAACTCTCAATTATACGATTTGTCAAAGATTGACTAGATGCTCCTTTTTTTTCTCCTTTTCCGCGGACTGCCAAACGCTTCGCTAATTATTGCTTCGAAACACGAAAACTATGTACGGCGAGGAAATTCGAAAAGAAAAACCACGTTGGCGCGAATTTCAACTCCGCGCGGATTTGAAAATTCGAAAATTTTCGGACTCGTGAAAGGCTTGAGTGAACGTAACTCCATATGCTCCACTTGCTATATGCACATGCAGTGTATATATTGGCGATTGCGTAAAGTGCTATGCGTGCGCAATTTTTTACCGCAGATTTCGGCTTGCTCGCAAAAATGAGCAGCTCTCGTTTTTATTTTCTACTCTCGCAACTTTTCCGGACGAGATAAATTATTCATAGAGAAAATAAGTCCTGGCTAGAGCTCGTCCTGTTTCTACTGCGCGAAGCGTGTACTTATATAGGCGCAGCGGGCGCATACTCTTTATAACTTTTACCTCAAATTTTTTAACAGCTCGTTCGAACTTTTTACGAGTGAATAAGAGAGTTGCGCCATGACTACTTCAACGATAGCGCGCATTTTTTCACGCTTCGTCTGTTGAATAAAGAAATTTTATATTTTCGGAATGCCTCGTATTGACAAAATCGTTATATATAGCGCCCCGAAATAGTGAGCCATCGATTTTCACGTTGGAGCCACCATACTGGGCCTTTACCTCTGGTAGACATTCCACCATTTTTATTGACGAATGTGTTAATCAAATATAAACGTAGTATAGTGTAAGGTTTCGACTTTGAAATTTACCCATTTATTGCCCAACCTATGGTGAGCATATTATTTCTGCCGTGGAGATTTATTAAAATCGCACGTACGCAGTTCGTGATTTAATCAACAATAAACGCGCATCGAATGAATTCACAATTAAAACACTTTCAAACATCTGTATATGTAGTACGTATCGATGTTTTTGCATTAAACTGTAGTTTTTTTTTAAATTGAATATTGCTTACGAGAGATACTCGATTATTCGAATTCATTATGATGCATATTCGGAAGGGGTTTGGGCGAAGCGGCTAATTGATTTGGCTGATTCTGCGCGGAAACCTTGCGCGAATTAGAAGGCCGAGCGTAAAAAAAGGCACTGGAATGCCTCCGACGTCAGTATATAGCCAACGTCTCCTTTTTCCCTCCATTGTCTGCTCTTTTTCCAAAGTCATTCCTTCGCGGCTCGAATTCTTTTCAGAGTTGCGCGAAAAGTAATTTGAATTAATATCACCTTACGGCTGTCTGCCGGTGATAAATAATCGGCCGCTTAAAACTTTTGCCGCGGGAACTTCCGCTGTATTGTGATGCTCGGCTCTAATTGCCATGGCGTCTCTGCTGTATCATTGGCTTTGTTTGTGCGTTGTGTGCGAGAGAGGTTTTGCGTGAAAAATGAGCATTTTATACCCGAACGTTTTAAATGCGCGCCACGAGAATACATTATGCGAACTATATACATCTTCTACGACGAGAATCATGGCATTGACCGCGCGCGCGCGTGCGTGTAACCGCGTGTATTTTCATCGGGAACTTTCGCTCGATCGCAATCAATGCCGTCGAGCAAAACCAGCTGACGAGAAAACGATTTTTACATCCAAAAGATACGAAGAGTAAAGTATCCGGTATCTATGGTCTCTTCGACTACCGGCTCGCTTGCAGCCTGCACTGTAATATAGGTGATGTATACACTAGCCGAACAACTAATTAACGAGATCGAGGACTTCTCGCGACTCGACTTCTTTCCTTTTCCTGTTCTAATGGCGTAATATAAACAGCAAAGAGACACGAAGCTACGAGCGGACTTGACAAGGAGCGGAGAAAAAGAGAAATTCACCATTTCCTCGCGCGCGAGAGCCTATAAGTACACACTACACTCTCTGATTTCACCGGGCGCCACTGCAGCAGCAGTAGCAGCAGCAGCATGTGCGTGCTCATCGCGATTTGCTATACACCTACGCTCGTGTATAGCGCGGCAACCGCACTACGGGAGATGACGTCACTGATAGCCGGATAAATTTACAAACGACTCGTCGGCCCGATTCGTTATGCTTCGCTAATGCGGAAATGTTTATTTTCTTTCGTCGGCTCGCTGAGGCGCGGATTGCCGCTCGTTAATGCTGCGAATTGTTTTGTTGTTGTTGTTGTTGTTGTTGTCGTTGAGGTTATATTATTGCTACTTAACGTTACGACAATGGCCTGAGCCGCTGTCGGTAATTGAGCAATATGAAAGAGAGCGAACTTCTAACGCCGAGAGTCGAATTTTTCGAGTCGTTGTGTCATTATGCAAACATTATGTGCATTGGTGCGGATATGTAAATTGTATATAATTTTTTTACAGTGCCATATTCTCTTATGCAAAAGGCACTTATAACAGCTGGCGCGCGTGCAAATTTTAATTGCCGCGATATTAGCTTCCTAGCTCACTTTGGCATTTCGTCCATACATACTTCTATGTGCACAAGGGGAAAAATTATTTGCGCTGATGGAATAAGTACACGCATATAGGCACGTGTGTAACCGAATGGTGTTTTACGAGGGGATAATTTATTTGCATGAATCAAGCTTGCTATTTTCCAAACGGATCGGTGAACGTTATACGATTAACTTTGTGAAAGCTACGCGTAGCAGTAAGCTGTTTCCAGTAAGCTTTGAAAAAAGGATTGATAAAGCAGCCGGTTTGTACTGATATACGAAAGCTACATTTACTGTTGAAGCAAGTACGCTGTATTTTTAGTAATAAAAAATGCAGACTTTTGCAAAAGAGCTGACGTAAATTTTCGATTTTTCGATTTCGATACACGCTCGTTCGGGTTTAATTATAAATCGAACCGCATCCATGAAAGCCGAGGAAATAATGAGAATTATTAATAATCATGCAAATGGAACGAAAACAACACATATATCAGATGATTTCTTATGCGAACATGCGCAACGCAGTGTTCCTTTGTGGCATAATTTAAAATATTCGGATGAAAAGCGTTCTACGCGTCCACTTTAAGACCAGACTGAGATGATTCATTAATGAACTACTGATAATGAACGCGCGCATAAAAAACGAGACTAGTCCTCATTAAATTCTAACGAAATCGGTCAAAAATTCAAGCCGCTCGAGACGCGCGAGCACACGCAAAAAGGAGGTGCTCGCGGCCATTAACTTTCAGCGGGGAACACGCGAGAGCTCGCCTCGTAGCCACAGCTAATGACCATAACTAGCAAAACTATAGCGATGGGGCACGAGGCAAAGCTGAAAACAGCTTGCGGTCAACTAAACAGTCGCAACTTCGCGAAAGGTGCAAGTAATGGGTGAACCGATACTTGCGATTGCCGGTCGCGGCGGCAGCAGAGGCAACACATGGCTCGCGCGCTTATTGATAGATCGCCCGGAATACTAATTAAGCGGCAAAGTTATTATATTCGGTAATTACTTTAATTGCGCTATCGGGCGGCTATACCGGCGCTCGCTATGTTTTGTCGGATTATAAAACGGCTTTGTGTATTTTTGCACGGTCATTATTGAATTCAGTTCGCACACCGCCACGCCGGAGTTTTATCTGTGATTGTCGGCTGGATAATAACGGCACGGTATACAGCGGTAATACGTTAATGAAGCCCGGCTATAATTTCGTTATCACTACATCATTATATGCATAGCGTTGAACTGTACGGAGGTGCATCGAGCTTTAATACAATTAACTAATTTCAGAAATCGACATGCTTATATATATCTGCTTCGAAAATGTAATATACATCCACGCACATCGCGATTATCACGAAACAAATTTGATTACAGGCGGTACGGCAGGCGCAGTGGTGGCGTCACGCCTGAGCGAGGTGCCGGAGTGGAAGGTGCTTCTGGTGGAAGCCGGGCCGGACGAGCCTCCGGGTGCCGACGTACCGAGCATGGTGGCCATGTTCTTGGGCACGGAGATTGACTGGCAGTACCGAACGATCAACGAGAGTAATGCCTGTCTGTCGCAGGGTGGCTCCTGCAGTTGGCCCCGAGGCAAGAACCTCGGAGGCAGCAGTTCGCACAACGGCATGATGTACATTAGGGGCAACGCCAAGGATTACGACGACTGGGCGGCTCTCGGCAACTATGGCTGGACCTGGAAGGAAGTGAGTCGATTCTCTTCGCGCTAATAGAATTAAGCTTCTTTGGAGACGCGAGCTTGCACGTGGCTGCTTCGCGTAGCGGCGTTGAAGGACGAAGCTGTGTGAAACACTTTGTTGCGGATATAACAGAGGCGAGAAATGACGCGGTCGAGACGACAGTTTTGGGGGATATTTTTTAATTAATTTACGCGGTCAGTGTGGTTATATACTGGCTTTTTTTTATGACTCCAAGTTTATTTCGTGGGGGCAAGCTCGGGATTTCTTAGCGCGAGTGGTCTTATTGAGGAAAAAAACGCCCTTCTCACTTGACGTAGGTGTGTATATATATATATATATATATATATATATATAACATTATGTAAGGGAGAATGAACGCTCTGGTCTATTTCGTGGCGAAGTTATATATCTTGTGCGGAAGCAACTTTGAGAAAACAGGATATCGTATATATTTTATGGATACGACATCGCACATTTTATGAATATGACATCATCTATTTTACGAGCGCGCATAAATTCTCCTTATATACTGCGTACAAAGCTGATATTCGCACTTTTGAAAGAATATCACATAAATTATATTTTCCGCATATTCAGCCTGTGGAGACTTGAATTTATTTGTCGTTATATTTAATTCAAATTTCATTGGGTACGCGCGCACACTAGCGTATATAATATTCCAAATTTATACGTAAAACCAATTGAAGTCAATCACAGGATTCCGTGTATCACGCTGACGCACAATATGCTATTTAGAGTCCAAATTAAGCTATATATAAATGAAGTGTTAGTACGAAGGGATTCATACACAGCTCGATCGTGTGGAAATTATAAGGTTCATCAATATTTTATATATTATTAGCTCGTCTATATCCATACTGTTTTGTTATAATTTGAATAATTTGTTTATGCTAATGATTTTAGTCTTTGGCGGACTAGCAATTTATGATTTTGTTTATCTTTTACCCCTTTCAACCAGGGTAGCGACAGTTTATCTTCAACAAGTCTTACGAGGATAAGTTTCATGAAACTTGTTATCAAAAATTTTTGCAATTCATAAAATTAGATAACTATGCAAACGTATTGTAATTTAAGATAATTTAAAAACAAAGCACAAGTGAATCGTTTTGAGAAATAAATTCTGTCTCGGAAAGAAATGTCAAGGTGTTTGAGTTTCACCGTATACGCACGAACGTACCGCCTTCGTGACACTGATAATCTTTATACGGCATTCAAAATAGCTCATGAGACGCGTGCGAAGCTAACAGTGCAATGTAATGCAAAGAACAACTCTACGAGAGCTATTATACTCTCGGGGACGAAATTCTTTGTGGAAACTTTTAAAATGTTACACGTCAACTAATTCTTCATACCTCTCTCTCTCTCTTTCTTTCTTTCTTAAAATTCAATAAGTCATCACGCAGTTGGAAGAAAAAAAAATTGTTTTCGACTGTGAAAATTGATACTTCTTATATACAAAGGAAACCGCGAAAATTCTCGCGCGCGTTTTGCGTACCAGCAAAGCTCAAGATAGTTCCTCCCACAGAGAAAGAGAGAAGAGACACATGGTGTCATATTTCCGACAAGTTTTGCTAAACTTTGGGCAAACTTTGGCCATATTTTTGTAAAAACCATCCGCGAAGTTTGTGTAACGTTCTGCTAAACTTTTTCTTAACTTTCTGTATAAAAATTATCAAAGTTTGGCAAAAGTCTCATTGCCCAAGTTTAGATCAAGTTTAGCCAAACGTAAGTTTGGCAAAACTTTGGACAAGTTAAATTTTTTTTACGCGGGACTCCTCCAAATCCTCTTGCATATATAATTAGTCAATATCTATACTTGTCCTGTCGTTTACCTCCATATAAGTACCTATATATATAAGAAAATTGACGGACTCAATTTGTTTTCTTTTTACATTTTGTTTCTGCAGGTTCTACCGTACTTCCTTTGTTCGGAGAACAACACAGAGATACCGCGCGTCGGCAATAAGTACCACTCGGAGGGCGGTCTGTTGAACGTCGGACGCTTTCCCTGGCAGCCACCCTTAACAGCCGACATCCTTTACGCCGCGGCCGAAGTCGGTTACCCGATCAGCGAGGACCTAAACGGTGACCGTATAGTCGGCTTTACCGTCGCCCAGACGAACAATCGAGATGGTGTGCGCGTCAGTAGCGCAGCAGCATTCCTGCAACCGGTACGGAATCGTAGAAATCTTCATGTATTGCTCAACGCTACGGCCACCAGGATCATTACAGAGAATCAAAGAGTCGTTGGATTGCAGTACTATAAGAGCGGGGAGTTTCGAGTAGCCAGAGTTACAAGGTATCATTTTTAGAATTTTTTTTTAGAATTTTATTTAAAACTGATGAATATACTGAAGCGTGAATTAAATTAGATATTTAATGGTACCGAAAGTTAAGTAGCTCAATCGCTCAAGGATAGGAAAGAAACTACATGTCATATTGACACTGCAGCAATCGCAATTGATAAAGATTTTAGAAAAAAAGCAGGAATAAGCCACTTAATTAAATACATGTCATTTCATGAATAATTTAACATTCTAATAATTAGATTTCTCTAAACTTTCCAACAAACTTAAAATGAATTGATGTTTTCCTTAGATTTCACAGATTGTAGTTTGTACATTCAAACTAGTGCAAATTTATATTCTTTTTTTCTAAATTAGAGAAATCATCGTATCAGGAGGAGCGGTAGGCTCGCCTCATCTCCTGCTGCTATCAGGCATCGGGCCCAAAGAGCATTTGCGTGCCGTGAATGTAGGCGTGGTCAAGGACCTACCGGGTGTCGGCGAGAATCTTCAGAATCATGTGTCTTACACTGTCTCTTTTACAATCAATGAACCGAACGAGTACGATTTAAACTGGGCTGCAGCAACGGAATACATATCCTTCCAGAAAGGGCCAATGGCCTCAACAGGTCTGTCACAGATCACAGGCAAACTACCGTCAAGCTACACGACGCCCAATCACCCAGATATTCAGCTGTTTTTCGGTGGATATCAGGCGGCCTGTGCCACAACAGGTCAAGTCGGAGCCTTGCTTGACAATGGCCGACGAAGTATCAGTATTTCCCCAACCAATCTGCATCCAAGAAGTCGAGGTAAGCATATACCTTTTTGCGGCTGAGATTTATCACTATCGGCTAGGCAATTCCATTAATTTTAGCATAGATACTATTAACATGGGCTTGTATCATATTCATTAAAAATATTGTCATGGAAAACAGTTTGCTGATTCGGTATCATTTAAAGTTATTCAAGTTTGGTTACAATTGCATGAGAAACTGCTACTCTTGTTCTATTCAAAAGTTTGCAGTTCAAAAGGCGTCCTTGTTAGAGAAAGTGCTTATAGCAACAAAGTAAGTTTGCTTATAGTTGTAGATAACAAAGATCTAGTTATACTAAACGTATTCGTTGAAAAAAACTAACTAACATTTACACAACAGCCTGAAATTCAGTAAAATACGTGTTTTTATTCTGTTTTGAATAAAACTTATATCATATTAAGCTAAATTTATATTTAATGTGGTTATTTATTAGTTTAGAAAATTCAAACGCATACTCATATAAGTAGTTTTAATTTTCATAAATAAAATTTAGATTTTATATACAATATATAAGTTAATATTCGACAAATTTTTAATTAGAAATTATTTACTACTTTATACTGAATCTGTTTTTTTTCGCAGGTACATTGCGATTAGCTAGCAACAATCCTTTTATATATCCGATGATACAACAAAATTACCTAACCAATCCAGTTGACGTAGCGATTTTGGTACAAGGAATACGTATAGCGCTTTCATTAGCTAATACATCAACACTAAGAAAATACAACATTACTCTATCTAATCCACCAATTCGTGCTTGCTCGAGATATCCGTTTGGTAGCAATGAATACTGGGCGTGTGCAGTAATGCAAGACACAGGTCCAGAAAATCATCAAGCAGGTTCCTGTAAAATGGGACCCTCGACCGACCCTTGGGCAGTAGTAGATCCCGAACTGAGAGTTTACGGAGTAAAAGGATTGCGAGTTGCTGATACATCAATAATGCCAAAGGTAAATATTGATACGAGGAGCTAATATTATTTTTTTGAATATTATGGCTTTCCAGCAAATTGATTTTTTAATTTTGTGCACTTAATACTCAGAGAATATTTAATATATAATCCAGAATTTACGATTTATTTTAATGCATACATCAATAATTTAATAACGGGCGTGAAAGAACAACTACGTAAGCTCTCATGAAAATTTCGTGATGAAATACACGTAGCTTTATAACTCACGTTCATATTGACATGTTATCGTATACAAACAATGTATTGTGCGCCACGTGAAGTTAAAAACAGTAATAAATTCGATAATGTTCACGTATGAATGAATGAAATTTTTACTGAAATTGAAGATAAAAACGTTATCAAAACTGATTGAAAGAAGATCACAAGGAAAGAAAGCAATGTTTGCATTTTGGAAGTTTCTTTGACGCATTTAGAAGTTTAGTTTAACATACTTTAAGGCGTCCAATGCATTGAAATTCCAAATACATGACGCATCAATAAACACTATCGTTGTGATTTCAAAAGTAGAACGTAATTGAATTTGGCCAATAAATACCTTATGGCATAATAAAATCATCATTTTTGAAATTGTTGAATACAGCAATACTACTTTTTAGTGATTTGCTTTTGCAACAAATTTATTGCTGAAATTCTCGTAATTCCTTTGATTACCGATTATTTGCAAATAAATGCTTATGAATGATAAATTTAAGTCTTATCAATAATTACAGGTTACATCTGGAAACACAGCAGCGCCAGCCATGATGATTGGGGAAAGAGCCGCTGATTTTATCAAAAAAGACTGGGGCGCCAGGCCTACCCAATGGTATGGGAAATATCCCAGTTATTGGAAAACGGGTCAATGGTTAAATTCATCATAACACAATATTCAACTAACAATTGTACATAATTATTAAGATGTCGAATAAGTCATCTATAGAATTTAAAATTTTTGCCAGTTCCTACTCGTCAAAGGACAACTCAGTGGATCTGCTCAAATGGGGAATCAAATATCTCAACTTGAATCAGGACATTTGGTGATTTTCACCCTGGATAAATATAGAGCAGCAGTCCAGCCCAGATGATAAAGTGAACAATTAGTCCACAATATCACCAAGACACTAGTTGATTGAAAAATATTATAATAGCAAAATACAAAATCAAATTACATATTTTGTTGTAAATGCAAATGCAATTTAAATTATTGCATGAATCAAATTAAAGTTTTATATTTATATAAGTCACGTAGAATATACTATAAATACAAACAAAAAGTATAGACAGAAATTTTTGTGCATTAATACACAGTTAAAAATATTGCACGAATTCTTTTATAAGTTTACTAAAACAAAATACTACAATAATTTGATGCGAGTATTTTCAATTGTGTATATTTAAAGTAAAAATTTATTTATTCAAAATCGTGGAACTTAGCTTTGTTCTTGCGATTTGCTATCGCATCCACGTAATGAATGTTGAATATTTCACTATGTTAATTAGAAGACCAAAGTGATGTCAGCTGATAATCTTAAATGTAACTATAAGAATTGTAAATAAAACAATCGTTTAAGAGTTAGAAAATTCATTTGTTACTTCCTTCTCCTCTGCTTCTATAATCAGTAAAATAATCGGAATTATCCTGGAAATAATAAGTATAAACCTATTCACATGTGTAGTAATTCTCGAAAAGGAGTTAAGTTATAACAATTCCGTATACTGAATGTTACGACTCAAATAATGAGTCGCCTTGGAAGGAGGGGAACAGCTCCACTGATAATTCGTATAAAAGACGCTTGAGCATAAAAAACTTGGAAGTTCACGAAACGTTCAAGCTCAACTGCAGTTCCTGCGGCTACGAGTGATTCCCTGACATGGTAAGTTTATAAAAAATGTCTATAAATTGACAAGTTTAAACGCAATAATTTTAATAATTTAATAAAATGCATATTTTGTAGGTGGACTTTGGGGGATACGGATCATCGACATGCAGAGATCCGTTTTTAAATGGTCCTATTCTTAACAATGCTTGTGGGAACACGTTTTCACAATGCACATTATTTTTAACCATATTAAATACAGTGATTCAGAATCATTCGAAAATTAGTATATCATCCAAGCGAGTACAATCTGTGAAAAGGCCGTCTTTTGCTTACGATTTCATCGTAATTGGAGGTGACTGTAATCAATATACTCATAATTTTAAAGCATATACTTTTATTATTCAATAATGTTCATAATTATCTCAAATACAAACATTATGTAATCTTTATTGATGATTGTTGAATAGGTGGAAATGCTGGTGCTGCTATAGCAGGAAGATTAAGCGAAATTTCGGAATGGAATGTACTAGTTTTAGAAGCCGGCCCAGATGAGCCAGATGCTGCACTTATACCCAGTAACTACGGAATATATGCCGGTAAAAATGTCGCGAAAGAGCGAATAACCGTCTATTTATAAAACCTCTTATATGTGTATAAACTTTGATACTAGTTACTTTTGTTAATTGTTACAGAAACTGATTATGATTGGAAGTTTAGAACGTCTAATGAGGGACACGCATGTCTCAGGACGAATGGCAGCTGCACATGGCCCCGAGGAAAAAATCTCGGTGGTACAACTGTTCATCACGGAATGGCATACCATAGGGGCAATCCAAAGGACTACGAAAGATGGGTTGCCATGGGGAATAAAGGATGGTCTTGGGAAGAGGTAACGTACATACATACGTTAATACAATAACTTTCATGTTGACGAAACACAGATATAGTTTCCATTATAATCTTATACTATATTATAGGTCAAGCCTTATTTTTTAAAAGCTGAAGACAATCGAGAAATCCATAGAGTAGGCTCAGTACACCATGCAACGGGTGGACCTCTCCCAGTAGAAAGGTTAGTACATGAATATATCGAAAATGAAATTTAAATGTTTGGTGCATCACATGAACTACTGTAAACATTATATAGATTTCCATGGCAACCTACGTTCGCATGGAATATTTTAAAAGCTGCCGAAGAAACGGGTTATGGTGTCACTGAAGACATGGTTGGAGATAAAATAACTGGATTCACCATAGCACAAACAATAAGTGATAAGGGTGTTAGAGTGAGCAGCTCCGGTTCATATCTAAGGCCAAATAAAGGACGACCAAACTTGCATGTAGCTTTAAATGCGTTAGCTACAAAAATTGTTTTTAGAAGAAAAAAAGCTATTGCAGTCCAATACTTAATGGTAAGATTAAAAACAGAAATTATAATTTTAATGATTAATTTTGTATAATCTTATTAGTATGTAAAGTACACTAGTAAAAACTAAATTACTATGCATTATTCAATAGCGAACTTCATAACTACTTAATTTACTTTCAACAGAATGGCAGACTACAAACTGTATCAATTAAACGCGAAGTTATAGTCTCGGGAGGAGCAGTGAACTCGCCGCAACTTTTGCTTCTATCAGGCATCGGACCAAGACAACACCTTAAGGAGATGAAAATTCCCGTTGTTCAAGATTTACCCGGTGTTGGTGAAAACCTACATAATCACGTATCTTACTGTTTGAATTTTACAGTCAATGATGATGAAGATGAAGAGGCTAAACTTTACCCCACAAATCTATATCTACACAATCAAACGGGACCACTATCTTCCACTGGGATGGCACAGGTTACCGCGATTCTTGCTTCCGAATACACGACCCCGGATGACCCTGACATACAAGTGTTTTTTGCTGGCTATCTGGCAACTTGTAAATCTCGTGATACGCCAAAAACGAGAGAGATATCCATCATACCTGTCAATTTACACGCTAAAAGCAGAGGTACGTACGGATTTTGATCATTGATATATAACAACGCGGTGATTCTTAAAATCAAAACAAAGATACTTCTAAGCTAAATATACGTTATCGAACCGTTATACCCGCCCGGTGAAGCCGCACATGTAGTGGAGTATTTTTTTGTCTTTTATAATCTTTTTTGAAATTATATTTTCAAAATTAAAACATTATGTTTGATATTAAAAGTAAAAAATATTCGAAAAAGTATTTGATAAGTTTTAAAGCAGTCGAAATAAGGGTATATTTTTTTTTAACTCAAAGGGAATTAATGTTTCAGGAAGATTAACTCTTGCTAGCAATAATCCTCTGGATCATCCAATCATCCACAGTAATGATCTCGCGGATCCACGTGATGTAAAAGTTTTAATCTCTGGAATCCACGTCGTTCTCTCTGTAGCCGACTCCCCGACCATGCGGAAACTCGGCTTAACTCTAACTAGTAGACCTCTCCCAGAGTGCTCTGATTTCAAGTTTAAGAGCGATGAATATTGGGCTTGCGCCATTCATCAGGAAACTCGAACGGAAAACCACCAAGCAGGCTCCTGTAAGATGGGCCCAATTTCCGACTCAATGGCGGTGGTCGATACGCGTTTCCGCGTTCACGGTGTCAAAGGGGTTCGAGTAGTCGACGCTTCTGCAATGCCGCAGGTATGTTCTGAGTCAATTGACTATTTCGTGATCAATTACTGGTGCGCGAATTTCGAATACACTTTTTTTTCTCTGCGAAATAGCAATCGCGATCATTTTAAAGAACACTTATAGATCTCATAATAAAGACGTAGAATTTTACAGCCATGCGCAATTCTTAGCATCACACAAGATTTTCTTCTTGTTTTGGAAGCCCTTGCTTTTATAATAAATTAACATATATTTAACCAATATTAATCAATAATCTATCGACTACAAAGCATCATTCACATATTCTGACATTCGGTTTATATTTAATAGATGATTTCTGGTAATCCTTCCGCCACAATAACCATGATGGCAGAACGAGCAGCTGATTTCATCAAAGAAGACAACACTTTGTGTAAAAAAAATAAGTTTGTACATTTTTAAACACATAATGGCACATCCTAATGTAACAATCGAGAATCTCAATTCAACTACTTTATGCCAATATTAAGTAGCGAAACGCAATTGATGGCTCAAATTTATTAAATATATGCAATGAATTTCAATAATTATTTCATTCATCATCTTGTCATCGACATCGCGCAATACCGATTTAATTCATTTTCTATTCCTCTAATAAATTTTATTTTAGAAGTATTATTAGCATGGTTATATGTAAATAATAATTATTAATATTTATTGTTCAATGGATTTGTTAAAATTTATTGGCATATATGATTCGAAAGTTTTTATACTTGTTTATATCCCTGGTAGAAAATTCACCAGATTCTGCCCAGATATAAGGGATACTAGGGATGTATTCCACATTTTATAAAATAGTAATAAACTGGTTGATTACAGTGATAATAGTAGTATAAGTGTCAGTCGACAGGAGCCTTTTATGATTCGAAATATATATCGAACGTAAATTTAACAACAACATAACAACAATAAGATCGAATTTCCTCACCTAACCAGCTGCAGCTCATTTTATTATTTCATTAAATCAATTCATTACACAATTTCGCACCGGCAATTCATCAATCGCTGACGTCTTAATTGCGTAGGTGATTCTTTTTTCATAGCCTTCTACTACATCAGCGAGGGGCCGAAAGTTCGCGACTCCGGGCGCACATGTAAAATAGGTCATTAGATAAAAACGATTTGTGCGCATAAGACATTCGATGGAGATAAGACGGGGGTGTAGGCGCGCGATGGAGTAATGCGAGTTGTTACACCGCCACGTGTAAGACACTTTACTCGGCAAGGTTGCTAAATGTGATAACAAATCCAGGGCGATAACTCTCTGTCGAGACTGAAACGGAGAGTCGGCCGCGCCGATTAGGCTAGTCGCATCTTAAGCTAAGGCAAGCTTAAGGTGTGTGTGTGTGTGTGTGTGGTGTCTGTGCAGTGCAGCGCCACGAACTTTCGACTTGTTCACGCTTTGCCACGCCAACAGCGGCGGCAGCGCTTTCGACAAAATTCCTGATTCACCGGACTTCCCTCTCGTGTCTTGTAAAAATTCAGACATTGTCCTCTTTCGTGTACTTACCCGTGTAAAAAAATTAGTCTGGGCCAAGTCTGGATAAAATCTTGCAATCGTCTTACTTGAATAGTCTGGCTGAAGTCTTGCTAGTGGGAAAATCCCAGACTTATTCCCCAGACTTCTGATTTTGACTATTTAAGTCTGAGAAAATCCCAGATTATAACCAGACTTTTGATTTTTACTATTTAAGTCTGGGAAAGTCCCAGACTTAAAAATCCCAGACTATTGTTATTAATCTTGCGAGAAGACTGGAAAAAGCAAGCCAGACTTGGATATTTCACCAGGTCAGTTTTGTCCTCCGGTTCTGAGCATTTAGGCCGCAGAGAACAGCTGTAGTAGAGAGCGGTGATGTCTTAGGCGTCGATCGGCGGCAATGCGTTTTCCGCTGTGGCTGCGCTACCTTGTTGATCTGTGAGCAGTTACCTGAAAATGAAAAAAAGCAAAGAACAAAGTATCTGCACTTTTGATTTAAAACTGATTGTAGCATACGAGAATAGAAAGATACTTTCTACCAAAATAGAATGAAAATAGTAATAGCGAATGAGTGAGGTTAATAGGTTACGTTAGGCATAAACATGACTGCTACATTTCAATTAACCCCGAAAAAATATCCGAATATACTTTTAAATATCTCAAAAAACTTATCTGATGTAATATCCTTATGCTCCGGAGTCCGTTCCAAGCTGGACACCAAACCCGACGCCGATTTGTAAAAGCATCCGCGGAGATGGCTTGCGAAAATTTTCAAAGTCCGAATCACACTGAAGTTGCATTGGTGTTTTCTTTCACTCACATGAACTGCTCAGTATACAACTTCAGTGTAATTCGGACTTTGAAAATTTTCGCAAGCTGTCTCCGCGGATGCTTTTACAAATCATCGTCGGGCTTGGTGTACCGCTTGGAACGGACTCTGAAGCATATGGATAGCACGTCAGATAAGTTTTTAAAGATGTTTCAATTTATATTCAAATATTTTTTTGAGATTAATTGCAATGTAGCGGTCTCATTAGATGGAAAGTAACCTATTAGCCTCACTCTTTTGCTATTTCCATTCTCTTTTTTTTCAATCGGTATCTTTATTCCCGTATGTTAATGCAACTCTAAATTAAAGGTTTAGATACTTTGTTTTTGATTTTCATCATTTTCAGGTAACCGCTCGCAGATCAACAAGGTAGCGCAGCCACAGCGGAAAACGCATTGCCACCGATCGACGCCTAAGACATCACCGCTCTCTACTACAGCTGTTCTCTGCTGCCTAAATGCTCAGAATCGGAGGACAAAACTGACCTGGTGGAATATCCAAGTCTGGCTTGCTTTTTCCAGTCTTCTCAAGATTAATAACAATAGTCTGGGCTTTCCCAGACTTAAATAGTAAAAATCAGAAGTCTGGCTATAATCTGAGATTTTCCCAGACTTAAATAGTCAAAATCAGAAGTCTGGGGAATAAGTCTGGGATTTTCCCACTAGCAAGACTTCAGCCAGACTATTCAAGTAAGACGATTGCAAGATTTTATCTAGACCTGGACCAGAATAATTTTTTTACATAAACGCATTTTCGGGGATAATGTATCCCACCGAAGCGTTACTTTCGCGCTCGAGTAAGGCAATATTGGCTGCGGCTTCGTTAATATTTATAAGAAAATGAAACTCTGCGCGTCAATAAATAGTATATTGTGTGCCAAGGGCGTAAAGTGGGCTTTTTTAGTCCGAGTGTGGAGTTTGCAGTACTCGTCTGCGGCTCGTAAACGCCCTCGCCTTCGGCTCGGGCTAACTCGCCTTGACTCGTACTGCAACCACACGAGGCCAAAAAGCCCACTTAGCCCTTGGTGCACACCATATTTTTTGTAACGCAAGTACAGATTTTTGCGTTTTTTTTAGATATTGAGTGCGACTGATGCAACTTTTTTCAGAATCGGCGACCACACTCTTAGTAGACTAATTTTTAAATTTATATATATATATATATATATATATACATATACATATAGAAAATTTCCCGAAAAATGTTAGCGGGCATTTTTCAGTTTTTTTTTTGCGCGGCGGGCGTTTTTCAATTTTTTTTGCCCGCCGGTCTGAAAAAGTTACTTTAGTCCCGTTTAATAATCAGTCAGAAAAACGCGAAAATCGTGCTTGTGTTACAAAAACAAATATATGCGACAACTTTTACAGCTCTCGCTGAATGCATATAGACTCGTAATGCCAGCGGTGCAGTCGTTTCATGTTCCCCGGGTGCTTATTTTTCCAAGTGTAAAATCCACATCGTTACGAAAGTTTTTTCCGAAGTAGGCATTCTTCGGTGTTTTTCTGCTTCTTCCTTTTTGGGCTCGAACAGGTAGTGAAAAAGTGAGAACAGACGAAAAAGAAAAAGTTGCCTATCGACTTGAGCCGAGCGCGCGAGACTGAAAGTTCAGAAGCTCCCGGAAAACGTATAGCATAGCCGCGGTATAGCGTCGGGTAACTTTCGGAATCCCCAGATTTTATCGCGATGCACAGGGGTGTCACTTCCACTATGGAAGGTATGGAGCACTCCATACCTCAAGTTTTTCAAGGTATGGAATTCCATAGCTGAAATTAGGAAAACTAAATACCCCATATAAATAAATCGCAAGCCCTTAAACCTCAATACCCCACATCTTATAGTTCAATAAATAAGTTGAGTATATACACTGCAAACTCTTAAACCTTAATACCCCACGAGTAATGCGAACAAATTTGAAAATCGCGCCACACGCAGTTATTCAGTAGCGCGCATGCGCGAAACCACTACATGTGTGTGCGTTGAACTAATGCCTACGTTCACGCCTTATCGCTATGTGTACATATACACAGTAACATGGGAGCTCGTGCATTTGTGTTAGTGCCTCAGGAAAATCGTGATATTCGGCAATGTAGAAAGATTTAAGCGGTGTTTTTTTGAATGTATCACAATCACATAGAGAAATGGATAAGTATCTTGTTAAAACTCCGAGAAATATCTCAAATGAAAGCGAGACGAGGACAAGTGCAACGCAGGTTATGTCCGCATTGTCTGCTACCTCGTCAAAAACAACTGCAAATGTCAATGTTGATAATAACATTACAAGAGAAAGTCAACAATCGGAAAATGAACATAGTATGTGATGAAATGATTTACACCTTTTAGTGTTTTGCATGAGCTATTAATGTTCTCGGAAAGAATTTCGTTCGTTGCATTCAAGACGCTTGTACTATTTTACACAAGCGCGAATCAACATTCGAGCGATTGATATATTGTTATTATTTACAGTGAATGAAATATTTTTTATATGTATTTTCAGCCGAATCAGGAATGCCTGCCTCTTTCAAACGTTGGAAAAAGACTCATACGTGGTTAATGCCTAAATCCGGCAAAGTATTTTGTAGTTTCTGCACAGATGCAATAACCAACAAATTTCCGTTAGTCGAAAATAGAAGTTGTCAAATTTCGAAAGAAGCTTTTGTTACTGTAGGTTTCAACTGTTGGAAAAACGCTGCACAAACTTTTAAAAGTCACGAAAGCAGTGAATTGCATAGTGCTGCTACTGAATTTGTATTAAACAAAAACAAGCCGAACATAGTTGATATAATACAAGAATCGAATGAAAAAGAGAAGTTGGAAGCTAGGATAGTGTTAAGGGCAATTTTTACGACAGCTAGTTATCTTGCGAGACAAGGGTTATCATTTAGAAGAGAAAACGCTAAAGAATCGAATTTTTATAAATTATTAGAATTAAGATCACACGATATTCCTGAATTAAAAGCATGGTTGAATAGAAAAAAATATGAGCATTCGTGGCTTCACCACACAATTATAAACGAAATACTAAGTATGATGGCTGACGAAATAAAAGAAGATATTTTAAAAGAAATTAAAGAGAATAAATATTTTTCGATCATGATCGATGAAACGTCGGATATAAAACGGCTCGAACAAGTATCAATTTGTTTCAGATCAGTTGCTGAAGATTTGACTCTAAATGAATATTTTATAGGATTCTACGACACAAAAGATACAAAAGCTGAAACGCTTTTTGAGATTGTCACTGATGTAATCGAAGAATCTGGATTAAGTATCGCAAATTTACGAGGACAGTGCTACGATGGTGCTAGTAATGTGAGTGGTAAGATTACAGGGCTTCAGACACGAATACGCGAGGTAGAACCTCGAGCGCTGCATGTTCACTGCTTAGCACACAGTTTGAATTTAGTAGTACAAGATTCAATGGAAGATATAATTTTGATAAAAAATTTCATCGGGATTATTAAAGATCTACTAAATTTTATACGTGATTCCCCGAAGCGCTTAGGACGATTTCATGATTTGCAGTCTGAGAAAAGCCCCGATCTGACACCATTTTGTCCTACCAGGTGAGTAAAGTATATTCATTTATTTTAGGTAATATCCACCGTGTAGATATCATTTATATTGATAAAATCATGTACCTAATTTTGTAGGTGGACCATGAGAATAAGTTCTCTTAAACGATTGTACCATGATGCTAACTATCAAAGTGTCATTGATTTTATGCTATTAACAAGTAATGCCCGAGACACTGATGCAATTACATCATCAAAAGCAAAGGGATTCTCAAAACATTTACAAACCTTCGAAACATATTTTTTGCTTACAACTATGATTAATATTTTTGAGGCAATTGAACTACTGAATACACAGTTACAAAAGTCACAACTATGTCTAAATGAATCAAATAAGCTTGTCGAGATTAGCACGAAAAATCTTGAAACGCAACGAGATCAGAAGTTTGAAGTTATTTGGAAGGAAGCAAACAAAGGTATTGCAAAATTTAATGTAGAAGAGCCTTCTGTACGCCGCGAAAGAAAAACTCCACGCCGTTTTGATTCATCAAGCGAAGCTCATATTTTTGATACGCCGGAAGATAACTACAGAAAAATTTATTTTGAAGTTTATGACAAGGTTCTAATGTCTTTAAACACACGATTTGAGACAGAAACTATAAATTTATTAAGTAAATTTGAGAACTTTCTTATTGGAAAAAATAATATAAATGTTTTAGATATTACTAATTTTTACAATACTCAGAAAAAGAATGAATCGAAAGAAGACAATTTTGACGCACAGTTGTTAACTAATCAGAGAGATTTGTTTTTAAATTACGCGAAGAATAATAATGTTCAGCTTGAAAGTGTGAAAGACGTCGTTGCTTTTTTAAAATCAGAAAAGTCTTATCGGTTAATTTTTAATGAATATACAAAGTTGGTTAGACTTTTATTGACAATTCCAGGATCCACGTGCACTAATGAACGCTCGTTTTCGACGCTCCGTTTTCTTAAAACTTACACGAGAGCAACTATGGGTCAAGATAGGTTAAATCACTATGCTATTTTATATGTTTATCGCGACCGAGTTGAAGCTTTGAATATAGGTGATTTAATGAACAAATTCATACTTAAAAATCAGCATAGAAAAAATACATTTGCTATTATTAAACAATAGCCGAGCATAACGTTTCACGCGTTATTGTTGATAATAGTCATACGCATCAAATTGTGCGTTGTGCAATTCTTGAAATGTAATTTCACGTATTCATAAGTTGTTATAATGTTTAAATGTTAATAATATGTAACGGGTTGCAATGTATGGTGCCAAACACATTTAATAAATAAACTATGATGTTCAAACTTGATTGTATTACTCTGATGTGAGATGTGAGTATTTAGATTCAATTATTTCGCGATTCGTTTCGTCTAATTATTATATACGATACATACTTCTCTATAAAAATTTATTTATTGAATATATGTGGGGTATTAAGGTTTACGAGTTCGCGGTTTTATTAAGTATTTATTAATTTGACTATAATATTGGAGATGAAGTTGCAAAAGTTTACTTTTTTGTACGTGGGGCTTTAACAATTATGGGTTATTTACTCGATTTGTTTATTAAACTGTAAGACATGGGGTATTGGGGATTGAGATTTCGCGTTTAACTTTATCACAGCGATTTTCCATACCTCAGATTTTTACAAAGTGACACGCCTGGCGATGCAGAGGGAAACATAAAATTTTTTTGGCCCACACCGACTCTGCGTATTAGCGTTTAATGCATCGCTGTCAGGAGAGGGAGAAGGAGAGGAGAGGGGGGCGGGAGGGATAATGTTTATCTTTTCCAGTTGACCGCAAAAAAGAGAGCGGGTTTAGCGCGCGCCCTAATGAAGATTATCCCGCGACACGCGAGAGTAAAAATTGAGATTATCTATAATTATCTCGGTAAAATTATATCGTGTAAACATGTCTTTATACGTAATGAGTATTTTCAAGGCTCGTATAGCGCCACACTCGAAAGATATAAACAACGCGGGGATTAAATAATAATAACTTGTCGTTTGAAATCACTGGCTTCGTGCTCTAAAGACGGGCTTCGCGATCCCATTCAACCGAATAACGTCCCTGCCCGCGCAGGCAGGAAAATTCGATAACGACAACTGCGGGCTCTGAAAATAAATGGACTCGTGAGATGCAGCGAAAATAGTATACGAATGAGTTCCAGGAAAAAAGCAATTATGCTAATGAAGCATCGGAGTGAAATACAACCGAGCTCCTCCCCTCACGAGCTTTTTCCGCAAAAAGCATCCCCTCCGTAGTAGCAGTAGATAGGATGGCTCTCTGTATCTTCGAGGCTGCACACGGACACATACATCGCGCTCGCGCGAAGATCGATTAAATCTCCGGAGGGGCGAAAATTAGTGAAATATCTTCGCTGCACACGCGAGAGAGAGAAGCTCAGCGCGCGGGTATCGAGTTCACATAAGCCAGTAGTGCTTGTATAAAATGCTGCTGGTGCTGCTGCTGCTCCTCGAGACTTTACAAGGGGGAAAATCGAAGCGCGCGGCAGAACGAGACGAGGAGTAACGATCGGACACGGCCGGATGCTCGCGCGGAGAAAAAGAGGAATAAAGAGGAAGTGAGAGAGAGAGAAAGTGCGCTCACGAGCTCGGGGCACGGAATCCTCCTACATACGATGAAACACAGAGAGGGAGAGAGTATAGTATAATGATTGCGCGCGAGTACCGGCTGCTCTGGCGCATTATACGGACTATATACGCGCGCGCCACCAGTATATAGTTGTACAGAGAGGAAGAAATTGGAGAGTCGGGGGTTTGATCCTATTTCACCCACGAGTGCGCTTCCGACCGGGCGACGATGATTTTCCTCTTTTCCTTTGCTTTTTCTCTCCCCGTCTCTAGCTCGCGCTTTTTCTATACGCGTGATCTTGCGGAGGCTGATCATTGCCCGAGTTCACGTTTATTTGTCCTTTTGTGACGAGTGGCTTTAAACTATCACTATTCCCAGTGTGGAAAATTAGCCTCTCTTCGAAGTGGCTTACCCGGTTTCAAACTTTTTTTCCTTCACGAGCGCTGACGCACAACTTCTATACATTCGCTCGCAGATAAACTCTCTTATGCATACTCAAACAACAAATATTGCGCGCTGTATCTCAAAAAATTCTTCGTCTCAATATTATACAAGCTTCAGCTTATCGTAAACCTGTCGTTACACTATTATACATCACGAGGAAGTTGTTGACCAGGAAAACTTAATTCGTCAATTTTCGCGATTGAGATCTTGAGAAAAATCCTTGAGTCTTTATTATGTTAATAAAGCTTGCTTCGTTCCCGGTGCTGCCTTATCGACTCGTTGACGTCAAAAGTGTTTGATGCTTGTTCCTAGAAGCTCAAGTTTTCGTTATAAAAACCGCGTAAAAGCGAAACATTGTCCTCGCGTCGTCGCGATAATTGCATTCCTAGGAACCACGCAATCTCGGCGGATTATCTCTCGCCGCCGCCGCATCGTCCCGAGATACATGATTGATTCGGCAGGTCAGCGTGAAAGCGAGCGCCCTATCTAAATTCTAGATAATTCAAAGGGAGAGCTGCGGGCATCTTCGCCGACCGTGTGTCCCGCGACGAGATCGAGCGCGGGAGTTCAATTAACTCTCGGTACGCATGGTAATTACATTAAGATACGATCTGAGAATGTATAAATTGATAATAACGGCTCGAGAGTCACCGAGCGCTCCCTCGAGAGTTGTGAATACACACACATACGCACACACGCAGATACACACACACACTCACATACACACACGAGCAGCACCTTAGACTCGTGTAAATTACATATTATACATAACACACGCACGAAAGCCCGCCGTAGAAGAAGCTATAAATACACCTATTTCCAAATGACGGCCACAAGAATAAGTGAGTCATATCGCTTAAACGATGAATTTCCAGTAGTTTTATGCAGTATATATACATAGAATGGGCCCCCGGGTCGTTGCGCTATATTACCTATACTTATCAGCTCAAACTTATTGCGGCCGCTATTTATATAGAGGGAAGTAATTAGCGGGGATTGGAGTTCGCTATGCACACATCGATTGATACGGATATTGACTATGCACAGATATATAAAAAATCGCTGATCGCCGATTATGCCTGTTATTATATACATATTATACCGCTGCTGCTGGCGGCGAGTTGCCTGCCCCTTTTTATATGGGTCTCCATCAGCTGCGCGATTATTATTACGGCAGCAGTATATTATATAAGTTATACGATGACGAGAATAGAGAGCGAACGTGCTTCACTCGCTTGGTTGATTAACTCGATTGACGAATAAACAACCGCTCGGCGCAATTATTTACGCATCATACTACAGACTCGTGCGTGCGTGTGCGTGAAAATCGCTGCAGCGACAACGATGATTAGAACATCATCGGCACAATAATATAATGGGAAATAATTTGGGCAACGGTAGGTATAATTATTATCATCACCGAAATGCCTCGCGCTGTCACGATCTATATATACATGTGAAATCGCGCTCGTGAAATTCCGTGCGAGGCGCCGTCGCGCACCGAAATACCTTCCCCTCGTAACACTCTCTGTTATTATTGGTATTTCAATTCATTCGTTTTTACAGCTGTATCGTTAATTTCGAATGATCGTGCTTGACAAAAGCGACCATTAAAAACGATCGGACACGGTAATGTCATTAGCCGGCTCGTATGAAACAAACGTATACGCTCGCCCGCAACAAAAGGCGTATAAAATTATTATCAATGCATCGCGTTCCTGCTTTTGTAACGAAGCACAAGCTCGACGCCGTACGCTGCGCTCCGTCATTATCGAGCGCGCGCGCGTGTATACGTTTATTTAGCGATTACCTTCTGCACCAGCAGACTGTGGCGGCAGGATGAGAGCATTTTTTTTTTACAATGAAGAAAGATAAAAGAGAAAGCAAAAAGACCGTGAGCGGTTATCGGCGAGGCTTCTTTTTTCCAGCCTTGCTGCTCGGGCAACAATCAGGCCGAAGCTATACGTATACACGGGACTCTCATTCTCTCGGTCAACGAGTTCCTTCGCACCAGCGGCCTCTCCCTCCATCATCTCACTGCACCAAATGCACACATGTAAGCTTAGAACAAACGCCGATTTTTTTTTTTTGTAATAAAGTCACTTGGACTACACCATCGCGTAATACACACATTGTTTTTCCTCGTCAAAAGTATAAATATAACCGCACGTGACAGGGGAGATAAGAAAACAGAGAGCCGCGGCTTCAAGTCTCTATCAATTTGGACTCGGTCGCAGCAGCGCGACACGTAAACAAAGAATGGACGCGCAATCCAATTATTGGATAACAGTGGGACGCGCGCACGGCAAAGAGGCTATCGTATTTCGGCACGTCAGTTATTTACACAACTTGGCCGTCGCGTTGCGGCCGACAACTCACGCACGCGCAAATATACAAACACACACACACACGCACACATACCGCGTGATTTCGTTCTCCAGAGACCTGGCTCTCGTTCCAATAATATGCGTTCGTGCTTTATCGCGCGGTAATAGGTGCGAGGCCGCAGCGCGCTCTTCGTGCCGATTGCGTTAATACATCGAGTGTGCTGTCCCCTTCCCTCCCCCCTCTTTGTTTTTTGACGCGCGCGCGAGAGAGCGTGCCCTGATTGCGAGCGTTAATTATCGCGCAAAAGCGCGTCATGGATGATATTTATTTCGTGCTCGGGAAAGTCGTCACAGAGCTCGAGTAATTTTGTTTCTTAGATTTTTTTTTTAAGTGCGAGATATAATAATATAGAACGGAATTTGTCGCGGTCAGACTTATTGCCGTGTATTTATACAAGTCTTCGTGAATTAATTGTAGTGTGCTATTTTCGTCGGGATGGGCGTCTCCTGACAATTATTATAATATTAAACGTCGAGAACGACAAACAACTCCAGACGCTTTAATGCCGACATGCGACGAAATTAGGGGATGTTAAATATTGATAGAACGATGAAGGACATCTCCGAATCGTATATACGCATCGTCCCTAGATTAAAAACTACTTACGGCTCTCTAACGATGCGCGAGAGTAGAACATTTATACCTGGGTATAATTGATGCCGAGAGCTTTTTCAACCGCACGACGATAATTGCGGAAAAGTCTCGGCTATGAAGCGTACGCAGTTTTTCTCAGAACGACGAGGTCGTAAAATCGATTAGCCGCGAAAAACAAACTCACGTCCCCGTAATCCCCTTAGAGCAATAGCCTGGCCCTGCCCCCTCTCTCGCTCTCGATTGCCAACGGCCGCGCGCGCGCTCGATAGGTGGCCGGATAGAATATTTAACAGATTTTTGTTTGCCCATACACACACGCACGCTTGCGCTATATACATGCATCAAGCGCTCTCTATGCCTTTCTCTCTCTCTCTCTCTCTCTCTATCGGAAAAGCAATTTCGCGCGTTATATGAAACTTGTGATTCCGTGACGGATATTTAGACCAAAGAGAATTCCATTACGCTCAAACGCCCGCTGCCAGTGCAGGCGATAGGATCGAAAAAATGTAGCGCGCATAATCGAATCATCTCGTGCGAACGGATTCGTACACTGTATTCAGTGGGAGCGATCGGGTGCGTCGAGCGCTTGATTTTATAAGAGCCAATAAATCGCCCGGTGCTTTGTGACTCTCGCCCGCTCAGCATCTTCACGCAGAATACATATTAAACTTCATCCCCTCTCATCTGTAAAGGCGATTATAGAGCTATATGTTTAAAGTGGATAAAAAAATGTATCCACACTTTTTTGCTCGTCGCGTGTAACGGGGGCACGCGCGCATTATGTATGCGCGCTCTCTCGCAACTAAGGGGTATACGGGTAAATATATTTCGAGGCAGCCGGAAATTGGCGTCGCTTTATACGCCCGAGTCGCCATTGTGCTATACTGCTGCTGCTGCTGCTGCTGCTGCTAAAGGGGCCGCGCGAATTTCGGGACTATACACGCGCGCGTGCGTATAGCCGAGATTTTATCGCGATTCAAAATGTATACACACGTAGAAATTTCATTACGAATTTATGCGCTGACTCGACTACTACACGTCGCCGCACACTGCGCACCTGTATTTGTGTATAATATACGAAGAGGCGCAGTGTGCTAGGGACGACACATCAGCCCATCGACGCTTGGGAATATCGTCAGGAGGGGATTTTCGGAGAAAAGCCGCGTCCTTGTGTATTTTTCGCCTCATTTGCCCCGTGATTTGTGGGGAGTTGCGTGCGTGGGACTTGATGCGCGTATCGGTTATGAATTATGGGCTAAATTAAAATGCCGGATTTTCTTGGGAGTGAGCCTTATTCTGCGTGTGCATATTATAGGTATAGAAGGAGGAGTGTCACGGGAAAAAAGTTTTCCACCGTCGTGCCCTATATATACATACTCGACTCCCAAGTGTAATCAATAATTACGCAGCGGATTCTCTCTCTCTCTCTCTCTCTCTCTTCTCTTTCCTTCTCAGAGCTGTGACTTGAATCCCAAAACGAAACTGAGATTTTCCAATGCGCGGCTGTATAGCGAGAAATCTAGGTCATCGAAAATCCAGTAACGAGTATACGACTAAACGCGACTTTGGCAACGTGGGATTAAAATATCGAACAGTGCGCATAAAAATATGTAAGATACACTGCACTCGTGCGCAGCGTTCTATGAATAGTACAAGCTCGAAAAATCGGAATGAATAAAAAGTAACAAACACACATTTTAAATTTCGCTAGCGGTCGCCTTTGCATCTACTGTTACACACGAACGCGAGACTAATGAAGGAGAGACCGGCTCGCCGCCACGGCTTGTCGTTTATTACGTGTAATTGGATTAATTAAAGCGCGACCGGCGCCGCTGAAAAGAAGCGTGTACTCTGTGCACGCCTCTCCGGTGCGCGCTTTGGTTACTCGCCGCGCGGCTGTACTGGCGGTGTATTATACACATACGATAATAGCGAGTCCGGGGTAAGCGGCTACACAGTTCGCCCCCCCCCCCCCCGTGTGTGTGTGTGTGCGCGACGCATATGCAGCAGTAGAGCTGCAACCTGACCCAGTGCGCAGTGTCGGCCGTCGCGAGAAACACAGCCGCACTTATATATTCATGAGTTAAGGACTGGCGTGTCATTCTCACGCTCATTGTCTTGGGCGACGCTCTCGCGTGCACATGCACGGAGAGCGCGCGCGCTATGCACGATTAGTTCGGCCGCCGGCGCACCGGGTTCAAACGCCGTGTCGTCGTGTGTGCAGGATATAACGGGCTGTTTATGTAAGCGTGCTCTTGTCGCGGCTGTATAGCTTCAGACACACACTGCATCGCGATTCACGAGGCACTAGATGCGAGCTTTTTGTGCAGGGGCTTATATATATATAGTTTCATATATTCGTACTAGTCCCCTACTGCTTTACTATACGATATTCGAGTGAGAATTCAAGAAAGACTGTTTCTTATAAAGTTATACATCCTGTGGTAGAAAAGTTAGCTGTTTGAAAACTTTTCTACCGCGAAGACACGCAGGAAGCGCCGCCAATAGCTTATTACGGACGATACATTTTAAATTTCCATATTATATGTTGCACCCCTCAAATATTTACGTACCATTTCTGGATTCATAATGTCTCAATTACGAATATTTGCAAATACAATTTCGCCTTACATAATATGACGCACATCGTATTTTTAGCGGCTCGATCGAAGTTTCCGGAGAATTGTAAATCAATTGCGAGGCGTCATCTCCTCCATCGACTTTTTTGTCGTCATTCATCTCGGTCTCGATGGCCCTGAAAAGGAAACGCCGCTCGCGAAGCCGGAATAGCTGATCGAAAGGGGTGAAATCTCGCGCGAAGCAGACTGGGCGTCGAGCAGGAAAATCTTGTCGAACGGGGCGAGAGGAGAGAAGAAAAAGCTTATTTCTCAGAAGAGACGAGCTTTTTCTCGCGGTTCAGCGACGGATTCGCTCGTGCGTTAATAACGAGCCGCAGTCTTATATCTCATTTTCATAACGGCATCTGTATTATGCGCGCGCGTCTAATACACGCGTGCAGTCGAATATGTACCGCGATGGAGACCATTGCAGAAAAAAAGCTCGATTTTCTGCACAAAATTTCGCACATTTATGCTCGGAATATGCCTTCTTTATGATCGAGGCTTTGTTTCTTCGTGCAGATTCCTTGGTTCCCAGAAGGCATTTCTTTGCGGTATTCTGGAATTCTGAAAAATCGAATCTTTTGTAATCCGGTCAATAAAGGCTTCTCTATATGATTGAAGATTTTATAGCTTGCTGCAGAGCAGCGGATCCTGCATGAATTGTTTCATACAGCCGTCGACAGAAAGCCGCTGCTGTTGCGCTTCGAAAAGATTTTATTAATCCAGTACGTATCAGAATATACAGAATTAGCGTATTTTAATTGAGGGTAGACGAAATTTTATAAATTTTCCATCCGCCAAAATTGACTTATTATCGAGAGATCGCTGAATAAGCCAAAATAGTCATCTTACTCCGTTTGATTTTTTTATTAATGACGTAATTACGTCATTAATAAAAAAATCAAACCTACATTCATAACGACGAGACCTCGGACGAGACATTTCTCGTGAAATTATAAGTTACATTTCAAAAACGTGTATCGATCAGCTCCCCCAAGAGTCTAAACTCAGACGTGATTCTCTTTTTCCTAACCGAATTTTCAAGCAACGTCCTCGTTTCTCTATCAGACGAGCGTGACGCGACGACGGCAAAGAAGCTTCACCCCTAAGACCGGCTGTGGAGCAATCTCGCTAGCTACATTCCTTGCTCTCTCTCTCTCTCTCTCTCTCTCTTTCTCGCGCGCGCGCGCGCGCGACCGGGATCGCTAAGTCCTATATTAAGGGAGCGACGAGGAGGACCGATGAAAAATTTGCCTAACCCCGTCGTCGTCGCTGTCGGTCCCTTTCCTCCGCGAGCCTTTTCTCTCTCACTCGTCGGCGTCTCATCTCTCATTTTCGAGGGCGGGCATCGCGGCCGGGGTAATTGAATTCGATCGAGGGGTCGCTGCTGCTGCTGCGTCGCGCCAACTCCCCAAGTTAACAGCAGCAGCAGCAGCCCCTACAGATCAATCGTATTTCCTCTCTCGTTTCGAGGCTTCAATCGTCCTCGTGCTGCTTTCTCTCCCCCCGTAGCTCTGTCTCTGAGCGCAGTGTGTCTGCCACCGCAGACTCTGTGTAATTTCAACGGGACTGGGATAGATATCAGTTGAGGAAACCGTGATATTCTATGTACGTATAAATTTTTTCACTAAGCTAAATCCAACGCATGCTTCGCGCGCTTAATTTTCTAAGGTTATAGAAGTTTAAACTGTGCGTCCAGAGCGGACGGGTGGGTGCCTATCACCACTACACGGCGCGTCCTCAGGTTGCGGATAGAGGAACGGCCCCTGAGAAAGAGGTTAGCTGCGAATAAATCGAATAAGCAGCCGCGGACAGCCGATAGGCCCGGGCGTGGGTGTGATGAGCCCACACTGGCGATCGAACGCATTCATCTAGAAACACTAGCCAAGCACCAACAACCGAACACTCCAACAATATTTTCTTATTCCACTCTCTCGCTTCATAACTTAACTAATGTCTATAACTATCCCTCTAGCACACATTACAAAAAATCTGCTGCTGGCTGGAGAATGCGGGAGCGATCGACAACTGCCCCGAAAGGGATGTGTAGAATGATTCGCCACGCTGGTCTTACACGGTAACGAAGCAGCGTAGGCGCGCTGCAGTTGCAGGGGGCGTTAGGATACGAGCGTGATTCCGTAGTGTGTCCGACGATGAGACTGACTCCGTCCTTATCAAAGTCGGAAAGCTCTCATACTTAGTTCTAGAGAGGTATGGGAGTTATCACCTCTAAGAACGGATGAATTCACCTGCGATCGGAACAGGACAGTCCAAAACCGCGTCGGTGTTTCACTTCGCTAGCCATGGCTCAAAAAAACCAAAACCAAAGCCTAAAATCAATAGGGACTTAACAGGTAGGAACGTGAATGGTGCGCAGTATTATAACAGAGCAGGCGCGTACCGGGAATCTTAAAAGAAGGCTGGCGGGTA
>CM053172.1:55436412-55515618 GCA_012977825.3 Pteromalus puparum | reverse complement strand
TAAGGATATATAGGACTATAATAATGCCGGTAATCCTGTACGGGTGCGAAACTTGGGCGCTTACTAAAGCGGAAGAAAACCGTTTTAGGGTGTTCGAAAATAAGGTTCTGCGAAAAATATACGGGCCAAAGAAAGATGAGGAAACCGGGGAGTGGAGGAAACTGCACAACGACGAGCTACATAACCTATACGCGTCACCGAATATAAACAGAATAATTAAATCGCGAAGACTAAGATGGGCAGGGCACGTTGCAAGAATGGGAAATGATCGCACGGCAGCGCGGATAATGAAAGGAAAGCCAAATACATCGCGACCTCTAGGTAGACCTAGACGCAGGTGGGAGGACAATGTAAAAGCGGACTTAACTGAAATCGGACGGGACGGTGCGAAATGGATAGGGTTAGCACAAAATAGGGATACGTGGAAGGCTTGCGTAGATGAGGCGATGAACTTTCGAGTTCGAAATGCCACTTAAAAAAAAAAAAAAAAAATAGAAGTTTAAATATTCAGACCGGATATTTGTTTCTCAATTAATCAAATTGCTTAACATTAACGGCTTCAAAACATTCGGTCAGCACTTTTTAAGAGACGGATCAAACAGTTTTCTTTTAATAAAACTGATTTTATTGAATCAATTAACCTTGTTTCTCGGTGGCAGTTCGCCCAATGTTAGGCTCGCTTTGTAGTGGATATTACTGTTGGTACTTGCACGACATCGCAGTGCAGCGACTCCGAAGCTTCTCTCCGAGCGAAGAGACGAGAATTAATAGCTTGGCTTCGATGACTCGCAGGTGTCGACGGCTTTTCAAACTCCACGAAAGCGCTTTGTTGAGTTTCGCGAGTTGTGACGGTGGTTGTTTACCTCAAAGTCACAGCTCTCGTCGTTGTTTTGAATATATATCTATATAACACTTGGGTGTACTCTTTCCATTATATATAGGAGGGCTGTTATACCGAGACGTTTTATTGATTTTCAAACGTGATTTAAAATGTTGTATTTTAGTCTGTTGCTTATCGAATAAGCAACTATATATACCCCGTCGGTATGGAAAAGTTATGTAGAATACGCATATAAGACAGGCATTTTCTGTAAGAAATCTCGTATATTTGAAGAAATAATTCGAGTCACGCTTGCATTTTCTGACTTTAAAAGAATAAGCTCAGACGAACCTTCAAGCAGAAATTTCAATTACACGTAGCCTGCAGACCTTCACAAAACAACTGCGGCTGCAAAACAGCGCCGACGCGCAGGGCATTACGCAACTGGCATGAATTTTCATAACCATAACCTTTACTTAACAAACCGAAAAAAAACTCGCGCAAAAATGAAAGACCACGCTCGCACACAAACGCTCTGCCGCATGATTTTATTTATCAGCTGCTTTTTCAGCCGAGTTATATCCCACGTGTATGCGTGTAATACGCGAAACCAGAAACTTTGAAACTTCGACTAGCCGCGGAATTAATGACTTCTCGCCGTCGGAAACTCGACTGTAGAAGAATAGCGCAAAAGTGGCGTGAAAACCGGCCTTATTTTGCCTGGATGAGCATCGCGCTGCAAAGAACTAAGAATTCAAGATCCTGATCATCAGGTGCGACTTAATTTTCGCGCGGTAGAAAGCTCGAGCATCTCATTAAAGGGCGAAAGCAGCGAAGGAGCACGATATATATATTTTTTTTTAACAAATCTGCTGCTGCTGCTGCTGCTGCTGCTGCTGCAGCTCTCAAATAAAATCTCGCGCGTAGCAGCAAAAGCGCGGGCTCCCCCGCTTCTGCGAGTAATTACTTAAATCCCGAGTGTAGCTGCAGCGCTGCCTCGGATTTCATAAAAAGAGAAACCCAGCAGCGTGTTCGGCTCTAGCACCTGCCGCTACCGTTGCTGCATAGCTGCGGCGTTATATTACACTTTGGCGTATAGCGCGCCCTCGAAATTGAGACTTGGCGTTTTAAAGCGAGCTCTGCACTGTGCTGTGTGTAGCCCAGATGTGAAGAGGAATCTTAACGATAAGGATGCAACTTATGCTGAGCTTTATCCTTTCTCACTATGATCTCATTTTCAGGAAGGATGACGATGCGCGCGTTTATACAGATGCATATTATAATCGCGAGGCCCAGTGACGTCTCCTTCGCGCAGGGGGTGAGAAATCCGCGCGCTGTAGTAGGCCCTGATACAATCGTCCCGTCCGACGTCTAGGGGTGCGCTGCTTCTCTCTCTCTCTCTCCAGCTCTGAGGAGGAGGCATTCATCTGGGCAGATAGCATCGCTTGTTAAGCCCAGCCCGGAGTATAGGCTACCTGCCGGCCTGGCCAACATCCTACTGACACGAGATAGCGACCTCGATCCCCCTAGCTCATCCACTACCACTTCCTCGTTCGCTCCCCCGCTCCCCTTGCGCGAGCGCGTTCCGTCTCTATCTCGTTCTACCTCCCTCTCTCCTGCTCTTATCTTTTTCGCTCGCGTTCTTTCGTGGGCCTAATACTCAGCCCGCAGTCCCGATTTATGCGGTTATGCAGCGTCGCTCTCTGCTTTGCCATTAAAATTTGCCAAGAGAGAGAGAGAGAGAGAGAGAGAGAGAGAGAGTAGGCTATCCATATCGAACGCTGGCGGCCCGATAGCCCCCGCAGATACGGAAATCTGACGAGGAGCTATGGGCTTCGTGTGTGTAGCACACACAGCTGGCCGTTTTATTGCGCGCGAGCTTTATTTTCGGCAGTTCGGGCTCTGCACACCTGCGAAAGCAGAGCCGCTCTTGCCATCGCGCCGGGGAAACCCTTCGCTATACAGTATGTATATAATAAGAGTAGCGTGCGCGCGGATCGATGACGCCGGCGACCCACTTGGCGTCCTGCGGCGGCTATTCTCGCATGCATGCGCGCTTTTTTCGGCTATATACTCACCGTGTGGGCGAGAACTCCGGGACACGGCCCCGTATAAATCATTGATATTTACCTGAAACACAGAAAGAAGGCCATATTAATATAGCGAGGAATAGTCTGCGGGTTTATACGCAAATAATACACTGCAGGAATGAAGAGTGTGGGCGGGTGCGGGAGAGCAGTGCTGGGTATTTATATCGGTTTTTAAACGAACGGTACATACGTAGGTATATATATGCATGACCTCTATACGTACAAACGGGTACAGACGGTAGCCAGAAATAATAGCAGGCCTTATCGCGCCGTGTATTTTACACGAGAAGTCACTCCCCACGCCGACGAGGAATGCGCGCATAATTAGCATACTGATTCCTTGATTTAGAATTTTAACCTACCCGACGATTGCTACGCTATATGCCAATTAGCGTTTTGTAATTCGCTCGGTTTGTACGCTCGTGTCGATTATTCGAGAGGATCAAATATTTAATGCTAACGAAGTTGCGAATTCGCGAGCGCGCGTGTGGCTACGCGATGTAACTCGATTATAGCCTGGGACGTCGAATGGGTAAATTTACTCTCTGAAATTCTGTTTGAGGATACACGTGATTTCAAATTTTAATTTTACATTTAAATTAATCGCATCCGGAGGGTCGGATCATTTTTGGGCTGCCGAGAGGTTCTCATCAAAACTTGATTTTTCATTCAAATAACGATATTTTTACGAATTAATTATTGGACTTTATGCGCGACGTGTGTGCGCGATGATGGAAATGTCTCCCTTCTTCAGGAGCTAGCTGCCTCCACTGTATTTTCACTTTGATTCGAATTTTCTGCAACGAACTCCAGGACCGAATCGGGTTAGGTAAAGCTTTATTGAAAAACGTAATAAGCCAATCTAATAATCCCTCCCTCTTCCTTCTCCAAAGAAAATATACATTTGATATTTTTGTTTTGCCTGCAGAAAAACTGGACTTTTACGCCCGCATAACGGGTACAAAAACGCAACAATCATGCGCGTATATATTATTTCGAACAATCAAATTTTGGTGTTTAATATGTTTATTACTTGTTTCCCACTTTTCGGCCGAGTTAATTTACCGCATGTAGTGCTACAGGTCGGCGGCTCATACTTTAGTCGCCAATTATCCGATTCCTCGTTAAATGCACACGCACTGATCGAAAGGCCCGATAACAAACAGCTGTACACGATTCATTAAAAGCTAAGCTTTACCAACTCCGCGTAGAAGAATTGAAAAGCCCATTAACAGGCGCCCTGTACATTGAAGTATATACACATTGATAAAGAACGAGCTCGCAATCACCACGTTCCGTTCAGTACGACCTCAAGAATATATACAGATATACCTAACGGGTCTCCGTGCCCTGTATACATAGAGCGTCACCGCGAGAGGGCGCAGCCTGCCACTTCTTGAGGAGGTCTGGGACACGGCCGATAATTGCACTAGTTATTGTCGATTTCGCTAGCTCCACGCGATACACGGGGAGGTGGGGAGGGAAAGAGAGAGAGAGAGAGCTCCCTTGTATTGGCTTCTTGCTCGTTTTGCTGTGGCTGCTGCATCTCGTGCTATCGAGTATACATATATAGCTGCACGGTTGTTGGTTCGGGCTCAGCGAGGGGGCTCGCCTCAGGCGACCATCTAGAAGCGCGCGCGCACTATAAGTGCAAATTGGCCGCCTTAGCAATTACCAAGGCGCCTTCGCAAGAGAGAACGAGAGGGGGGTGGGGTGGGAGGGAATTGCGAGGTAGGACGTATAGAGCGAGAGCAAAGGCTTTGCGGCAAGAAAACCGGGATGGTTGCAGCAAAGAAAAAAATTGAGTGCTCTGCCGACGGTTTTTTCGCCTTACTTGTGTATCAATGAATTTTAAGGCTGCATTTATTTATTTGCATTCGTTTTCGCTTTAGTTTTAAAAAGTTTTTTTCTTCTTCATAATTTTCAAGATTTCCTTACACTTTTGTATAGTCTGCGTGTATAACAAGTACATCATTAGTCGAATCGTCGACGCATAAACAAGTAATTTTCTGGTACTGTAGCTCTCATAAATATGCTGGCTTGTTTTCATCGTGTAATAATGTTTCTCACGAAATTTAGTATTTAAAAACGCTCGTCTTCCTTTGTATACGTATCACAGCCAACATACAGCGCAGTTTAAAACAAAAGCGAAATCGCGCGGAAAGAGGCAGAGGGGAGGAGGAGGTTGAAAAGATTAGATAATTTATGTAAAGCGGAGGAGTTGATGAGCATAAGCCTGCCCGCATCTGCGCCGACTATCGGCTTTCTATAGCTCGTATAATGCATCTGCCGTCAGTACACCGCCGCACGAGTAGAAACAGTCAGAACAGTCGAACAGAACTGGGTCCGGCCTGTCCCCCCCCCCTCTCTCTCTCTCTCCGTATTTACGGAGAAACGCGAGCCTGTATCGATGCCGCCGAGAAATCCGCTTCTCCGAAATAGAATAATATTTCGAGCGACAGCTGCAGTGTCTTCCCCAGAATCATCGATCTCTCATTCCCTCGCGGCAAAATAAACGCGGAGGAGCCAAACATGAGAAGACGCGAGCGAATCGACGCGCAAGTATATCGCGTAACAGCGAAGAACTCTCGCAGGGGAGATTTATGAAAGTGCACGTTTGCCAGTGTGTTATTCTGCATATAGTAGTGCTATATGGTCGTTATGCGCGCGGAGAAGCTGCTCTCGGTTATTAAGAATAATGACTGGCGACCGGACGAGTGGATACCGAGCAGCCCCCTGCGGTGCATCATACTTATTCATGAGTCTAAGTGATTCGGCCGATATCTCTCGCCCGCGCGCGCCTACCGCCACTTCTCATCCCTCTCGGCTCTTGACCTATCGCCCTCTCTGCACAAACAGAGCGGACACGTGATCGCTGCACTGTCGCAGCTCTCTCTCTCTCTCTCTCTCTCTCTCTCTCTCTCTCGCTCTCGCTCTCTTTCTCTGTTTCTAACGCCAGTGCTGGGGGCGCAGTACATTTATATGCATGTGAATGCGTGAATGCATAGAGAGATCGGGAGCAGAACAAGCCGCGATCGATTTTTTTTGTCGAGCTCGAGGCGAGTGCTATAGAATCGTTTCGCTTCTTTATAACAAAAGGCCGTATCAAGAATTTTAAAAGAAAAGCTCGTCTCTCCGCACCTGCAATATATAGCAAACATTCATTTTCCGCAGCGCGTTCACAATCCCCGCGAAGACGAAATAAAAAAAAAAGAGTACAGCCGCCCGGAGTCACGCATTATAATATCTCTGAAACGGCGCCTATGTCTCTCGCACACCGATAAAGCGCGTGCACGCGTGCAGGCTCGGGATGGAAAAGAGAATGAGTATGTGCAGACCCGCGGAAATAACTCGAAATTGGCGATCTCGCGCGCTATCCGGCATTAAAGAAGCCAGGACGAGGAGAGGGAAGGGGAGGGGGGTATTACACCCAGAGATAAGCTCGATATACAGGCGATTCGCCGACGCCGCGGCGCTGCTGATGCATATATACGAGGCGCCGGAGTACGTAATAAGCTGCGTATAGATAGGGTGTCGGTGGCGGAGCGTCGGCTTTATCCTTATACTTTTTATTCACAGGTAGAAAGAGATGAATTTCTAATTGACTCGTTCGCTGCGCTCTCGTCAAAAGTATGAGAGAGAGAGAGAATCGCGTTTCGCAAACTTAAGACAGGCATATATGAGAAGCATGTACAAGTGTCAGTGACTCTACATATGTGTATTTTTTGTTTGAGAAAGTTACCCGCGAGCACAGCTTTACGGTGCAGCCACGTAACAAAGAGAGCGAAGAACTTTGAGACAATTCTCGAAGCCCCGCACAACCGGCGATTAGCAATGCAGCTATACTGAAAATTCAATTTACTCTTCTCAGCTCTCGCGCCGAACTTATTTCATTTCCCGAGCTATAACCGCACACTTTACCAGTTGCACCTCCTCTCTCGCTTACGCGCGACCAAGCGACGAGAGAACCAGGGGGACAAAAGAGAAAGAAAGAAAGGACCGAGCGAGCGGCGCCGAGCGCAAAACACTGAGGAGATTAATATCAGCGTAATTCGTGGCTCAAATATTTATATCGCGTTTAATTAATCGTTAGCTTTTAATGGCGCCATCGTATTTCATCCTGTAGCTCGACCACAGTTCTGGTGTATATACGTATACGCACGTACACTGCAGCAGCCCGCCATGTTATGGCCGTAATTTACGGCCGGGCGGAATAAGGTGTCGGATTTTTGCGAATCGCGCGCATCCTTCATCGACGCCGGACCTCTCTCCGCTCTGCGTTATTATATGCGCCGCACATATACTTGGAACATAAAATTCCAGCAGTATGATACGCCTCGCGGTTTAATGCCATTCGACGAGCGGTGCGCAGGGATTATTTATACCTAAGGCTTATTTGTTACACATATAGGTATTAAAGGCTATTTAATGCACGGCCAGGCTTATTGCATAAAATAAAAAACACGTCTCTTTTCAATATACCGGCTGGATTTCGTAATTACGCTTCTAAATTCATATTAAAACTCTCGATCGTATTTATTAAACACGCCGTTCCTTGGCTTCGCAATACGATGCGATGTAATGTATAAGATCGATATTAATTCCGATGCTCGATTCAGCTTATCAGGCGATTTTTAATTTCGAATATATTAATATCAGCAAAGCTCAATAGACCGGGTAAAAAAGCTAGCTCACCAGGCTATGTACGATGAAAAGAATCGGAAAAGGAAAAACAAGCCGCAGGGGTAAATTAGCCGTGAATATTCGGCAATTCGGCTGCGCGGAGCTCACTTGGCGCGCTTCAACCGACGTACGGGAAATCAGGTCGAGACAATATCGGACGGGCAGCCAGCACTCCGCACACTATAACAGAGCTTCAACCTCTCTATTTTTCCCCTCGTTTTGCCGAGCGCAGTCACGCCAGCGGAGCTACTGCGGCACTACTAATTGCATGTCCGACCGAGGTATATCACTGGCCACCACCCCCTTATTCACCGATCCGACGCTGGATCTCGACAGCGACCGCCCCCTCGCTCTTTCTCTTCATCGCGCCGTTCTTCTCTCTCACTCTCTCTCTCTCTCTCTCTCTCCCTTACCTCGAGCGTATATCTACTGATTAGCCAGGCCAGTCTGCAGGCAACCCGTCTTCTTGACCGACGCTCCCTTGTGCGCTAAGGAGGAGGCGGCTCACTGGAAAAATTACAGTGTTCGCTTCGTGCAATAATTATTCTCCTTTTTTCAAAAACTATACCTTCTCAACCACTCCCGGTGCACAAGAGGCGCTTGTGATCCGAAAACATACACGCTGACGCTTCCTCTCTCCTGCTATGCATATACGCGCACTGCGCGGGATACAGTGTAAATACGCGGCACTTTGGTTCCGCCAGCAGCAGTATAGCAGCAGCAGCAGCAGGGCTTATAGCGAGTGGCTACATACACACGAGAGAATAGAGCGTCGGGCCAAAATTTGTATACAATCGGTGCGCGTCGCTCCCTCATCTGCACACGCGGGAACCCGCGCGCGCGCGACCATGCGAAGCGTTTTGCGCATATATACACGCATACACTGCACCGATGGAAAAAAAAAACGCGAGCGGAGAGTGAAAAAAACGAGCGGCACCGAGCATCGAGCGCATCCCTTTTGTTCTTTCAATCATAGCTCGCGAGCGCGGATTTGACGCGGCCTAACCTTTCGCTCTTTTTTTTTCTCGTTTTTGCCGCCTCCGAGCACCGATATTTCTCGCGCCTCTGCTGCGGGAATCGAGCGATTGATTTTTGGAGCATCGATATGTGCGCGCGTCTCTTTTGTGTGACCAGCTGAAAAATATCGCCCAGCTGCGACGCGGTATCTGTATATAGTATAGAGAGTATAGAGAGCCGGGAATGATCGCGCGGCATGTAGATAAAACTAGGTATAGGGGAATTTATGTTCGGAAGCGCGGAGAGAAAGCGACGATTTACTTTCTATATAGTTGTGTGGCTCGCGCGGCAGGGGGGGGGGTTAGGCTGGATAAGCGCTCGTTTGTATACAGCTCTTTTTGCTGTGCTGATGCTCTGTTGGGTTAATTCCTTCGCTGGTCGCGCACCATTTATCTTGTCCCACTCTCTTTCTCGTCGTAATTCGAGTCCACATACGTACAAGATCTACCGATGGCTCTTTGGGTTACCGTGAGTATGCTGTGGTGCTTTTTTATCCGTTGTAACTTTTTTCCGGTATTTTTGCTTTTGCATTTTTACTGACTTGCAAAATCACTTTCGTAATATCCTCCCCCCCCCCCCAAAGGAAGTTTTACTATGCAACAAACGGGCTGCACTATGCACCCCAAACGTGCGTCAAAGGTAAACAGTAAACAAGAAGTTTCTTATGAAAACGGCAGGGCGTAGAAAGAGGCGTAGTAAGAGTAAGAGAGTATGCTGATTATATACTGATGTTTTACCAAACACGCGCACTGATGGAGGGCGCAAACGTTGGTGCAATAATATATTATGAGAAAACCCGTTAGATAAGTGAATTCCCCGCAATCAGGCTTATAATTGAGTCAACCTTTACTCTGTATGTGTGTAGAGAGAGAGAGAGAGAGAGAGAGAGAGAGAGAGAGAGAGAGAGAGAGAGAGACTCTAACGCGAGAGCGCGCGCTCGTGAATATGAAATTCATTCAGGCCATCGGTCATTCTGGTATACGGCGAATCACGAATGCGGTTAATCATACGCTTAAATTATGCCGATTAGCGATTGCGTTCCTGCAATTCGGCGCGCGGATTTATGTTTATCCTTGCACCCGGCCACATTGAGAGAGGGAGAGCGAGTATATCGCCTGCGAGCGCGCACAATTTATTCATAAATCCAAACCTCCAGCAGCGTTTGCTCGAGCTGTATGTGAAAGGGAGTATAGCGTTGTGTGGCACTTGTACCCTGGACGCGATGATAATCCTGGACGGATTTATAGGTGCGTGCGAGGGCTCGTCTGTGATGCGCCGTATACCGGCTGATCCGTCAGCGCGCGACGTCGAGGTCAGACGGGATGACAACTGCGCGCGCTGTGTATATGTGTTGTTGTTTGTTTGTATACATACGCGTGCGGCCGCTGTTTTAAACGGCATGCCAAATGAATTTCCACCAAGACTCGGATCGCCTGCGAGATATAGCGAGATAAAACGTGAATTTCTCATCGGTCCTTGTCAATTGCGTCAGGTAGAACGTGACATTCGAGAAATTAATATAGTATGATCGTTCGCCGCGCAGATTAATCGCTTCGTGATCGATCCAGCTCAATCTGCAAACCTCAACGCCGTATTTTCGCGTACATCAAGCTCCTCATTCTCGCTGTAACAAAGAAGGCCGTAATGAAATAGACGTCGGATGTAAAAACTTGGCCGTCGCGCAGCGCACTCGCCGAGCAGATAAGAAAAATCGGAAAGAAAAAGAGCGAGGCAAAGGTGTTTTACCAGGCGTGCTTGTGCGCAACGGCAGTAGCCAGCACCAGGCGCACGCGCGAGACGGCATAGTTATATACAACGCGCGTGTACCATAGTAGCCGAGGTGAGGTTTGAACAGGATACTACTCACCGACTTCCGTAAGATAATTGGGCTTTATCTACTTCTCCTGTTGCCTCGGTCCATCTTTTTCTCTCCCGGCAGCTTGTTCGGTTATACCTATATATACGAAGCAGCGGCTCGAGAACGCGTGAAAGTTACTCTCTCGACTCGAGAAGAAAAAGGAAGGAGAGAAAAGCCGCACGCGCGTATGTATAAGGAATACGTGAAAGTCGTAGTGTGCAGCTCTGATTCTATACGTATACTCGATATCGACTTATCTAGACAGAGAGTGGACAAGGTTTCGTTTCCCCGATCATATACTTTCTCAACCCAGTCATTAGCGGCAAAAATACACCTGCGTGATCTAAGGACTCTTCTACTATCTCTCTTGACATGCGTACTGCTGCCTTGTTATGGCTGCGCGTTGGCTGTAAAAAATTTATGGAGGCGCGAGCTGAGCCGCGCTAAATGTATGCACTTTGTGTTTCTAAGAATTTTATGGAAAATTTAAAACTTCACGACCGGCGAAAATTTTTACGCTTTGTTGGCAGCGCGCGGAGTGCACGTACGCTGGAAAATGAGTCGCCCGGTTTTACGGAGTTCGCTAACGACTCGACGGTCGTTTGGTATAAAATTAATCAAACGCGCTAATAGTTCGTCAAAAGACTCGGAAAGCTCTCTCCGTACATATGAAAAATATCTCTGTACACATGCAGAGTGCGTTTAATTTTTTCCCTCATTCGGAGCCATCCGGGTACATAATGAAGCGGCGAAAAAATGTATCTTCTTAATAAGAATGCAGAGAAGCAAGCATCTTCTAAAACGATCATGTATATGCGTATAATACGGCCCGGGAAAATCTTTTTTTCGTGTTGGAACTTTGCGGACAAAAATAAAAGAAACGCAGCCTACGATCTCATCGAGACTTTGCGGCGAGTGATATTGAGTTCTTTCGCGCTGCACCGATCAATGTTACGTATATGGGGAGACGCGCAAAGTTAAAAAAAAAAACGGAGAGCTCAGCACAGGGAAGCTGCCCCCGAGGCGCAACGATATTTGGTATACCTACACGAGCATAAAGCTCCGCGCGCAAAAAAGCTCGGCGACGGCTGCGGAAGGTATATAGTATAGAGAGGCGGGGCGCGAAGAGTTGGCTGCAGTGCAGCGGTGGCGGCGGCGGAAAAAAGCGATATTCTCGGAGGAGCAGCCCGCGCCGTACGGGTATTTATCGAAATTTATGCGGTGTCGCCGTACGTATATACGCGTATACGAAAGCTCGAACACTCGACGATGTTTAGGAGGGGGACGTACGGCTAGGGTTGAGATTTATGGACGAGCCACCGCGCGCGTGGCTGCAAGCGATGTCGATTATTTTTATTGCCGCCCAAGCTCTCGAGGGCAGCCCGTCGGCTAAGTGCTTGTTTATGAATATATTTATGGTCGTCGCGCGCGAGGAAACCAATGTCGGTTCACGTTTCATTAAGTGCCTTATTGTCTACCTTTGTTTTAAATTATAAATACACAAAATTTGTGTACACAAGTCACTGTCTTGGTAATTTTTTAAAATTCAAGGTAAGATCATCAAGACAAGACCAAGAATATTCTCAAAACTCTAGTAGCTGCAACTCTGTAATAGAGCTTGAGAGAGTTTGCGCGCGTGTAGGACGAGCTTTTATCGACGTCAGAGATCGCTGTCTTTTCTATTTTCTTCTTCACGCAGAACCGCTACATTCATACACGCGGGATTGCTCGTTGTCGAGCGGCAAAATATTATCTTTTACAGTTGACAATGCATTCGCTGTACTAAAATGTAATATACACATAAACGAGAGGACGAGGCGAAGGACAGAACGACAAGGAGCAAATAAAGCCTGCAAAAATATCTTTCCCATCGGCTGAGACGTTTCGCGGAACGATTCTCTCCCTGGAGGACATGTTTCCCAGCTCGTCTCGTCGTGTACCTCGCCGACGCCGACGGGTGAGCTATATATCGCTGTTTGCCGAGCAAACGGCGTTTTCGTTTTATTGGCAGTATAACCTCAAAGCATTTGTATTCCTGGCTCTCTCTCTCTCTCTCTCTCTCTCTCTCTCTCTCTCTCTCTCACTGTATATAGCGCCAAGAGATAGCGCTCTATTTGAGTTGTATACACATCTACGAACGCGATGTGCTTACGCCGCCGTTACAATTCTCCTTTGCTATGCTTCTTAAATCTCTCTTTTTTGCTAAGCAACTCCCTTTTTGTATCATATCGGAAATCGCTCGCGGCTAAAGTAAATATTTAAGAAAACGGCAAATTTATTAGCTTTCGCGATACCGTATCGTATCCTCGCTGCTTCCGACTATTCCAACACAAATTCAACGCTGATGAAGTTGTTTGAAGTACGATTAAATATTTCTACGTAATTTTGGTTCGATTCGACGAGACGCTCATTTACTTATAATTTGCATTTTTATGCGCGAACGAGAGAAGCGATATGAATGTTTTTCGAGCGTTCGTTATTATTTCAGCGAATTTTTATTGACATTTCACTTTAGACCGAGATATTCGGATTCGATGCATTGTGGTATGGGTCAGCGGACTCTTATCGCTGACAATGTACTACGCTTTTATGAAATTGATTGTTGTCGTCAAATAATTTATTTGAATCAAAGTTATTGCAAGAGTTATCGATGAAAAGCTGCAGAAGCTTTCAGAAAAAGTTATTGACAATCGCATAGGGGTTAAAATGTAGAATTTTCGGAAATCAAATTTTACTCTAAAAGGACTTTATTACATATCCCTTCACTGCACTGTCACGTCTACAATAAAAAAAGTAATTACTGTACTGGCATCACATGAAAAAGCTTAGGTAGAGGAGGGGAATTTATCTCCACCACAAGAAGTTACGATGTTAATATCAAACAGCTTCGTCTACTCACTCGACACGTATGCATGGCTGAGCCTTCGTCTGCTCAAGGGGGGGGGGGAGAGCTTTCTTTTCCACGTATCACGCGTGAATCGCGCTAATTCCCCGCGCGTTTGCGGAAAATAAACTGCGCGAGCGCACCTTTCTCTATTTCCCCAGCCCCCTCCCCCTCTCTTTCTCTACGCTGTTTTTCCAGAGAGAATTGACTTTGTTCAACGTCCCTGTAGACTGTGGGAATTTTCGACTCGTTGCTGCAGCAGCATCATTGAATGCGACGCCGGCAAGTAAATACTGTAGGAAAATTAAATCGAGAGAAAAAATGGCCGACGCGGTGATTTATTTATGGAATGACGAGTTCAAAACGCTTTTTTCTCTTGTGGATTGGCTTTCAGTTTATCATAATTCTATAATTAGACGAGCGAGAGATGTGGCAAAGTAACGCTACGTCTCTAATCAAAATGATTATGCATTGGCATTAAATGATTCTATTCGCCCTATAGTTATTATTAAAAAAATCTTCCATACAGAAGCTGATTTGACTTGTTTTCCTTAGTTCCTTATATCAGTGTAGTCGACTGCTGCAATATACAGTGCGCTGAAATGCAGCTGGTTCAAGCGCGTTACCGCGGGAATCGCACGTCAAGCAGCTGTATACATATGCTATTAAGCTGAGCAGACAAATGCACACCTGTCTATCTTCTCTCCGACAAGGCATCTTTCAACGAACGCTCGAGTTTACAATGATTATCTACAAATCAGCATCGGCTAATGAATTACGATTGTCATCTGCAGACCCCATGCACGCGGGCTGTTCGGGCTGTTCGAATAGTACCTACTATATTATATTGGTCAAAAAGTTCCTGGATTCACAGCTATTAAAGGACCATCATCAGTTCTCTTGTTCCGTGTAATGCAAAAGTTTCACTCGCCATGCTGAATAAGCAGTACTTACATATGCAAACTGATATCGCGGAAAACAATTTCTGGAAATCAAGTATACCTGTAAATATATCTGGGCTTTGGTTTGGCAATTCGATCACTTGGTCACGTGAGCTCTGTACTACATCTCCAACTGCATTACTTGTAACAAGTGATAGCAATGTAGCGAAAAAAAATGAAAGAATCAAGTGTATTATACGTACAGATTGGCAATTCATTTATGAAGAGAGACAATCATTCAGCGATTAATCGATGAAATGCTTTTTAGATCGCTCGCGTCCGCTGACAATGCCCTTCCGTCGTTTATCTATTCCAAAAGCAATCAATCCCGAAGCGATAAATGGCAATTTGAACGTAGCCAGCCAGCCGTGAGCTCGCGAGCGAGCCTGCCCCGCCTCGTTGCCTCGATATTTTTTCCACGCACAAACACGGATCCGCGTTGGCCTTTCAAATCCAGCGAGCAAACAATGCTTCTCTCGCGCTTGCTCGCTCGCGAGGCTCATAATTTAAACTCCCCGGAATCCGCGCACGCACCGTCAGGAAGAGTATCGCACCAGGGATTTGTAAAAGCGTATAGAAAAAAACATGAGATGTCTTTTCTTCAGTCATTCTTATACGCTGTCAGCAAGGTCTTTTTCTATCTACATATTTTCGAGCAACGAACAACGACCGACGCCGCGGCAACTCGCGGAGTGAATCCCCGAAGGCATTCGCTCGTTGGAAAAATAACGAATGACGGCGTCGAGAACTCAATGAATGACAGATATCTGCTGCGTGTATGGATGATAGCAAAAAGTGACGAGTCCGTGTGCTGTGCGTGAGTTGATATACCCGTTGATTTGAGCGCGAGCGCACGGAGCCGACTCTCTGGCAGTGATTACAAATCGATGCACTCGTCATCCGGTGGGACGATGCCTATCAGCCCATTACAAATACCTCGTGTGTTACGCGTCCACATGGACCAGCGCGCAATCACAATCGCACTTGTACATGTGTGTTCCCGCCACTGGAAGCTTTCTCTGGATTCTTCTCTGAATTTTCCACCCATGTTATTAATTTAAGTCTGGAGCGTGGTCATCAACTTATTCGTATAATTTTGGATGATTAAGACGCAAATTCAATGGGAAAATGCAGCTTGTAGAAACAAACGTTTTAGTGTAAAAATTGATAAAAAAAACAACAAAAAAATAACACAAGTATTACTAGCTCAGCCGAGAGGGATATTGGAAAGTTTGGAAAGTTGACGGTACATCGAATATTGCTTTTTCTATTTTTTCTTCTTTCCGAGGAACGAGGAGTCGTCCCAATTTCCAAGCGTTTCTCATCAATCCATTCATTTATCGAATTTCGGTCGCTCGTTCAAAATGAGAGCAGTGATCGACCCGGGTTGCATTATTGACTATAGCGCAGGTTTTATCTTTTAAATTTTAAATAATTTTAAAGCCTTAAGAAATAGGGCTCGCTTTCATTTACTTTTAATCAGCTTCGATTCCCAATCGACAATTTAATAAAGATATGAATAATATGACCTTGATCAGCAAAACGGTACAAACAGCAAATTTTATAACTATGAACGAACTGTAAGTTATTATTTACTTTTCGTCAGCTTAATTCTAACTTAACGCACCTCGCCTGCTACTTTATCATTTGAAAAAGTACCATACACATTCATGATTAATGAAATCAGAGTCAGAGAGAGCTTAGCAACGAAGTCTGATTTCGAATGCAGTTGAGAACTTTTCCAAAGCCAATGGTACTAAACATTCAGCGCGACAGCAGCAGCAGCATCAGCGGCAACTCTGAGAAACTCCCGGCGCAGCAGCGACACAAACAAGCCAATTTTAGACTTGCATTCCCCGAGCTGCTACTGCTGCTGCTGCTGCTGCCGCCGATGCAACTCCTTCGCATAAAGAATAATCAAGGCGCGCGCGCCTCGGGCCATAACGCACAGAGCCGCGAGACCTCCAGCATAGTATAGTCGATTTCGAAGGTGGAAAAGCAAACCGCTTCCGGCGGCACTGACTATCCGCTGTGCAAATGAATGCATAACGTGTGCGGCGAAAGTGGCACACACAAAGTTCGGCTGTCGTGCTCAGCAGGAAGAAGCACTGCAGCAGCAGCAGCAGCAGCGAACAGCGCGCCGAGAGAGCTGGCGGCAATAGAGCTTGTATCTTCCGAGCGGCGGCGGGTCATGGATTTATTTGGCCCGACAGGAAACAACGTTCGGCGTTCCGGCGGCTCCGAGCTAGTATAGGGAGGGTAGACTCGCGCGCGGCACTGGCGACACGTTTACACGTGCATGCGCGCCGGAGCTGGTCGCTCGCGAGGGACGGGGCTATGCATATTAATAAGGGTACAACGACCGAGTATCGAAATGTCTAAGAGCGAGTGGCACGGGGCCGACCGCCATTACCGCAAACTTAAACGGTTAAGCGTATTCCGGAGTCAGGGTTTTCCCTCCAAGTTTGCACCCACGCGCGACTGGTCCGCCAGCTCCTTTCGCGATTCCGGGAAGAGTAGGAGAAAAGACAGCCCAGACGTATACGTCTTTAAGCCGCATTTATGTTTCAATTGCCCGAGTCCCGAGCTGTATAATTCAGCGTGGCGGCCAACTTGCGATAAGGTGAGAAGTGGCCTGCGCGACCCTCTTAAGCTCCTTATATACCTCTCGCGAGCGCGCCGTCTCTCTTTCTATATACATGCATGCGCATGTATGCATTCGAACGTGGAGCGTCTCTGCAACTGTAAGCACATGAAAGCTCTCATATCTCTTCGAAATTCTTGGAACCCTGCTCGTTTTCTTCCGAAAAACCGGCTGTTATATAATTTGCAATAATATACTTTTCGCGCGAAGTAGAAGCAGATGGAACGCGACGTCCCGTCGGGTGCACACATCATGCATCCTCTCTCTCTCTCTCTCTCTCTCTCTCTCTCTCTCTCGGTGAGCTTTGTACCCGCGATTTTCATACACACAGCGACCTGCACGTGTCACATTCAGGCCGCACAACAGCCATCATTATATTCGACGGCGCATGTACGGGAGGCGAAAGCGAGTCGGTCGGAATAAAGTACGCTGCATGGCGAAGCGCGCGGGGCTAAATATTCCGGCAAACTATAATCCAGCTTCATTGTCAGCTGGCACGAACTGCTGCAGCCGGAAATCCGTCGTATCTATCCGTCTCTCGATATCAGAGCTGCATAAATTAGTGGCGAAAAGTTAATTGGAGCGGACAGCCCGCCTGGCGTTTACAGTTGTACAAGTTACAATCGCTGTGTACGTGTGCGCGAGACGCGTCCACTAGTCGAAACCAAAACTCGATGCGATTTCATGTGCACACAGCAGCAGCAGCAGCAGTGACTCGTTAACTCTGTCTATATACACGCGCCTGAGAACGAATTGCGTGACGCGGCAGAGGTGCTATTCAACCGCGTGGGGGACGATTATTTTCCGCGAAATTATCGGTTCGCGTGCCCCCCGAATACGCTGATTCGCCATGAATTGAAGACATATTTGTGATCATCATCAGATTTCGAATGAGCGAAATTTACCCGGACTGGTTTGTCGCCGTGGCCAAGCTGCTGGCGACACCAAGTTTCGGCCCGATAGTATAAGCGAGCTGGGGCGAGCTTATTTTGCAGGAAATCCGGAATTGGGTTTGCGGCAGAGGCAGCCGCGCAGCTGTATACTTTTTGCCATAGAGGGAATTGAAACGTCGGCGCTATTATTCTCGCGGTCGTTAATCTATCAACAGACATACCTATATTCTTCGCAATGTAGCGTATACTTTCGATGCATTACATCGTTCTTTTAAAAACCTTTTCTAGCGATGTTTTAATTCAGTTATAACAAGTCTCGAGAGCAAATTCGTAGCCCCTTTGCATCCGCTCATTTGTATTATTCGAGCAGAAGCAAAATACAAATTTAATAACGACACATGCAGGCTACCTACGCGAGACACGAAAGTCTCCCCGCGTTAAGTGACCCGGCTATCTTCTCCTAATCAGACTATAATATACTCTCGCGCGAAGCGTCTCGTCGCGCCACAGAGCTTTATCACATTATTTATTCAACTCGGCTGGCAATCCGCATTTAATAGCCATAATACCAGCTCTTTTAACTTCATCAAGGCCGCGCACAGGATGTCGGCAATCCTCTCAAGCGAGCGGATGTAGCCGGTTGCGGCGATGGAGAAAAATTTTTCCCTTATTTATTTAAAGGCCAGCAGAGGCGGCGGCGCCCGAATCGCTCGTATATTTTATTCAAACAGTCCGCGCGAATCTACCTCACTCACTCTCCCTCTCTCGCTCTACCTGTGCGCTGCGAGCAGCCTAAGAAAAACAATTATTGGAGTAGCGCGCTTCTTCTTCGTGCCAAGAAAGAAACGAGGCGAACTGTTACAGCAACGCGCCGCACAGCCTGATGCCGCTCGAAAGAAAGAAACAGAGTGAGGGAGAGAGAGATAGTCACCTATCCGCTGCTACAACGTATAAGCCACTGGGGCGTGGGCTGCAGCAGCAGCAGCTAGTCCAGCGCGTCCGGGTAAGTAGTTTACTTTTTCATTCGAGCCAAGCTGTTTCCTTCCCCTCCTCCACGTGCTTTAATAAAGGCCGTTGGAAAACAAACGAGGATTAAAAAAAATATAGATACATGCAGCGCAAGCTCGTGCAAGGGTGAAAGAAGAAGAAGAAGAAGAAGAAGAACCAGTCCGTAGCAGCGAGAAAAGGGAAAGAGAGAGAGAGGTGTACACGTTAAACAGCAATCCCAGTGGCGAGAGAGAGAGAGAGAGAGAAAGAGAGAGGGTCACTTACGCATCCCGTGCGCTTAGCTTTTTAATTAATGAACACAGCCGGCGAATGCGCGCGGCGTGCGCAGGATTACCCAACTGCCTCATTCCGCCACTGCTGCCGCCTTATACTAACAATTATAATCGTGATTACCCGACGTGGGCTGCTGCTGCTGCTGCTGGCGCGCTGCTTTACGTTACTCATGCTATTATTATTATTATTAGTATTATAGTTTGCGGCTAAAGCTGCGCGCCCTGAAATTTTTACCTATCGCCGCACACTCCCCTTTCTCGAATATATTACCGCCGCGGGCTTTGCGAGAGTCGAGCGCAATATTCAAGCACGCGGCTGCGGGGGCGGCCGTGGTGGTTATAAGGTTACCGATTCGCAATTCTATTTATAACTGACTGTCTAGTCATCGAATTATGGAACATTTAAACGAAGCATTTTATCTTTTCTCGAAAATAATAAATTGTCTGCGCTATTATATAACAGACAGAGGACAAGAATAATTAATTAACACAGCTGATGGAAATGCAAGTGCATAATAGGATTAAAATCGCATCTCAAAATTAAGTTTTGAAGCAATCAAATTAAAGAGTGGGGGAGGGAAAAACCAGGCAGTCTCGCCCTCGAAACGAGAGCAAAGCGAATATTACGTTACTGGCGTACACAGAATGGCAGTACAATGTAAAATCCTTATTCGGATTTAAAGAGATGCAAATAAATACGACTAACAAACTATTAGACAATTCTCTTGTCCCCTCCCCTTCTCTCTCGTGCGCGCAAGAGAAAAGCGAGAGATCCCATCGGCGGAAAATGCGAGAAAATTGCGGAAACGAGGAGAGAGTGAGAGAGAGAGAGAGAGAGAGAGAGAGAGAGAGAGAGAGAGAGAGGCGGAAGTGGAGAGAATCGGGAAGGCGAGAGAGCGATACATAAAACAAGAACTGCTCGAGGTAGCGTCGTCGTCGTTGTCGTCGTCGAGGAAATAGAATAATGGGTGCAGACGACCTATGATCGTAAGGAAATTCCAAGGACTTCCTATTAGCTGCAATACAGCACTACTCTTATCAAGGAGAGAAAGAGAGAGAGAGAGAGAGAGAGAGAGAGAGAGAGTGAAAGAAAGAGCTTTTTTCTTCCCTGCTAATTTCACGCTCGAAACACTCGCGCAGACGGGCCGGCGACGCTATCGTCGCTCTCATCTCCTACGGCGCGCGGCAACTCTCTTATTTTCTTTCCGATTCGCCCCGTTTTATTTTCTTCCTAACTTCGTGAGGATCCTTTTTCCTCTGCTTTCGAGAAGAAGCAGATGCTACCACTTTAAACTGATTTGTGATTCGCTTCGGATTTGTAAGGCTGTTTCATTGCGTGTTACCGCCGGGATTCGTTTCGTATGTTAATTTTGCAGAGTGTCGAGAATGACGAAGAATATAGTAAGAATAAATACTCGATGAGAAAATTATATCGATTCTCTTTCTCGTGATCGCTGATAATACACGCGAACATGAAACATTTAGGTAGAATCTTCCCTGCAATATCAGACGTCGCTAAGTACGAGGAAAAAATATAGAGGTAAATTTAATATTGCGCATAAATCCTTTGTTATTTTAGCCGAGCTGCAGTTATAAATGAAAAGTACTTTTATTTCGAGAATAATTCGAGATTCAAATTGCACAGTTATATAACTTGCGAAGAACTTAAATCAACTTTGAGTCACTTGCTAATCAACTTTGCTTGAGCCAATTCTAAATGCAAATGCCGTCTCCTCTCTCATTGTGTGGCGCAAACCTTTTAATTAAACTCTCTAATGTTATACCTCAGCCGAGAGATAAATTTTAATTTGAAAGCGTTATAAAGTCGCGGCTCATTTCCTTGTATAAAATTTATTTTCGTGTCCCTATTATGGAATTTATATGTAATTATAAAGTACATTTTATATATATGTAATTTAATAACGTAGGTACGTTTCTCTTTGCCACAGCCCGTGAGGATAGGTCGAGAGCCCTTTATAGAGTCGACCACGAACGATTAATGTATTACATAATTATATATATATATGTTTGCGAGTATGTTCTCGCGACGCCTGGCAAAACACACGAAAATAATGACGCGCACGAATAAACTGTATAATATGTGTGTACGTATATACAGAGATAAAAGAGAGGCCATACATGTCTCGTGGCTATACATGCACTCGGCGCGCATCGATGGAGAAAAAGAGAGGAAAGAGCACGACTGGAGCTGGGCGCGGTGCAAAAGTGTCGAGTGCACCGACCAAGAGGAGAGATACGTAAGTGCAATACGAGGATCGGAAGATCGGGGAAAGAAAGAAAGAAAGGAGCCAGGCTGCGCGCAGCGGGCACTGGAGGCGAATGAGATACGCTTTACGACTGACCGTATTCGCGTTTATCTGCAGGTACGACGACGGCCGGGGAGAGAAGACTGCGACAAAGAAAGCTTCGCAGCTACTGTGCTCTTTTTCTCTGTGTTTCTCCTTCGCTCTATTCCAGCTCCTCTACGCTGCAGTATATACGTACATAAGCCATTCGCTGATTCCGCGTTTTGCTTTCACCTGCGCCGGGGGCCGTATCGCGCGTCGACGCCTTTTCTATATCTCCCCTCTCGCTTTCTCTCTCTCTCTCTCTCTCTCTCTCTCTCTCTCTCTCTCTCTCTCTCTCTCTCTCTCTCTCTCTCTCTCTGTCCGACCCTCTTCTTCCCTCGCAGTTGGCGATTTTTTTTCCCTCTTCCGTGTAGCAATGCGCGCATAAGCTACGTCCCGAGGGAGCGCGAGGGTGTAATGAATGCGTAGGAGTGGAATCATGAAAGGAGGGATATAGTTACGAACGGTTGGCATAATGAAGGGCGGCTGCTTCCGCATAGCTAAATAGCAGTATAAAAATTTTATCATCGGCTCCCATCAAAGTTTTACCGTCGCGGTCGCCAACGAAATGGGCTAAATTAATTTTTTTTGTTCACCCTGAGACAGGCGCTTTACGGTCAGCTTGAAGAATCGAGTCTTCATTCGCGCAATCGGCGGCACGTAAATTAACTATCTGCAGTGCTACGAGAGCTTTTTTTTCATACTTCGTGGAGTCAGGTGGAAGATACTCTTTTTTACGAGTAACGGAGAAGCATACTTGAAATTTTACGTTGGATTCGGCATGAGAATTTTCGTAGGATTCTCGCTGTAGAGAAAATTTCGATTACAGTAATGAGCTTGAAGAAGAAGATCACAGAAAAAAATGAAACGAGTTTAATTTAAAGAATACTGTAACAATCGTTTCCTTTTTTCTAAATCTAAGAAAAATGCAATGAAAAAAAAAACAACTGCGTTGCTGAAACGAAAAAAAGTCGATCTTGTTTGATATGTACGCAAACTATTTGAGTTATAAACAACTCGAGCTCGGAGAAGACAGAATGTATTGTGTGCGTGCTTTTATTCTTGCTGTTTATTCTTTTGTGATTGCAGAACCATCTCGGATGTCTTATACCTATGTCTCAGGTATTTTCTAAAACATTTCTGGGTTTACGTATGCATTTTTTTTTACTTTTTAAGTGAATCTCGCAAACGAAACATACCGCGCTGCATTTATTATGTGTTATTTTTTGCCTTATGTTTACATTCTACTATTCCTCGTCTGTCGCTTTACTCTTTTCTTTCCTGTCTTGGTTTCATGCACCTGATCCTGATACCCGTTTACTATACGCTGCCGACAAGCTTTCAAGCCTGCCAAAAGTATATTTTACGATGACTGGCTGGGACACTGGCACGAAGGCGATATTATGGAAATTGTATACAAAGCATCGCTGCGCTGCCATTAAATTTTACGAGTTTATTGCTCGTCTCGTTGCATCAAGCGCACAAATGCGAAGAGTCAAACGCTGAAGGAATATTCTCACTGCTATATCGTAATTTTAAATTGATGAACTTTCCGGCTCTACGATGTTCATTTGTCGCGTATCTTAAGATTTCAATAGTCATGATGACAACCGATATCCTCTTCAATAAAGCTAAAGTATTCGAAATTCTAATTTAAAGAATTCAAGCGCGATTCAATGCTTTACAGTGAAGGGCTAGCATTAAAAATTTAATGCGAATCGAAATGGAACTAAATATCGAATTACTCGATCGGTTGCTAAGTATCGAGATCTTGTCAATTTTAATGATATATATATATATATATATATATATATATATATAGGTACTATATCTTTCGAGATCTTTTTTTATTCATTCACACACCGACTAGTGTAACGAATAAGTTACAAATAAACCAGTTGAAAACGAAAAAGATAAGTTAATTACTGATAAATCAATGTAAATAGATATTTATAGAATCAGGTTATCGTGGATTCACTGTAAACCATTATCGTGCATTAGTCGTCCTTACGTGTCGTACCATTGCTCGATAATCGAAATTACGAAACCAAGCCATTAACGTTATTCAATACTTGCCAACTCTAAATACAAACATGTCACTACCTCCAATCAGCCAGCAACTAATTCAGCAGCACTCGTATATACCTGTGAAAAAATCGATCGCAAGCGACGAAGACGCAGCGAAGCCGAGGGTTGCCACATCAACGATATAGCGCCGGTGCCAGGGAGAGTGCTCTCCAAGTAAACAAGCCCTTCGGGACCATTATCATGCCGGCAGTGGGTCGGCAACGTATAATGGCGAGCGTAGTAGACCTGAGTCGGCTGAAACCCGAGCGAAGACGGGGCATAATCTTTCGTGCTTTTCCTCTCACGTGTGTCGCCGTCGTTCGATCGCGAGGCCACACTGTGTCCAAGATTGTACGCGTATGTATCACTCTTGGCAGCCTAGCAACATGTTGCGATAACGGGGGGAAAAGGATGGACTATAAGATAGATGGATCGCATAATTTCTGTTCAAACTGATATTACAGTCGGAAATGTACAAAGTCGCCACAACTGTTTACATTACACATTTCCATATATGTATGGAGAAAGAACGCAGAGGACTCGAACAACAACGGCAGCTTCGCTCTCATCTTGTTTCTCTTGCGAAAATGCCAGAAGTTCGAAGAAGAACTTCGAAGTTGCCATGTACATTGCGTCAAGTTTAACCTTTGTTTTCGGCGCGCAACGAATCTCGGTATTGTATTAATATATAGGAGATGTAGTGCCTAGTGGTTACAGAGGGAGAGAGATGCAGCGAGGTATCAACTCCTTGAAGGCTCTGCACTGCTCCAGTTTGCGATCTGCACACCCTATGCGCAGTTTCCAAGGTAATAAGGTAGTTCCGGCACACTTCTATATAAGCAATACGCATATCAGTAGAATATACCCAGATTTGGTCAGACTTCGATGCCGCGCTTGAAACGCGCGTAGCTTAAACAGCGTTGAAAGAGCCATTTTCAAATGCTACAAAGCTTTTATGTTATATGGTACATCGATATCACATAAGATTAAAAATAAACAGCCGCCGTAGAAGAACGTAGCGTATATACATCAGCCCCGCCGCAGATATTTCACTTTTCGTGCGTTAAATTCGAGGTTATTTATACGACCATTATAAGTCGAATGGAGCGTTCACGCGCGCGTAGCCACATTATTAAAAGAAAGCGATAAAAATATACGGCACACAATGCGCGCGCGCGATGTATCGCCTATACGGCAGTAGGAAGCGTCGCAAAACACGATATCGGTGTTGTTCGCTGAGCGCGCGCGCGAAACGCTGTAATTAAACTTATATTTATCGTTTGCGTTTACGTGAGCCGCGTTCGCGTGTCATTGACAAATCGGCTACGAGTTGAACTTTCCATGAGCGCTGTGCGTGGGAATAGCTGCTGCTGAGAGAGAACAGCGAGTAGAGCCCCCGCGCGCGCGACAGGGTCGGGGATTGAAGCTCTCGCTCTCGGGCGCGACGGGTAAGTCACCGAAAATCAATGGCCGTCCCAACGTGGTATATGTATAGATATATGGTATATACATTTCGATGCTCTAATTTGCTTAATCTCATTGCAGTGTAATTGATATTTCAGCCATTGACGTGACGTGAATCCGCAAAATAATTCGAGCCAATTTCGATGGATAATGCATGTGTACGTATGTCGGGCAAGCCTGGACCGCGTTAGATTTGCACGCTTGACCAATAAGAGAGTTATAAGGCACACTTTGTTCCTTAAAAATATGACTTTCTAGTTGGTTGCATATAAGCTTGCAGTTATGTCATTCAAATTTCGCTATTTACTGGAAAATATAGGTCGATTACAGTGTTAATTTAACTTCGCTACTCCGCGCAAAGCAGCAGCCTTTAATAAAAGTGAGCCGTTTGAGTACTTCTAATTTAATATACAGAAGATGTAGGGATTCAGTTAATAACGTCCCCAATTACACGAGAGTTCCTATGCTGAATCTCAAATGAGCCTTTCTTCAATTTACCGTGAAATTGATTAAATTTCGAAAATCCAGCTCGTTCCCGTGCTGTGCTTACTCGGAGCAACTACAGCACTTTGCAAAGTTACAAGTAAGTTATGAGACCCGCCTACAGATGCTAAGATAAAATATTGCGAAGGAAAATATTGGAATAAAGTAAAGTAAGGTAAAGAAAGGCTAGAAAACTCTGCCAATAGAAACATCCTCGCAAAACTCCAAAGTTATACACCTTCTTCGTATATAACTATATATGCACACCTTACTTTTAAAAATAGCGTAACACATTTTATACTTTTATCCAAACTCGCAAAGTGCTAATAAAAGAGTCATAAAATGTAAAACTTGCATAACAAGTGCACTACACAAGGATCTCACATAATTTCAATCGAACTGAACTTTTACCAAGTTCGTTTGATCGTAAAATATTTTACTTAATCCAATTGGATAAATTTTATTTGTTCCAGTATGTTTTGTACATGAGTAAATTTTCCATTATTTCAGGTTGCAATTTGTTTTATGCTGCCGACGAAACAATTTGAAACCCCATAACGAAATTCAAAATAATGTTACAGCAGCGCGAGTGATTAATGGAGCTAAAGTGTCAAAGTTTGGTATACACACACAGTTTTGTTTAAACTTCATTACGAAGTTTAGTGGTAAAGTGTATTCACTGCGGCAATGTTGTCACATTTTATTGCGGCGAGGAAACGTATTTACAGTGAATCATTTAGCTCGCTAAAATAATAGCGTTTCGTTCCAGGCAGCCTCCATAATTCATTTGGCTGCAATCACGTTCGCGCCAGGTGCTAAATTTTAAATTGGGTCGCTCTCACAACCCGCGTCATTTTTTAGAAATCTTTTTTTTCTCTCATTGAAGATATTTACATTTTATACGGTGTGATTACCACGACGCCACTGAATCACTGATTGCGGCGAGATCGAGCAGCAGCAGCAGCAGCAGCAGCAGCAGCGCCAAGTAATAACACAGTTGAACGTTGAAAATTATTCGACGTGAATCGATCTGTCGCGACAACGAACAGTGCCCTGCGCTGCAGTGAGTCACGAGAGCTCGTTATTTTTCGCAAGCGAAAGCCAAGGGAATGTCTTCTAGAATAACAATGCTTGATTCTCAAGTCCTTGTCGTCGAGGCTTTAGTCGGTCTCTTTGCGGTTCGTTACAGAAGCTTCGGGCTGACAAGCCACAAGCTAGTCGATTTACCGCCTCTTTTCATTTGCAAACATCCGTATACAACGGCAAGCGCGGCCGAGATAGGTGCGGGCAATCGGTAAACAAATCGAACGGTCAACCCTTTTCGCGCGCAGAGGCCCATATATGTAAATTAAATGGTCGAAGCCCGAGCCACACTGAGTTAAATTGAAAGGAGTCGACGTTGAATAGAAGCCGAATGTAAGTTTAAGCAAAACCAACGAACCGATAAATAAATAGAGTGTTGTTTTACACTTTGAAATGGAAAAACGAAAATATTGCTTAATGTCATTGATATTGATGAAGTGGTTCCAGAAATATTACGACACACACACACAGAATACTTACAGCCCTTATAAAACTAAAAATTTTATTATAACATAGCCTCCTATAGGAGAAAGCAAACTAGCTGATAAAATCTGAATTCGTACACTACTAATAATGATCCAATAAATTCTAAAAATATCGCCCGAGTACTATTATACTGCCTCTTCTTTCATTCAAAGGGACTGTTGTTTCTAATTCGAATAGCCATAAGCGCGTCGTAAAAAATAATATACGTTCCTTTCGGTAGAGCACAATACATTACACGCTGGGCATTTCCTTCACTGATTGAAATTATAGCGTGCTTGGGTTCCATTACGAGTGCCCCGATGTCATACACACACACACACACACACACACACACACACACACACACACACACACACACACACACGGCTAACTGGAGTAAGGTACACGAGGCATTGCGAAACCAGGGGGTACCTGGGTATGTAAGAAGGATTATGGCTGACTACCTTAAGGACAGAATCCTACTATACGATACGGANAGAAAGGAGCCTCTAATGCGCGCCGGCAATAAAAAATGAAAGCGCAAAACAATGACATATTCACGCGCGCGGCGTATCTCTGTACAGCGAGGCACATAATCTCGCTCGCACCAGCAAGAGGATAATCTGTTTATCCGACGCACTCAATATCTGCAGTAGAAGCGCAGTAGGAGGTTTATATGCACCAGGCCGGTTAGTGATGCCGCCAGAGCAGTGGGTCCTCTGTATCGCGGCTGATTCCGCATCCGATGAGCTCCGCGCGCTCGTCGTCGTAATCGCTCGCGCGAGTCACTGCAGCGTTACGGCTGACGGGAGGAGGAAAGAGGGAGTAGGGCGGCCAGCGAAGCTGCATCGCATTTCCACTCGTCGTCGCATAGTCGCGTCCTGCCGTCCCGCCGACATCAAGCGCCGTCGCGGCGTTTCCCCTTTGCTTTCAGGCCAGCAGAGGACTACTATGTGTATGTACTACTAGCACCAGGCACACCAGCAGCACCGCACTAGTCCTGCTTCGGCGCTCGACAAAGCTGTCTCTCTCCCTCTCTCTCTCTCTCTCTCTCTCCTGGCTATGCCTATTCTCCGGCTCTCTATCTCGCTAGCAGCGCGAACAATAGACAAGAGAGAGAGAGAGAGAGAGGGAGAGAGTTCCCCGGCCAATGCGGCACTATTATCCGGCTCGCGCGCCTATGACAGGCCCATGAATTATGCAGCGTAATGTAGACGGATGTGTCTCCCACCCTCTGGAGCCGCGAAGTGAGCGCTTTGCGCTCACCTCCTCCCGTACTATACACGCGCGCGCGTACACACAAACAGCTATAGTCGTCGTCGCCGTCGTCGACGCGCCGTAGCATCCGTAGGGGACACTGATGGCCGAAAGGGAGAGACAGCCGTATGTCGTTTTGCCATCGACGGAAAACTCAAAGACACGCGATAACTGCATGCTGTGTGTGCGTCTCGGATTGCCACTGATGATGCGCCGGCCCGATGTGCAATGCAGAGGCTAGCTCGGCTGTTTAATTTCTCCCTCTCTCACATTTGCAACAACTGCTGCCGTGTGCCGTCGCGCAGGGGTAACGCACTCCCTTTATAGAGAAGGTAATTAGTCGGCTTGTTGAATAATGCGTTTTGGCACAGAGCTCGTTTGCCGCCGCTTGCGCCACCGCAAAAGCTTATTATAAACGAACGATTTTCGACGCTCCGCGGCTGTTTCAAAAGACTTTTACTCTCTTTTGGGCTGGATGCGCGTATTACTGTAACTCCTTTAATCAGGGCGAGCCATGAATTACGCTAATTGCGCGCGCACTCTCTGCTCTTTCATTAAAAGCATAAACTTTCTCTATCTCTCTCTCGCAAAAGTGTGTAAGTAATACGAGCGCGCATTTTATTTCCAGCATCAAAGCGGAATGACCCGGTTGGTAAAACGCATAATTCGGAAAAATCAGCAAGCAGCCTCTCTCTGCGTTTTATGAATATCGGTTGAGAAAGCGCACTCTGCGAATACCGCGGAAAGGCCAATCGCTCCGAGCGCATCGAATTCCCAAGTGTATAGTTCAAAGAACGTCTTCTAAAAAGAGAAAATCGAGAATCCCTCGCTCAAGCCCAGCAGCGGGAGCGTGCGTCGAATCGCAAAATCGCTGCTAGAGACCCCATTGCAGTTTAACAACCTTGAAAGAAGGGCGTATAACAAGTTGACCTTCTTCCGGAAGCAGTGGCCGCGGGACTCGTCCCAGTGCCTATAGATCTGCCCTGTCTCTACTATACACAAGCAGCAGCAGCAGCGAGAGGAATCCCAGTTGAAATGGCGTAAGGTACTTTTTTTCCTCCTTCCTCTTTCCCACTTGTCCGCAGCATCGGGGGACGACGCTCGCGCTGCGTCGCGGTGACCCGTGCCGTGCAAGCTTATACCCGTGGAGCGCTACCGTGGCTCTAAAAAGCGAAAAAAAAGAGGCAGAGCAAGACTCTCTAAGCTCTACATCTGCGTCTTGCTTATATTTCGTTCCTAGCTGTACACCACTCCGCTTCGTTTTTCTTACTCTGGGCAGGCCTTCTTTGGCATTCTCCTTTACGAGAGCCGCTTTTTTATCCCTTTGCTTTCAGGAAAAAGCATTATAATGTCCGAGAAGAACCGCTGCGAGGCAAAAGCGCCTCTATATATATAGCAGCCACCGTTATGCTTTCTGTCTTTCTACCGACTTTTCGAGATTTTTGAAGCTGGCCTTATCATCGTTCCACATAAGCTTACTGTTTTTGTCTCGGATGGAATAATCTGTTTCTCCGGCCATCTCCCGGGCACGAAAACTTCCGCCTCAGTGCTGATACCATCCTGGTGTACTCATTGGGGCGCGGCTAAAAGGCTGCTGTGTCGCGCTGTAATTAATTGTGTGCTGCTGGAGAGCAATTAACGCACACCTTTGACTCTGCTGGACATCTCGGTATATAGGCGTACTCTCGGATCGGCTGTGACGCGCTGCACACTAAGCGATCGTTAATTAAAGCGTGAATCGAAGCCAAGGAATTGCTCGGTTCTGATTTGCGCATGACTGCGCCAAACCGCTATCTCGGCGAAACACCGTATGCCCGAGTGTACGCAACAGGAACAGCCCCTCGGCAACTACAATCAACTCCCTTTTGACGCCGCAATCCAAATCCGTAAAATGGACTTCGAGAGAAACTTAGTCCCTTTATGCAGTCGAGCTGTGTAAAGTGGATGTATCGTTTTGCTCCTGTTCATATGAACAGTAGCGGAGACTGCAGAAAGAGAAGGGCTTCACGAGTGAAGGAGAAGGGAGGCGGGGGCGGCAGCGGCACCGATTAAAACTTTTTAAGTGGCCACTTGCTCTCGCGGGGAGTAACAACGAACGAAAACGTATCTGACGGCACTTTCAAAGCTGGAACGTCATTCGAACAAAGAGTGAGCAGCGCCGGCGCCTAGGCCAATTAGCTTTTTCAACAGGGTGCGAACTCATAAGTATTCGTGCGACCTCGATTAGTATGAGCGGGGGAGAAGAAGAAGGGGTGCTTCGATTTTGGACGTGGGTGTTCTGTTGAGTTGATTTATCATCGTCTGCCTTGATTCTGGCGAAGCTTCAGTAGTTGTGGCATTATTTGCTATGCGTACATGTGCATTGTGCAACTGTAGCGCCACAGAGATTAAATTAATGCACCCCGTTCGAAATTTCAGCAATAATTTGTATGTGAATCTAAGTATACAAAGTCATCTTAATTATGTTGTATTATGCAGATTAATTACTTTTCTGAACCAAATTAATTAATCTCCAGCACGGTTAATTAATTTTCATTACAGTAAGGTTTGCTTGCACAACATGAACCTGATGATTAATGTCTTTTTCAACGGAAAAAAAACTTTAATTTCAAATTTCAACCGTATTACTTTTCAAAATTTACCGTCGTTGGCCAAACGGGCAAATGACGTTGCGTGAGTTGAGCCAGCTTGCTATATATTGTTAGAACCATTCCCCAACCCGAAAGTTTTTCGTATGGCGCAGCAAACGCAAGAACTCATCAATTATCACACCGTAGTTGTACGTAAGATATGCTTCTCCGACGATCGTCTAATCAATTAAAAAATGTCCATTGATTGTGGACAGAGGTAAGGGGGGGGCGGGGGGGGTAGACTAATCAACAAGAGTTTATAAAATTCTTAAGCTTGAAGCGGAGCCGCGGAGAAATGAAAAATGGCAAAGCCCGGCCACGCGAAGGCGAGACAAAAGGAAAACGCGACCCGTGGCAACAGCTGTTACGTTTTTAGTGATTACGTGCTAAAGTTTTCAAAGGAATCCACCAGTCACGAAACAAATTTAACTTTTGTCCGCAGTAGGCGAGGCCAGGGCGGAAGAAAGAGAAAGTACGAGCTGAGAGAGAAAGAGAGGAGGTCGAGAACGACGCAGAAAAAAGAGATGGAAAAATAGACTGTGCAGAAGAGTATAGCGCATAAAAAATCGACGACGAGCAGCATACCTCGCTTATTTCCTCTTTTATCTGCACCTTAACGCCTGCGCGCGTCATAAGAGAGAGAGAGAGAGAGAGAGAGAGAGAGAGAGAGAGAGAGAGAGAGAGAGAGAGAGAGAGAGAGAGAGAGAGAGAGAGCGGTTATTTCTCGCCAATGCTGCGGATAGAGCATCAGAAAAGTCTCTCCTATATACACTTCTCGTGATGGGTCGACACAGCAGCCGCCGCCGTTCTCCCCCGGGATTATAACGCGTGCCGTTTACCATCCATCGTAATTCACCCGTCATGAATAAATAAATGGTATTTAAGGCACCCCCTCACGCCCCTAAGTGATGTCATAAATAACGTCCGAAAAGTGTGTACATACACACACTCAATTTTAGAGCGAGCGAGCGAGAGAAAATTTTTTTTCTTTTTACCATACATCAAATTTATCTCTTCTTTTTAATCTTTTATATTTCTTATCTCGTCCGAGCGACTGGGTCGAAGAATGATTTGCTTTTGAAAAATCATCGATTTGCATGAGTAATTTTAGGCACGCGGTTGCGAACCTTATATTTATGGTCGTATATACTATATTTACTTATCAGGCGGTGCGGGCTCTTAATGTGTTTATGTTTTGGGAGGCTATTATCTCTCTTGCGCGTATATAGCATCATTATAAATAAATTTTGTAAACGCGTATTAACTGTGTGTAAAGCATGATTATCGAGCATTACGTTTTATCGAGTATCACCGCGTCGACATAACAAGTTCAATAATTCGATGATAATTTATCGATCAGCTAATTTAATGCGCTACAATTAACAACTACGATAAATACGTTTAGATTTTATTACATCATTATCATCAATCATTCGATTTATCCATCGCGAATGTTTACACGCCGTTCGAAACGAGTGCATACATCAACGACAACAGTAAATAGTTAAATTTGAATTCGTTTAATTCGAAATCAGGTTTCGGAATCGTCGCGAAGCATTCTTGGCGTCGCGGAAGAAGGGTAAGCGCGAATTTTGGGAATTCACCCAGAAGCCGAGCTATGAGAGAGGAATAGTTATGTAAGAACGTCGCAATCACACCCTCGAGGATTTGGCTGTCGCTTCGAATCGGAGTGGATGGCTCGAACGAGGATCCCGGAATTCCTCTGGCACCCAGTGTGTGTGAGAGAGAGAGAGGGAATAACGCTTACAAGGGTCAAGTTGTCTTCCGATTGTGGAATTTTCAAGCTCGGTTGCTTGCTCACCCGGAGCCAGTACGAATCTCTTTGCTATACCGTAAGCATATACGCGCAGAGAGAGTATAACGGTTTTCCAATTAAATTATTTTCTCGTCAGAGTTAACGCCCAAACTTTCTACGATCGCATGCACAAAGATGCATCCAATTAAAAAGTTGACGTGTGTCTATTTTTTTTTATAAATCAATTGAATCCAGTTATAACGAGCAGCAAATATTTGTTTTTCAAAAAAAGCATCAACAAAAGTTGGCGGGAGCTAGGAACGCAGAGCTGAATATTGCCAATGTAAAATTATTTTTGCAACGAGTTCTCTCTCACCATGCGTGTACGGTGTACCTTTGCGCCGACGTTTCGAATTTCAAACTCAACCCTTTGCCCACGTTACGCTCGCTACTCGCGACTTCAAAGGAATTCACAATTCCCCCCCGCAAACTTTTCCGACATGAAAATCTAATTTATTAACCCCCGTCAGAATTGGCGTTATCATTTCTTATCACGTAAACCTTGGCGAAGAGAAAAAAGCGACGAGTCTTAAACCAAACACAGATCCCGCTCGCGCAAAGTCTACAAGGAATAATTAGGATATTTGCTATACTGTGCCGTCGAATTAAGAGCTGCTTAAGCGCAGCTCAAACAGCATTTGCATTGCAAAACCCGCTAGAGCGATGCTGGCCCGGAAAATAATAGAGGCGAGCCCCGACCGCATAAATCAAGCTAAATCGACTCGTTGAATCAAGCCGACGAACTTCTATCACAATTCATTAACTCTTACAAATGATCGTCTCCGGCGGCTCCCTCATCGCCGTGCTCCAAAGTATTAGCGCGTTGGATAGCGGTCCTCTCAAAAATAATTGCCGCCGTTGCGCGCATCGAGCTCTTTTTTCACTTCTCCGCACAGCTCGTTTCGTGCCCTCGCGAGCTCGCGATATTAAAAAAAGAAGGGCCGAGTGCTCGCTAAAAGTGCCATTTCTCACGGGTCCTGTGCATGCGCAGAGAGGAAGCGAGGGGGAAAGCTGCCGACACCATCTCATGTCCTCTTTCAACGAGTAAAATGCTCGTCGTAATTCCTGTCGTCGTTGCGCCGTTCTTCATCGCGCTCGCATTCCATATGACACTCTTAACCTTCTGTGCTGCTGCTGCTGCTGCTGCTGTATAACGGATCGATGAAATCTCTTTATCGCTCTTTCCCTCCGTACCTATACCTGTCATTTTTTGCTACACCTTGCTTTGATATTTCTGCGATGATTTCTCTTCGATCTCTGTTTGCGAATTTATTATTTTTTTTTCTCTTCAAATTGGTTATTTCGAGACCTGCGATGCAGCATAAGCCAGCGATGTTTGCGGAGTTTTCCATTGCGATGATCATACCGCATAGTTGTCGAAATATTTTTCGATGGCATGCGCGCATAGAAGGATCTGATAACATAAGGCATCGCGGAGAATATCTCGAGATATAAGGCAAAAAGAGCAAACGGCAACGAGAAAGAGATAAGAGAGGGGGTGAGTTTCTTTCACTATCGAGACATGGAATGAAAATTCTACTGCTATTCCGGGGATTTTGAATTCTATTTTTATTTTGCCCGCCACCGCCGTCGCTCTGTGACGAGACTCCATCCGTAATGAAGGAATAAGAAAGAGAAAAGAAGAGGCGAAGGAAGTGTTGCTGCATTAATAACGTGCAGTTAAACATGGACGTTTTTGCGCACGGCTGAGCGCAACGCTTGAGAGAGAGAGAGAGAGAGAGAGAGAGAGAGAGACCGGGTGTGAAAAAATCCCCTTTTCAAGCTTGGCGTATATATACATTCTTTCCCTCTTGCTCTGTGAAAAGCTCGGGCTATCCTTTGTTTCAGACGTTTGCCGAGTGCACACACAGTGTCTTGATTGTCGGAATTTACCTATTCTTTTTTGTTATGAAAACCTCTGGTGCTTTTCTATTTTTATGAAACGCGTCTCACCTCGCAGCAATAATTCAGTTAAAAATACAGTTATAGAGCGTTATTATTTTTGTAACAAAATATTGAACATCGAGGGCTCGGATTACAGATAAATTAGGGCAGATAAAGCAGTGTATTAAAACACATTCGAAGCAATTGACGAGCGTGATGAGTAATTGAAAACAACGTATGATTCCATTTGTAGGCTCACAATGCAATGGATGATCCTACATCATCCATCAAAAGCAAGTGCGCTTTGTGCAATATTACATATAGTAGTAGTATGATGTCTACGTGATGAATTTCTCTCTTGGAACATTCTAATCGATACAAAACGACAAAAGAGATACTGATCTCTTTGCGCAAGCTTTTTATTCCCACCGAAAGAACAGTTCCTTCCAAACTGGATGCGAAAGAAAAACAATACAAAGAACTTTGGAGTATCATCTCTCTTCAGAGCTACCGTGTCCGTAAAATGTATTATCTTTCTTCAAGTTAAGCAAGAAAAAAGCACAGCAGCGCCAGCGGTATAAGTATAGCAAAGGCACTGCAAAGAAACGCGGAAATAAAGAAAGAAAAAAGAAGAAGAAGAAGGCGACGAGCAAAAGAGAAACAAGAGCAGAAGGAGTAGGCAGCGAGTAGGCGACACGGAAAGAAGACAAGTTTCGAAACACACACGTAGCCGGAATAAAGTAGTCCGCGAAAGCAAAACTACCCGAGGATATATATCCGTGGAGACCTGCCAGAGAATACATATATACAGATAGAGAGGGAGAGAGAAAGAAAGAGCTGTCGCCGCACTGCCAAAGGAGAATCAAATTTCGTCCCTCGGCAGAGCAAGAAATTGAGCGTAACCGACTTAAGATCGAGCTCGTTGCCTCGCAGGCCCCGCGCAACGATACGCTCTTATATATCCCCTCATTAAAGACACCCCCGCTCGTTTCAGTGGCGGCGGTGCGGCAATAGCAACCCCCCCGCCAACACTGTCCCGAATATACTTGATACATATAGCCTCAAGGGCAGCTTCGTGTCGGGTACTTTGTTAGCTCGGAATGCGTGAATCGTACGTATGTATAGACTCTGACGGTGAGGGGTGAGAAAGAGAAAGGGGCGCGCGCGCGACTATCATCGCCTGGCGACGTGTGCCCTTTCATCCCGAAAACCTCCCGCGGGACCGCGCGATGAGAGTCGAGAGAGAGAGAGAGAGAGAGTATATGCGACCGAGCTCTTTCTGATATGCCGCCGCAATGAACGCCCCCCCCCCCCCTGTGCCACTGCACTGATACAGGCCGCCCACTTTCGTCTGGCTTGCATGCGACCTCTCTTTCTCCTTTCTCGTATTTTCCACTAGATTTAGCTTTGACTCGATGCATGACGTTTATTCGCAGTATATTTATGATTATTCTGAAATTTCGGAAAATTCACAAGATTAAACTTTATTGAACGAAATAACGTTTTTACTTTTCATACATAAATAAATAAATGTGTACATAATTTCACCTTTCAATCAACAATAACATATGCATTGCAAGTATGCAGCTATATTCGAATAAGCTCAGAATTAGCTCTTTCTCCTGGCGCGCTCGAAATTACTCAATGCGCTCAGATTTATTTTCAACAATAACAAAAATATCACGCCGTCCACAGCATTGTTGAATGCTTAATTAATTCAGCCGAAAATGTTCCCTCTTTCATTGCACTATAATCTGATCAGAGCATGTATAAATCAGAATATCCAGTGGAAAAATAAATTGTGCCTTCATTTGCTCATATAAAACCTCTCGTCGATTTGTGAAAAAAAAAAATGTTGCGGCTGAGAGCAAACAAACTCTGAGAGCCACACAAAGTTTCGCATACTTTTTCCACTGCCATCAATATCGTTTCCCTTCATCATCCCCGAACTCGCGAGTACGCGCGACTTGCAGCGAATTTACGATCTCGCGCAGCGGTCGCAATGATTTTTTACAATTCGTATAGAGTTTTCCAGACACCCGCGCGTGCAAGCTCGCTAGCGTATATAGCATCGCGGGAGTAGCTGTACAGTTGCCGCTACGAGAGAGAAAACCGAGGCCGCATAGCCGATGCTGTATGACCACGGAAGTGGAAGAATGCAGGGTGTACAGAGAGAAAGAGAGAGAGAGAGAGAGAGAGGAAAAAAAACGAACGCCGACTAGGTCGTCGCGGGCGTCGTCGGCTGCCGCGCGGGTGTCTGCGTGCACCTATGTACATACACGTGAACACTGGTGGCATAAAGAGGCACGGCTGGAAAAAAGGCCGGTGAGCGGGACCTCGTGAATTTTTATGGGATCACCGAGCCGAGTCGTGAACACGGCGCGTTTGCACCTTTTCAAAAAGCGCGCGCACACCGTATAGCTTGGCTGTCTCTCTCTCTCTCTCTCTCTCTCTCTCTCTCTCTCTCTCTCTCTCTCTCTNATCCCTCATTTTTTCAGCCTCGCATATACTAGTTCCTTTTTTTCGCTAATACCACTCTCCTCGATTTCGCCCTTACACGCGCGCCTCTTTGCGAAGGGCTGCGTAGGTTTATGTGGGTATATGCAAAAAGGATGAATTCTGGATATTTTTTGCGTTTGTCCGCGGGCACCAGCAGGCTGGTTGGCTGCGCCGCGCGGTAATGGATGAGTCTGCGATGCGGAATCAATCGAGCCGCTGGCCCGAAGTCGATCCTCCAAAGATGTTGGGGTTACTTTCCTCATAAGAATCTGCCGCGAGAGCGAGCGGGGGATGATTTATCGCGCGGAGCGCTCTCGGAGGAGTGAAAGAGCGATACACACAGGGGAATATGAGGGATCGTGATAATTCAAAGTGGTTCTTGATAATCATTCGGCACCGCGCCACGTATAGCCGAGTTTTGAATAAAGTTTGCACGAGCGGATGAGCGTTTTACGAACCGAATATTTAAGCTGATAAATTAGCAAAACGATCATCCTCTGATGCTCGCACGCGGACGAACGAGTTGACGTATCCGCTGCATCGATCTTATTATCTATAATTGATGAACTGAATGCGATAAATTGGGTTTGAAATTCAATCTTTCGTATAATTATCGAGATTTAATAATATACGTATTCGCGAATGATTTTCTACCTCTTATTGTATAAGTTGATTTTTTTTGCTTCGCCCAAGAAACAAACTTTGGAAGAAACAAAAACAAAGAATCCGGTCGTTTTATTTTACAAAACTCGCGAGGTTATGCGGCTGCTGTAGTAATTGCTTGTTTAGATTGAAAGCAGTAAATTGTATTTGAAATTGAGTATTAATTCCGGTATTCCGACGTTTTCGTCGAAGATGAATTATACGAAAGCTACCAATGTAATCGACCTTTGTGAAAACACAGAGATGATTTTAGTTTTTTTTCTCCGACCTTCTGAATTTTCCAATAATGCGATTGATTTGAACGAGCGTATAACACATAGCTTCATAAATCAAACGAAGCAGACCAGGGCGCGCAGAAATTGCGAATATTCACCAAGCACCGACCGATTTCCATAAGCGATAATGCATAGCATAAATTCAGCGATGAAATCCCCCTTGATAACGGTATCAATCAGCGCGATATAATAACGTTGCGAGACCGGGCTCCCCGCACACACACACACACTCGGCGGCGCCCCCTCATTATTAATTATCCCTCTCATAAAGTTGTTATCGTATACTCGCATGATGCGTATAGAACAAAGGGCTCGCGCGCAGCCAATCGATGAAAAACAAACGAATCGAGATCTTAATACATATAACATTATTATAACACGTACCTGATGCATCGGCAGCCTTGCTCGTAGCAGCAGCGACGTGATCTGCGGCCTCCAACAGTCCCAGCACGAGCACTAAACACCACATTTTCGCAGCTGCCATGATCGGCTTTCTGCAAACGTCTCCAATCCAAAAACTCGCGACTATTCCCGGCACTTGCCAATGACACAGAATACTGGATGCTCGCCCGCGCGACTCGCGATAATCCTCATCATAATCGAGCTGGCCAAGCATTCGCTCGACGATGCACTGACACTGCGCTCATGGCGGGCTTTGTCGTTGTCCTGCACCTGATGCTGTAGCACGAACATATACACATATGCACATATGCACGTATACACAAAATTAACACACAAGAGTATAGCAACGGCGCGCACGGGGATTGCAGGTTAATCGAGAACTCGAGTGGAGAATCATATCGCGCCGGTTATGCACACAGCGCAGCGGCAGCAATTCTTCTATGCACATTTAAATCGTCAGGAACGCTCGCTCAACCGTTGAGCTGCTCTGTACACTTCACAATCTGCCATGCCGACAGCTGCACCGTCGACACTCTCAGCAAGGATCACAACCTCCGCATTGCGCTCAACGTTGCATTCCGTCAACGAGCATCGCCGTCCATACCTGTACCACGTGTATCTCGCGCGGCGCGACGTAAACTCATCCTGTGCTGCAGGTGTTTATCATTTATTCCTTTGATTTCCACGCGAAAACTTAACCTCCTTCGCGGAAGCCGGAAACGCGGTCGATTGATCGATGCTGCCAGAGATCGAGAGCCTGTCACAGATTGTGTAACGGCAGGATTACTTACGCGGATAGAAGGACGGGATCAAAACCGCACGTGGTCCTTCGCCGAGGTCGGACCGCACACTGGCGCGGGAAGACGAGCGCCGGCGCCGCAGCGCGCGCGCAACCCACCGCCGCCGCTGTGGAGGAGCCACCCTACAGCGCCGCGCCGTCCAGGCTTGAGGCTCTCTACTCTCTCGCGATCGCGACGTATAAGTACGTACTTTAAGTAACGCACTCCGTGTATACTTGTATCCCTATACAGCAAACTACACGTACGCGAGTAATGCCGTAATTGATGCTCATCGTATTATTCGGCGGTGTCGGTCGTTTCGGGAAACTGTGCGTGACAGTGTGTGGTGGACGCGCTCGAAGGACTGTTGACTGTTGTCAGTTGTGTGTTTGTGTGCCTATATGTATACCTATACGTGGAACGGACCGACCGAGTAACCGTCGCAGGCGATTCCAAGAACTCGAAGAAAAACGCACTACCGGTGCGGACTGAAGCTGCCTTCGCGGAAATAAGTGCTGCTGATGCAGGGGGGCTCGCGGTAAGTAGGAAAAGTGTTGTTTATGTATCGAGACTTTAAGACACGGATATCTATTTTTTACCATGGCGAAGTGTGTGTGACCTGATCAGGTGTCCCCTGATTGCTATAGGCTTACGAACTGGATGTTGGCGTACCCTGCGGTCGAGTTGACCTGTGGCATATACTTTATCCAACAATATATGCGTTCGATCTTTCGTATTTTCGTATAATTGTCGAGATTTGATAATATACGTCTTCATGAATGATTGAAGAATAGAGTTTTCTACCTCTCATTGTAGAAGTTGATATTATTTGCTTTTTGCTTTCACGAGTAGATTAACGCTTTTTTCGATGAACAAAAACAAATATTCTGTCCTTTTATTTTACAACACTCGCGAGGTTATGCGGCTTCTGTAATAATTGCTTAATTAAATTGAAAACTTTGAGGGCTGTGAAGTTTCTCGAGTTGAAACTTTTGATCTGATCTATATAACTTCAAAACTTACTTAAAGCTTGCACGCGAAAAAATCGTTAGAAAGTTCAAGTTTGCTATTTTTTCAATTAAATTTTAAGGTAATAAATTCAAACTTTCTTTGAAAAAAAAAAATTATTTCTTTCATTCGCACGAAATCATTAGAAATATTTTCGTCGAAAACGGCAAGCTCTGCCATCTGTGTAATTCCGTTCTGAAAACTCGGATAGTCTGTTATCGACAATTCTGTCGATAACGCAGTGTTTTGTACTTATCATAGGAACGAAATGAAATTTTTACAGATAATCTAAATAATACCGGACTGGGTTAAGTACACAGTATATTTTTTAAATGGTTTAAATGAAAATAGAGTTGTACGTGCTATTTACAGAAGTATACGTGTGTACCCTATAAGCAGAACCGCGGAGTAGTTTCTATGAGTCGCAACGGTGTCGCCACCAGGCAGGTTCGGTTTAAATCAAGTTATATACGTTTTTATCGAGACGACATTAGTATAGCGGGCATGAATATATTGTTCTATTTATACGTGAATAAAAAAATTTAGAATAACTGAAGCTGAGTGCAATTACAGGAAATTGAATTCAAGATTGCGATGCAATTCGAGAGAAGCGCAAGCAATCAAGCGTATCGTAATTTGTGGAATAATTTTGTCAGCACACCGCCGACTAATGATACTGACGCGTAATCATGTAAAAGATTGCTATGGCATCCAAGTTTATTCGACTTTAAAGTTTGAAATATTTTGAAATTATAGACAAGAGAGCGTTTGGAGGAAGGGTTGTTACAATTTTTTGTTACGAAAATAAGGAAAAGGTAGATTTATGAAAAATCAAAAAACCATTTATTAAATTCGGAATCGTGACGGAACACGAATAAAATATCGTTCTCACACAAATACACACAGCAAAACACAATTCGTTTTCAGTCGTATAGCTATATAAAAATATATTATTTCGATATTCTGTGTATATCGCGACAAACGCAGTTTAAAATTTTTTACGTTTATCAGACATCCAACTGGAACTATCGGAATTCATTAGATTATTCTTGACGGAACCTCGAAGCACGTGACAGGTTTGTCATTTTCCTTCAGGGCCCAGTAAACGACCAGCTGGACCTGTAAATAAAAAGAAACAGATGTTTAGCGATGCGCATTATATTTGATCTCGTACACTGTACACTTGCAATTAAGAGATATAACGCGTTACGTAAGTTTAAGCAGATAATGTATTCGACAGGATAAACTTGTAAGAGTAAAGTAAATGCAGCGTCATCCGTTCTCGTTTTCTCTCTCGTAAACTTAATAAAATTAATAAAATACCGGGCTTTGCCGTGAAACAAAACATCGGCCTCTTTACGCTTCCTTCAGCAGAGTAGAGCCGTTTAAAAAACAACTGATAGTGAGTCAATATACTGACCGTCGGGTAAACCGGGAGGACGGGGAACTCGTTCCTGTAGATGTACTGGGTGCCTTGCTTCAACGGGCAGGCGGCGGGCGTGTTGTCGGCCGCGTTGAAGATCTTGCCGCAGGCGTCGGTGCCGTCGACGCCAATGAACGGCAGCGGGATGCCAAGGATCGTCGCGTGCACCGACGTCTTCAGGTTCTGAACGTCGTGATCAGGTGTGAATTTCTGCTCGATGGCGACCTTGGTGCGCCTCTTCAACTTGCACGGCGGCGCGTCGCAGTTGGTGATCTGGATTTGCGTCGTGTCTGGCAGAGCTTTGCCTTGAGAGGAAGGAAAAGAAAAAAAAGAAACGGTTAGTGAGGTAACGACCGCGAGAGAGTGACTCGTTAACGCCGTCGGAGTTTGCGGGTATTATGTAGATGGATATATACATAACGCGAGGTGAGATGCGAGTGCGCTTAATTGCTGCTTTGCATAACTAAACTATACCGTATAATATAAAGTGTGTGTGTGTGTGTGTACACAACACGACGAGGCTCATCGCGTGCGCAAAGCAACGGAAGATTTACGCGCTTTGGCATTTTTTGCCTCCTTATTATTCGTCCCCGAAGCGGAGGAATGTAATAAAAAAAAAAGGAGGATCAGAGAAGCGAACGAAGCACGCGCGGTGTAATAATACCTATATATACACAACTCCAAGCACAACTCCGACGTTGGATCGGCGATTGGACTTTTTGCGGAGTGTGCACATAAAAAAAATTGATGCGGTGTACAGTGTACGGGGGAATTCCGAAGAGGAAAATGTCGGCTCTCGGCTCGATCTCGAGTCCGGGAGAGTGCGCGACGTGCGTGCAGGATTTATAGGGTAATGCAAATGAATGCTTCTTCAAGATCTTAACGAATAGTTTGCGAAATCCCCGAACAAAGGTAAACTTTCCAGTATAAACTTTCCAGACAATATTATATTGATAAATTTTTTTGAAAATTATGTCAACACCAAGTAATTTGCACACGAGGTGCCGAGCTAATGTATATTTGTCATCGATAAATATTTGCCTATATCGTACAAGCAATCGATTCGATTGCATAGTGTACACGATAGAATCTAAATTAATTCAAAATACGGAATTACAGCCCTCCAATACATAAACGTAATTAATCAAATATCGTACACACGGCGTATAAACGTAGCCCAACGATTATTGTTTCTCGCGCTCGGGGCAAACACGCACAAATAACAAAGCAACATAATCACTGCATACTTGAAACGCTTGTTAATTCTATTGCAGCCGGACTATAATAATGCACGACACTCGTTTGATCGCGCGTTCCCGCAGGTCAGCTCGTGCGAAATTGAATTTCCGCAGATTAACGCGACAACAAAGCACCGGTACAGCAGCGTATCTCCCATTATTTGTCATCGTGATGGTTCGCGGGATTTCGAGCCGGTCAAAAGTGATGCATCGATATCAAAGATATATAAGACTCAGGTGCACGTTGTTATAAACCCTTGACGAATAATCGCGAGGAAAGTCGCGTCCACCGTACTGCATCTATTGTATACATAACGGGACTTGTGAAACTCTCTCTTATACCGAAGTATCATGTTTTTCTCCGAGTGTATACACGAGACGTAAGCGCCGGCACTTATAATTAACTAGGATATAACTCACCACTGCCGCATTCGTTGACGCGAGTGGCGGCGGTCAGGGCGATGAGGCCAGCTACGGCGATCAGAATGAGCGTCGTCCTCGTCATGTTTATCACTCGGTATCTCTTAGGTGAAAGTATACAGCTGCTGACTAGGTGCTCGTGTGCAGGCAGTAGCGGTCTCGAGTTCGGCTCACGACTGACTGACGATCGGCCGAGCGCTACACGCCGCTGTATATAATACGAAAACCGAGCGGGACTAGCTAGCCGCCAGGTGGGGATCGTTGCGCTTGTGCGTGTGCTTAGGTATAGGTAGGCTTCTCTCTCTCTCTCTCTCTCTCTCTCTCTCTCTCTCTCTCTCTCTCTCTCTCTCTCTCTCTCTCTCTCTTCCTTAATGTCTTCCTCTACTGTATCCAAGATAACGCTAGTAGCTCTCTTTGCTCTTTCTTCTCCCGAGAACAATAGCTCATATTGTCCGAAGGCCGCGTCTCTCGGCGGATCGAGATTATGCGACGATTGTATTGGGGCACGCACCGTCGTGCGGCTGACCTGCGAACCGGCTTCCGCGTCATGAGAAAATTAGGAAGGCGCTGTATACACTATGATGTATATAATACGCGCCATGGGCGTCAAACGGTAGACGATACCCGCAGAGAGTTATTGTCATTCCTGCATATGAGCGCGAGCGTGCTCTCGCATCCTGATCGATGCGAGCGGCGGAACAACGTCGTCTTGTGTGGCTTCTTTGACGCGAACAGGCGCTCGCATTAATTGGGAGGATATTGTTTTCTTATTGTCGACCACTGCTGCGGAAGCTCAAGACACCGAGCAGTTCCAGAAGTATTCTTATGGGCTGCACGATTTGGCAGGTTCGCATTGTCGTCAGAGTTGTCTGTATATACATAAGCGACGAGTGTCACGTCAACGTTTCTAAAGACTGCTCGAATCATTTGAACAAAATTCTGCTATAACTATACTGCTACTATCCGATACACACGTGAGTCAGCACCAATTCGAGGATAATTTGTAATTTAAATCGTACAAAATTACTAATTTCACGGAGAGAAGTCCCCACTGTGTTTATAGATGTATCACGTGAAAGCCAGTGTTTACAAAATTCGACACGTGTTTCCCATTATAGATGCTTATACCTTTTGATTATATTACAACTTGCGAATTTTTTATAGATGATTATGCAAATTCATGCCAAAAAAATCTCCTCCTTCAACGTATTTTTAGTACTTTTTTGTACATAAGAAAACTTGATTATTATTACCAGAATATTCTCATCGTATTAGTAATTTTAATTTCATTTCGAAGTATTGTTTGTCATTTATCATCTACAGATTCTATAGTCAAGTTATTCCAAGGAAACATCAAATACTCACGATCTCCTTACAAAATAGTCGCACTAATGAATGCGCATTGATAATATTTTTTTATGCTGTTAAATTGAATACATTTCCTTAACTATTTTCAGGCTACGTAATAACATTTACAAGAATTAACGCGAATACAATTGTTTGTATATTTACGTCGAATCTAATTATTTTTGGAACCAGAATGAAATACCTCGAAAAAAGCAGCTTCTCTGCATATGAATGCAGACCACCGTGAAAGCACATCACAAAATTTCAAAGTCTAAATATCGTCGGGTGAAATTAATTTTTGAAAACAACCAACCGCGTTTTTATACTACATCATGTTTTATTCAAATAACAACATGCTCAACATTGTGGTCTTTTAGAAAAAGCAAGTTTTATTCCAGACCAAAATAAATTGTACTAAAGTAGATGCAACAAAAGGCTCGAAAAGTAAAAAAAAGTTCCATATGTAACTCCAATCCTGCTATCTTTCAAAATAATCTCCGATGAATATCACGTTAATTACAATATTTCCACATCCTATATTCGTCGAGTCCGCTGTCGCGCCATCATGATGAAATTCATTAAAATAAAGTACGCCAAACTCAAAGGCGAAGAAAAATGACTGATGCAGCGCACGCGATAATCATTCCTGCAAACACACGGCGCAGTGTTCGAGCTGCTCTTGGTTAGTCTATATACAAACTTAGTAAAATGTACACGCGAAAACAAGCTGAAGTAAAAGGCTGAAGTGCACGTATCGTAATTTTCAAGTCCTTTTCGCGAACGCGTTTTCATCCTCGGCGCGCCAATCAAGGCTTATTCGCATGGCATAAGCATGAGCGCGTTACACGCCACTGATTACGGCCAATGCCTTGCGTCTTATACACATAGTTTTCTTACTAAAAGTGCGAAAAGTCTCGCCTCGGATCATGATTTCAGGTGAATTAGATTAACGCCTGCTCTGAATTTAGCTAGGAGCGGCGGGAGATTAAAGAAGAGAATATAAAAACACAGTGACTACATCAAAAGCGGAACTGCGCATGACAAACGAGCCCGCTACGTTTACGGAATAATAACACGAGTAACGCGTCTGCACGAGAGGAATCCACAATTATTTCCACTTACGAGACGCGCGACTAAAGTGCACATACAGCGTATAGCATTAGTTCCTATACCTTTGCTTTTTTTCATTTACTTTTCTCATAACTAATCTTGATATACGTTTGTTTCGAGAGTTTTTTAAACACGTCTGAGTCATTGACCCACAGCATAGGCTGTGTCAGCAAAAGTTCCGCAAAACCACACTTGTAAAAAAATATACATTGTCATAAATATTATACACTTAAATAAATATATCTCTGAAAGAATTAAAAAATTCATGCTAAACAAAGGCTTGTAATTTAAGTTTAAAAGTAGTGGCTACAAAAACTTGTTTGGATGTTTCGTTGTTTTTGGTACAAGAAATAAAAATAGTAAATAAAGATTTTTTCCAAATCCGGTAGTTGATGAAATCGAGCATTGTATTCTCCTAAAAAGCTGACAAAATATGGTTGACTATTCAGTAGATGGTAATGATGTTTCATACCACGCAAGAAAGAGACGTGGAAAAAAAAAACGACTCAATAGCGGTCATCGAACTTAATTTCAAACAAAATTGGAATAAGCCTGAATTCTTCAAGGAAAAATAGCATTTTGGCTTCTCTCATAATAATACAGAACACTATAGGTTATAAAAACTTGAAATAATTTAAAAATCATATCAGTCCAAACTTGCAGCATAAAAAATTCAGAAGATTATAAATCTTTTGTGCATCGACAATTAGACATAAATCATCGACCAAAAAAGTGTAACAAACGTCTATTAAACTTTTTTTCACACAAGTGAAATTTACGTTGCAGGAAATAAATCAATGCAAAAACACTAGGCGGTAGTAAAACTGAAACGCATCAATATAATATTTTGTTAAAATGTGCAGTGCACTGTGCACTATTTTTTATAATTCACGCGTTTAGTACTTGCTTGAAGCATAATTTTTTTCAAGCGACAGAATTGAGAAAAAAATGCTTTCTGAATGAAAAACACTTACGTAAATTTAAAAAAACGTCTATTGTTCTACAAGCAACGGTTCGAATTCTAACAATAACTCAGGTTTTTATCTTTGCTGCAAAATTCATTCAACCGCAACAAAGTGCTGTGCCTAAAAACTATTCTATAAGGAAGCACAATAAATGAACCACAAATAGGTAGGATAAACAATGATATTTTTTTCTGTTCATTATATCATTCATACGGTAAATTTTATACTAAGTTCGATCAAAAAACTTTTTTAAAAACCATCCCTTAATTGAAAAAAATGCATTTTATAATATCATTATATAGTGCAATTACTATGAATTTTACAGTAATATTTCTGTATAACGTTAAAGGAATGTGATGCCAATTATCACTCGTTTGATATTGTACCTACCTGTCTTACATTTCAGTCGACACTTTATCCTGGAATGTACTCATTAGAACATAATAATGAACATTCCTTGTCTCGTGCTGCAGGGGTGTCATCTTTTTCTTTGTCAAATTACTATTCATGAATATTTCAAACGCTTTTGTTAATTTTATTCAATATTATCGCATAAAATATAATTCTTTGAAAGTAAATTCATTGTTATAATGGTTCAACAATGTGAGATAGAGAATTCAACCTTTAAAACTCTTTATTGATTTATCATTTGAAGTAAGCGACGTTGGTATTCAAACAAATTTTTAGTTAAAAGTATATAATTCAAGTAATAAAAGTACACCTGTGTGACTATCGTGCGTTTACACGATACGCTTACACTCATCGGGTACCACCTGTAGGTAAGTTAGTATTCTGCAGTGACGAGAGGCGCGCAAAGTAGTGTTTGGGTTTGCCGACCATCGGCTGCAAACGAATAACCTGATAATACCTGCCATACATGCAGATGTAACTCAAATCAGTCGAAGATGCGTATACGGCGAATACGAATAGATCTAATTCTTCTAAGAACTTATTCCTCAAAAAAACTTGTCGATACATGCAGTCAATGTTCCAATTCAACTCAGATGTAAAATGCACTAACAAATGTTTCGATAACAAAACCGGCGTGAGCTGGATGAGCGGATTTCCAAGAGGTTAAAAATGTTTGCCCTAATCGCGTTACATACCGTTCGCGCGTAAATACAATCGCATTTCGCCGCGCGCTACACATGCGTAAAGCGGATAGTAAACTATGCAAATTGCGCGCAGCATCTACTGCGAAATGTGTACATTGGATTAAAGCCCCCTCGCAGTTCCCCTGCATTCTGCATCATTCGGGCAAAAGAGAGGAAAAAAAAAATTGTGCACGCGAAAAAAAAAATGATTGCCGACGAGCTAAACAAGTAATTCCGAGCTTCAAACTCAATTTCCCGCCTGGTCCCGCAAACCCTCTTACGAGCAAAATATAAAAGCCGCGATGCACGTGCCACGCGAGAAAATATTCAAAACAGCCGTCCGTAAAATTTCGCAACGCATTATAGCCCTATGTCTGTCTCGTCGTCCGTTGCGCACACGCGCTGTGATGTCCAGTTCAGCAGAGCGGCGATTCTCGGGCAGTCCGTTAACCGGCGAAATTCCATCAACGGCCTAGCTTGCACATAATTATATACACGCGCGCGCGCGCGTCTCTTTGCCGCGATACAAGTGAGTGCACCGGTCATCATAACCGAATGCACGCGTGGCGAGCCCGCTTAATAAAGACCGGAATGGATGGTTATTATTACATCCGCGATTATGATTGTACATTACACGTGGGAGCCCGTACAGCGGTGCACACAGTGGCGCACCGGAGCTCGCGTATAATTACATTACACTTTGGGAAGGTGCATGGCATTATCGTTATCGTCATGGGACGACATTGTCGGCCGCGCACGGATAGGGCTGCTGTTGCTGCTGCTGCTGCTGCTGCTCTATCAGACGCGTGCTTTGTGCGTTGCATTGTGTGCGCTACTATAGGTAAGTATGCCGGTCGATGTACTAATTCGAAAAGTAGAAAAGCCAACTCAGCGCGCTGTAAAGGTGTCCCAGCGCGAATTTCCGCGAGGCTATATGTACGTGTATAATAATGTATATGCGAGCGAGATAAAGCGACAAAGATGATAATAGCAATTTTTTTTTTTTTTTTTAAGTGACATTTTGAACTCGAAAGTTAATCGCCTCATCTACGCAAGCTCTCCACGTGTATCTATATCTATTTTGTGCCAATCCCATGCTAATAGCAATAGCATAAAAAAAGAATTCGCTCCAGAAGGAAGCTAGAGAAAGAGAGCTTTAATCTGATTTGAACAGCGGAGTTGAATGGCGAAATTTTTCCCGAGGAAGCTTTGCAACTAATCTCAGAAGGAAGTTAAATGTAGCGTTAGTCTCGCGCACAAACTCAGCTCGAAGAAGTAGAAAAGAGTAGCTTGCAGATAGAAGTATGGCTCGACAAGCTCTCAATTACGGGAAATCGAGCACGCTCGCACGAAAAAGCGACAGCCGTATGGTAGCTGCAGTATTATATATACGTATACCATCGCCGCAGAGGGCGGACCAGCGTATGTATATATATGTAGTCGAGAGGGCGACGGTCCAGCAGGTTGGGAATATCGTGTGCGCGGGGGTATACGGCCGCTACGGGCCGCCAGGACCACTCGCGCGTTCCACGAGTTGCTTTGCATAGTAATAGTATTTATCAAGAGTACTCGGGGGGGCATCAGCGGTACGCGCGTGCCTTTCCCGAATGTATCGTGTACATATACGTATATAGTTCGACGTCAATCGATATACGCTGCAGCCAACCTCATCTCTCATCAACGTCGATATAATACCGCTGCTTCGGAGCCTTGTGCAGTATAGCTTGTATAGGTGCGCTGCCGAGATTTCTCGCAAGTTCAGCGATTCGCTCTCTGCTTTTCCTTAATCGAAATTTTAATGGAAAGACCACAAAGTCGCTCGCGCACTTCTCGAGTCTCTCTCTCTCTCTCTCTCTCTCTCGGCGCTTTGCGGCAATTATTTTTTGCCAGAGCTACTACCCCGCGCTCGGATAATGTTTGATATGAAAACTCGCCCGAGGAGCTGAGCGCGCGCAGCACCGCGAGTATGTATAATATACGTACAGTGTGCACACGCACATGCACACACCTGCGTGCATATACGGGGAATAGACGAGAGTTATTACTCTCCTAGGCCATGAGCGCGCGCGCGCGCGCGTTGCCTCGTGTAATTTTCAATTACTCGCGAGCGCTCGGCTTTTTTCGGTATAGAAGAGAGAGGAGAGAGAGAGAGAGAGGAGAGAGCGAGCATTCGCACCCGACAGTCGGTTAATTAAACCCGGCAGTGGCGCGAGGCGCATACGTGCGAGCCTGGCGGAATTTTCGAGAATCCGTTGCGCTGCGCGCTCGCTTCCTAAATGAGGGACAAAGAAGTGCGGAAGAGCCGGAAAAAAAGCGGCCAAGCAGGCGGCAAAAACTCGAGCAAGATCCACAACTGTATATATGTATATATGTGCAGCGACGCTTATGAGATATGGCGTGTAAAGAGCGGGCTGGAAATGGGATTACTTTTATACGCGGATACTGCTGCTGCTACCACTGCTACTGGGACGCTCTCAGAGCGGATTGATTTATCGCGGCTAAATGCATTTGCTCTCGAGCGCAAACGCGCCCGGTACAGTGCTTTTCGCGATTTGCTTTGACCGCAAATGAGATATCGGGTTTACGGGAAATGGATATCGTATACCAGGTTGCTGTTGTACAGCGAGTACTTTGCGCATGAGATCTGGAGCATAGTGTGCAGGAATATAGAGGTACGTGTGTAGACAATGCGCGTTACTCCAAGCTCAGGTTGCTCTATTATACTGTTACATGGCGGTTGTACGAACGTTCGCGTTCTGTATATGCCACCGCTAATCGGTGTTTCTTTATTATCTAATAGATGAATAAGCGCAGCTATATTTCGTTGAATAATATCTTTGATGAACGCGATAACCCTGGTAGAAATGTCAACGGTTTAATTGCTTATTAATCGCTTATTTAACCAATAACGCTAACGAACCGTTTAGAAAATCGCTAAATAACCGCTTACTGTAATAGAACTTATACAAGGCTCCTAACGGTTAATTTGCTTATATTTAGTTTACCAGGCATGCATGTCAATTGTGAGGTTAGAATGTTTGCCAATGAATGCAATTATTATCATTATACTTTAAATAAGTGTAGGAAATGCAAAGAATATGAACAAATTTATAGGAAATATATTCAAGTCATATATAGGTCCATATAATTTGAGGTTAAGAGTTTAGGATAATCACCTAAATAAATTAGTTTGATTTTATTAATACTTTAATTTGATATATTTAATACAATCTTTATCCACTATCTGTAAAAAGTTGATATGATACGCATGCACTGCACTTCATTTAACTTGATCGAACAAAGCCATCAACTTTTATTTCATAATATCATGTTATCTGGTAGACAAATTAATAGATATTATTTATATTTGCATGATAACAGNCAACCCATTCGAACATTTATTGTAGCTTGTCGAGTACATAGATAAAACCGCTGCCAAGTCATTGGCACTTAGCTTCCTCCTATTCTGCTAGTGGAAGATAATTACATGGGACAATCAACTCATTCTTTGATTTAAATATTCGCTACTATTCGATACTAAAAGGATAGGTTAGGAAGACACTTGTAGGGGAGGGGTATCAGGGGACTGGGGGTTAAGGTGGATATCAAAAGGATAGAGCTCCGTGAACTCCTTGAAAACCATGAAAACTCTCAAAATATACTAAGCTTTAATTATCAAATTATATGGTTTAACAAAAATAATAATGTTCAGTCACACAGAGTATACAGGGTGAGAGTTGAAGAATTTGAATCTTAATATCTTTTAAACTAAAAGGTTTCATAAGCTACAAAAAGAACCTAGCCGAAGTGATCAAAAGATCAATCTTTTCCTAAAATTTCAACTCAATTTAAACCTTTTTACTCCCGTAATCGTACGACATAAAAAAACCATTTTTTTTAGTTTTTGATTTTTATCTCAAAAACTAGTCGCCAAAATTGCTTAAAATTTTTACAACTAGTAGATATCGTTGTTTTTTATTGTCATGAATTTTTTCAAAACATTTAACTATTTATTTTTTGAGTTATATATGTTTATCGAAAAATTACCTTTTATATCATAAAAAATGAACAGATCAGTCAATCTAGAAAATCTTGCGGGAAAAAGTAGACAAATTTATGTTCTTTTAGATACACTATTGTTGAATATATTGTATAAATCATATCATTATAAAAAAGCAAAAATATTTTTTCAAAAATAGAAAAATGGCTATAATATGGCCATAAAATGGTCAGAATCATAAAACAAAAAATGACCTAAATTCAGAATTAGAAAAAATATATGCATGTCAAATTTTATTACGATCCGTCGCATGGTTCCAAAATTATGGCGGTATACGTACATACACACACACACACACACACACACACACACACACACACACACACACACACAGCCATCCGCACGGACATTTTCTAAAAACGTATGATTCGTACTCCAAACACCTCCAAATGCGTTTCCACGAAGTATTAGCAAAACTGAAAATTTTACTATTACAAAGCTTCCTCTTGAGGAGGAAGCAAAATTTCACATTTCGCTTGGCATATACAGTCAATTTGACCAAAATTTCAAATCAGTCAATTGCAATGATAACTGAATAAATTATATGTGAACTTCTATATCAGCTCTTAACAATTAAAAAAAGAGTGTATATCAATGACTTTTGATTCATAGTTTAGAAGATATTCAGAAACTTCAAAAGAGTTTTAAGCACTTGCTCGTGGTTTTTAATTTTTTAAGATACGAATGTTCTACTAACTTCTGAACTGTAAATTAAAAGTTATTGGTATATACTCTTTTTTGAATTGTTAAGAGCTGATACACAAGTTCAAATAAAATTCATTCTGTTATCATTTAAATTGGCTGATTTGAAATGTTGGTCTAATTGACCGTATGCCAAGCGAAATGTGAAATTTTCATTTACTGGTACTCGACAAGCCACAATAAATGTTCGAAAGGGTTCATTTAGTTTAGTTTACTTAAATAAGACAGATATAAACAATATCTATTAATTTGTTTAATCAGATAGTATGACATGATGAAATAAAGGTTGATGACTTGGTATGGGCAAGTGAAATGAAGTGTAGTGCATGCGTATCACATAAACTTTGTACAGATAGTGGAGTATGACTGTATTAAATTCAACAAATGGAAGTATTAACAACATCAAACTGATTTATTTAGGTGGTGATATCCTAACCTCTGAACCTCAAATTGGCCTCCGGCAGACATCTTGAAATCTTAACGGTTCCTAAGCCACTTTTTTTTTTTTAATTTTCGCTTAATAACCGTTAAAACAGTTAGCTAAGTCTAAAGGTCTTAGCAAATTCGAACCGTTTATTTTCTACCAGGGAATCGCATTAAAACGATATACGGCCTATATGAACATTGTTGTAAACTATTTCGCAATTTCAACGCAGCTGTATTGTATGCATGCAGGTATAGGTAACCGCTCATGACTGCATTATAATTGAAAAACAAGTACCCTATATGAAGAGGTAATCAAACTAGTCGATAGTCCAGTGTAATTAATCTATAATTAACTCTTCTATTTTATCCCCCTCTTCGGTTTGTTGAACAACAAACAAGACTTGGTTGATTGAAATTAATGCACTAATGGGTTATAGAAGCAATATAGTGTGTATAAGCGTAATACAAACGCACACATACCCGCGTGAAAATTATATCGAAAAACACTGTATTTTGAATTTTTTACTGCAACACCTCAAAACAAATTACCGATATATTTTTACGAAAACTCAAAATGTAGTAAATGTATCATTACAAAGCTTGCTGAAAAGAAATCCAAGGTTTGGCTGTGGTGTAACTTTGAAAGTAAATACTGATAAATCATTGTAGCGAGTTGTAGCATAGCGCATAAGTGTGCGAAGGAGCAAAACTGAGGGGAATATAAGGGCGCGAGAGTAGAAAAATATCGAGCAAAGTATAGAGGAGGCGGTATAGGTAGTCGTCGAAGCGTCGTTGCCGCCGCCGCCGCCGCCGCGAGAGAGAATCCGTCGCGAGCAAAATCACGCTGGATTTTCATCTCACCGCGGCGTGAATGGTGGAAATTAACGTCCCTTGAAGGACCGTCGCGACGAGCCCAGAAAGCAGCAGCCCGTCCGAGGGAATATAAGAGCAAGAGGTAGTTTCTCGGGAGGGCAAACGCCGGCAAAAGGGACGACCAACCGACGTCGCGACGGAAGAAGAAGAAGAATAAGAAGAAAAGGGAAGAGGAGGAGAAGGAGGTCGGAGGTTGAATGTCGAGTAAAGCTCGAACGGTCTCCGCCCAACTGCCGACTTCGACGTAGCGAAGAGGGAGAGGGAGGCGCAAATTCTCCGTGAAATCTTCGACAAACGGAAGTAAGGTAACTCATTTCCGTTTCATCGAGGAGGGCTGTCTTTCTTCGGTGACCCTGGCGTCGTCGTCGAGTGAGAAAGGGAGACGCAGCGGAGGACGACGCGGGACGCGGAAAGATAAGATATAGGAAGAGCCACCGAGGCGATGGGCGGAAAAGCGGATTAATTAACGTGACGTAATTACGCTCACATTGTGCCAGCCGCGCCAGAGCGATATCAAGGTAAAATAAAATCCTTTTTCCTCGTCCGATTACGAGCCAAAGAAAAAAAAACAGAAAGAAGTAGAGAAAAAAAGTGCGGTGAAAAGGAATAGCCGGCCGCTGCCGCCGCCGCGAGTTACTGCCGAACGGTTATGAAATTTTACAGCCTCCCTCTCTCTTTTGCCCAGAAGCCCCCCAGACATCCTTTTTATCAGGCTCGAAAAATTTTATTTTAAATCTTGCGTGTATGTGTATTAAAAAGGATGAAGAGGGCGAGCGCGAATTCAGTGCGATTTCCGCGTGCCGCGTTCGCCATTTCGTCGTAATATCTGAAAATGTTTGAGGAGTAATCCGAGTGTATTTTATGGGTTTGCAAAGGCAAAAGGAACTGGAAAAGCGGATGATTCTGATGAGGAAATTTCGGTCGCTCTATTCACTGCCGCGATTTTTATTCTCAATTCAGACGGCTATAATCGGCTTTCGCATTAACCATGCAGATTCGAGTATAACTTTTCTTTCTTACGATCGCGGTTCCACAATTACAACTTTCTTTCCGCCTCGAATGGAGCAAATCTGTCATACATGCGCTTAGTACACATTCCTCAACCGCCTTGTGGGCTTTTAATCGGCCAGCAATTTCGCGAAATAAGGATCAAGTTCGTAACCAGATTTTACGGCGCTGCATAGATTATAATACGCGCGTCGAGAGCCGTCGCGTCGGTGGTAAAAGGCGCGCCTCACTCACTCTCGCGTGTAATATCTTTGTGACAGCGAACCGTGAACGCCTGTGCCGCCGCAACGTCGCGGGGTGTGTGTTTCAGCTATAACCTCGTTATACGGAAAATAATTAGTGATGCGCGCGCAGCGACGGTAACGACGACTAGGCGCCTCTCGTCTCTATTCCTTGTCTATACGCACACGCGCACATTTTTGCGGGTAATTCACGCTGCGAGAGGTAAGACGAAATGAGCATCGAGTGAGTAAACTCGAGTGTCGTATATAGATGTGGATGGACTCTGGATGTGCAAGCTCTTTAACGGTATATTACACTTATACGGGTCCTGCATTACCGCGTACAGACTTCAGTATGACTCGAGCGGCAAGCCGCCCTTCACAGCGATAAATATATTTAGGATAACGATCTAGTACCTGTGGCAAAGTCGTAACAACTCGAACTATCAGTCTTCGCTAAGGGGCTTAATTTGGTCGCGCATTAGGCTTAAACGTAAACGGCCTGGTTCAATTTCGCCAGCGCCAAAGATGAGTACAGTGGAACCTCGAGAATAAGGAGCGCCTTTAATATAACCGCGGTATATAAGCAAGATGACGAGATCGCAGCCGCGTAACAATTTGCGGAGCTATAGACTGCATGCGCTGCGCGATATACGTATATATATGTAGTCCTGTGCGTGAGCGACGATGACAGCTAGCGGCGCCTTTCCATCTAGAGGCTGTATACCACGGGATATACTCTATATAAGGTAGATGGGCTGCGGCGTAGGGAGCTCGGCTGCCGTTTCTGCTGCTTATAGACGTAAAACGTTTACGAGGGAGGACGCAGCAGCAGCAGCAGCAGCAGCAGCAGCAGTAGCGTCGAACCGAGGCTGGACGACCGGTTATACGGCCTCGAATTAAGCCGCGTCGCAGACAGCGAGCTTTCATCGATTAATTCGTCACGCCTCCTCGCGGAGCATCGCGACCTTATCCGCAAGCAGAATGTAAGCCGGCCGTGCGTTTAAAGGAGCTTTATAGTTTATACGAGCCGTCCGTCGTATACGTATATTTGACCTACGTTGCCGTATGGCAGCTTTTCTATGAGATTCAAGCCTGATAGCGCAGTTAAAGCAGAAATTACGATTAAAGCTCTTTGCAACTTTTACACTATAACTGTTAGCATTTCGCGTGTAGGTATAACAATATCCGCGCGAGAAACGACCATAGTACGCGCAATCGCTGGGATTGACTCGAGCAATCGAGCGAAGCAAACTTGCCCCTCATCCACATCTCATCCATACCTATGTGTATACAGGGAGGGTCTACAGCTCGTCGCGCGCTATTCGGAAAATGGAAGCTGGAATCGCTCCGCGCAGCGGCAAATTCCAGCTAGTGCTGCGCTAGTTAGATTTTTGAGACAGATGAAAAAGAGCTCTCCGCGAGATTGGGAAAAAAAGTGAATTTCCCGTCGAACGAAAAAGAGAACGCGATCGATGGACGTCCACCGCGCAAATGGATGTTTCGCTGTCCGCGAGATATGCGCGCTGCTCGCACCAATTATGAATTGCCGCACGATATGACGAAATCGCTATGTAATTGGAAAAGAGCATTTATGATTTTCTCGTTAACTGATCGATTACCTTCGGCGTAGCTGCGCCGCATGTTTATATTGTGCGTGTATATGTGCAATTGTGCAGTGTGTGTGTGATTTTTTATACTTTATTTTTATTGCAATAAACGTTATGAGTTTTTTACTTGGGCGATATTCCCAAAGCTCAATTTATAGCGCTGTTTTTCTCTTTCGATTTCGGCACGTAAAAAAAGTTTTCAATATAAACCGACGTATAGTTTTATTTTAGAGTAACGAAATTAAAACGGAGGAATAAAGCTGATATTCGCAAAAAAACCGTATATAATGGTTGAAAAAGTAAAAAGCATTTCAGGAAAATAAAAATTCCTTCTCTCTAAATCTGAAATAGTGCAAATTTTCTAAATCAGTGAAAATACACTGTTTTTACAGTTATAATGGTGCAGCAATATTCACCTGTTTTGCTTTCTGGCGGAATAGCCCGTAACCACCACGCAATATACTTAAATCTCTGACCACAAATCAGTGGCGCGTAGCGGCAACCGATGTACCGAGATACGATACGGGCTTCGCTCCTTCTCTCGTCTGAATAGTTTAGACAATTTCCCGCAGCCAGGACAAGATAATGAAGAGCAATACAAAATGCGATTCTCTCGACGTGAAAAAAAGCTTTCAGTGAAACATCAAAAAATCATGAATTCTCTCGAGAATTTTCTGTCGCGATAAATGTATGATACAGTCAACGTCTCATTACGTTCATCGGGCAGAAAAAGCCGATATTCCGGCTCGCGAAGAAAGGAGTCCAATAAAAAAGTGATCCTCTTAGCCGCGACTGGGCCGTTTCTATTAATTTGCGCATCAAGTGAGCATTAACAAAGGCTGTCCTCCCTCGTTGAATTCCGTGAATTCTCTACGCAAATGAGTTAATCCCATAGCGTTTAAGCGTCGCGTCTGCCCAACAATCTGCGCTATGCGCAGTGTCCCGATATATATGTATAGGTGTACCGCGTATACGTATAATGTATATATACATACAAAGGAACGTCAGCTGACTAATTCAGAGCTCCGGACTGGCGCTCTATGATAAAAATTCACGAACTCTCGCAGTTATTAAATTGTCCGCGACTGCTGCAGACAAGCTCGGTGAGCAGTCCCGCCCGAGTATAATATACAATTATATGCCACACAGACTGCATACATTTCGTGCATATAGCCACAGGTGTAAGTGCACCGTACACCCATATGAGTATACAAGTACAGGCGTGCGCGCAGAGAGAAAGCGACGAGCTTGCAAGCTTCCTCGTGGCGTGGCATAATGCGCGCGCGCGATCGTCGGACGTGAAACCGAGAGAAACTGCCATTAATAACTTTGAAACGGCGCGCGGGCCAACTTTGAGCGGAATTAATGTGGCCTTACGCGCGCGTGAAAGATACACAGTCGTTCGCGCGCCACGCTCTACATATATTTGGAGAGAGAATCGCTGCATCGATCCTTGCGATCCTCTTCAGCTTGTTTATGTGTGTGTGCGCGCGCATGCAGAATGAGACGTATACCTATATATATATATATATATATATATATATATACTAGTGGGGCTTCGCCCCCCTGCTCGCTTCGCTCGCCAACCCCCCATTTTAGTTTTTGTTTGATTTTTATTTTTCAACTGTTATTTTCGTTATCTGATGATTAAGTTCTAGTTGGCCAAGAACAATCTTATTGTATTATATAAAATTTGTAGATCATAAAAAGGTCAAGAATTTAATGTTTGTCGAAATAGAGAAAATCGAAAGAAAAAAAGTAAAAGTACTGAATTAACGCCGAACTTCTACTGCTTATGGCATTTAAAATATATAGTTTTTTTTTCATTTTTTTGGAAATTGTTTTGAAATTAATTTTGATTCTTCCCACTTTCAATTATATGTTACAATTATACATAAATCTGGTCCACTACTTTTTCTTATAATAACCATTGCTGGCGTGTTGAATGACCTTGGCCTCTGAATATATGTTGATGATCGATCTTTTTCGTTTTTATACGTAGGCATAATGAGGAAACAATAATGTTTTTTCATTTTATTAAATGTTTAGTTTCTAAAACTCAATTATTAAAAAATAAATTTTTGTTTCCTACCTAGGGAAAGCTTTGCATTTTACAGACCAAGTTAAGTAAAGAAATAAGGCACAAATCATATAAAAAATTTGGATCCGACGTATTTCTTGTTATCCAATTCTTATTTCTATACGAATTATCGATCTCTGCAAGTTAAATATACTGCTTAAATCTTTACTTGTAACTGCTCATTAGCTTTATTTATTTATTTTTGTCAACATTTTTTCGAAAATTAAGTTTAAATCTTGCACTACAAGTACATGAGTTACAATTTTTACTCCATATAATATTAAGGGCCCTCGAAAAATCGCTATATTATAATATCGATTGGCCTACGTGGGATACCACTTTATTTTTGTTAAGACTTTGATATATAATTTACATTTAATGATCTTATAAAGTTTTTACAATGCTAGTATAAAACACGCAAAAGGGATATATTATCAAAAGCAAAAGACAATGCTAAGTATAAACAGACAAGAGTTGTCAACAATACAAAAGGAAAAGTCAATGCTAAGTATACGCACATCAAAGTGTTAACAATACAAAGCAAAATAAAAACCTTATAAGAATTATTTACTTCAAACTAAGTCAAACTTTTAGGTCAAATTTTAACAAAAAATAAAAAAAACGCTGCCTTCTATTTACCTCATAGGCGTGTGTGGAAAAATAGAAAATAAAATTTAAGTTATATCCTCTATATAGTTTATCTCTACTGTTATATATAATTTTGATACTGAGAGTGCTATGAGCTTGTTATGGAGGGCTTGGAAAGTTTCTACAAAGCGATGTAGGATCTTCCGGAGGCTAAAGACATTATTTATGCCAAAATGTATTGTATTGCTCGAGTCGTCTCGGTTGGTAGAGTCGGAGGAAAGTAACTTTTACACATCATCTTAATATAGTGCTACGAATATAGCCTAATATATTTTTAGAAAATCGAATATTCATACGCGTCGCGAAGTACACGACTAAAAAGTCGTTAAAGATGATTCAAAAAGTGTGTCATAAATTGATCGATTTATCCGATTACTATTACAATTGTTGTTAGTAATTTTTTGCTAATAAAAACTTTAAATAAAAAAATTGTACTAACAATTAATAAATTTAGGAAAAGTGCTAATAGGAGGTGCGGGGGGGGCGGGGGGCTGTGCGGGGGGCTGCGGGCGGGGGGGGGTGTCGGGGGGGCTGCGGGGGGCTGGCGGGGGGGCTTTTCACATTATCCAAATCACATGAAAATGAAAGAATTTTGCCTTATTTGCGGGGGGGGCAGTGGGCGGGGCGGGGGTGCGGGGGCTGCGGGCGGGGGTGCGGGGGGGAGTATCTCCAAAACAACTATATAATATAGGTAGATATATACGCGCACGATGAGCGCATCGCAGCTCTGTAGGGACGAAAGGCTGGTGGAAGCTCGTCGCCAAGTGCCGTTCGAGAACTTTTCCATTTAGAAACACAACGACGAGTCGCGGAATCGAACTGCGGAGCGCGTATACCGTGCGCCCTGTTATACCTATACGTATATAACGTGTATACGCGTTGCGCGTGGATACAAACACGCGTATACGGGTGGAAGCTAGGAGAGAGGATCGGATCGCGCCGAAATTCGTTGGAACGCCAAATCTGCTCGTAAAGTTCGGGACGGATACTTTTTAGTGTCGAGATTGTTAGCCGATTACAATTTCTTTTTTTTTCTTGTTTTTTTTTTTTGCGCAGTCGGCGATCGAGCCGTATACACTACGCGCGCGCGCAAACGTGTTTCGCTGCGCTGAGGCGTGTCTCTGCTGCTCGCACACGGTTTTTTTCGCGTTAGTCCACGCGCGCGGCCGGAAGTTTACGAGTTTTATTTCGCATACGGAGGACTATGTCGGCGCTCGTTCGGCTCTGTTGCGGAATTTTTTTTCTCTATCTCTCTCTCTCTCTCCTTTTGGACGAGGGGAGGAGTGGTCGTCGCCGAAAGAGTAAAACAGCGGATTGATGAAAGAGTAATTAAGTTTTGTCGTTCATTTGCGAAATCGGTTTCGACGCTCGAGGCGTCGTCGCTTTTCATTCAGATTCATCTCGCTGCGCGCAGTTTCAAGCTTTTGATGTATTATATCAAAAGCTCTACTGATTGCTGCTTCACAAATTCGGGAACGTCGATTCGCAATATCGAGAATTAATTTTGAGCAAAAAATGATATTGTTAAACAAGTTGGTTAATTCTATATAACAACACTACATCCGAAGCGTCAAATTAAGTCAGATTAAACGAACGGCAGGTTATCAAACAACCTGGTGCAGAGACGCGGATGGTAATCAAAGATATAATAATATAATAATATAATATAATAATTGATTTATTTTTGGTCAAGGGTCAAAAAAAAAAAGAAAATACATTATACAAATCACATCATGCAGCACAGAGCCGCTCAGTCGAATTAGATATCACAGTGAAATAACTTATCTCATTCAATATAGATATGAATGCCCCTCACGTTCTTTCGCACAATCCGCTTCGGTCTCGCAATTAAGTCTCAAGACGATATCCTTCGGGTCCTCGGCGTAAGTAAGAGCCGGGACGTGCGGCCAGCATAGCCGCCACTCGTCTCCTGTCGCTCACACATACAAATCCGGCGAGAGACTGCTCCGCGTCTGCGCAGGGCCGATAATAACGTAAGTAGCCCCCCGCGACTACGCGACCACCAAGAGCCTGAGTAAACTCGGGACGAAAAAAGGAAGGACAAACATGGCTATACAAGACAGCTATACGTGTATACAAGAGAGGCAGCAAAAACAAATGATTAAAACGTGAAAGCGAGCCTCTTGGAACTCGCTCACAATCAGTGTTTAATCTGTCGAGAGAAAGCGAGAGGCAGAGGAAAAAGCGAGCGGAAGGTGCAGCGCTGCAGCGACGGCCAAGAGGAAGTATAGAAGAAGAAGAAGAAGAAGAAGAAGAAGTAATCCGTCCGGCAGCCCCTTTTCTCGGAGCGGCTCTCTCTCTCTCTCTCTCTCTCTCTCTCTCTCTCTCTTTCTCTCTCTCTTTCTCGCGGGATAATCAGTCTTATAATCAGCTAAGATCCAAAGCGTCTATCTCCTAATCTGATTTACGATGTTCCGCGTCACTCGGAATTAGAAAAGTTAGCTTCTGCCGGCGGCGCGGTGCATTTCGAAGATTAAACGCGTACGCCCTCCGTATAATCGACCCTCCTATATAGCTATATCCCGCGCTATATCCCCTTACGTCTATTTCTTCTTCAATACAGCTCTCGCGGGTCGTGTCTTGTTCGATGACGTGCATTATCTATCGACGTGGATACAGACTTTCCCTATACTCGCGCAAGAGGAGGAGCTGTGGCGCGCGTGCACGCGTCATCGAATTAATTTTCCGATAATTAAGACGTCGTACGTTATAATAGTATACAGGGGGGACGTGCATGCGCGCGGCGCTCGATTTTCACAGCTGCTCTCCTCGCCGACGCTCGATAATACGCTTTCGAGTTTACGTACACACACGGCACATTTCGAGACGCCCGATATGCAGCTTTCCAATCGCGCGTATGTTCGGGCCCGCGCGCAGCCACTTCGAAGCCGATTTGTTTTCTACCGAATTTCAATCATCTTGATTTCTCAGCAGCAGCTTCGTATAAAACTCGCAAATGGCGCTCGAGCTCATCGTTATTTTTCCAACGGATACACAAAGTGTACGAACGTAGCGATCACTCAGCTCCCCCCCATTTGTCTGCTCGACGTGCCAGCGATATTTATTTGCAGCCATCGACGAGTTGGCCTTTTTCCTGAAATCAAAGCATTATTAAAGGCACACGGCTTTTTATACGTATACGCGTGGAACAAACAAACATCGACAACGCATCGATCCGTCCGTCACAGGCAACGACAATCCCGACCATCACCGAAAACACTCGAGAATTTTTTTTTTCTCTCTCTCTCTCTCTCTATACTCGAGGGGGAATCAGTCCGCGCTTTTCATGCGACGGATTACACATTGAAATGCAAAGTCGCGAGGTATTTTCAGCTCGACATAGCGCTGGATTTTTCACTAACAACGACGGCTCTGCGGACTTTGTCCATTCCGCTGCCGAGCTTTGCCGAGGTGAGCGAAATTTTTCTCTTTCCAGCATACTCTCACTCGCACTCGCCCCTTCTTATGTATACGCTATACACAAACACGCGCGTATAGGTGAATCGACTTGCCGACGACGATTGCGCTGCAGTATATACCACATCGGCTCGGGTTATTCAGCAGTTTTCCTTAAGCTCGAGATGAATGCCGTGTCTGATTTTACTCACAGCCTTGGGACTCTCGGATCCCAAGCAGTGCTATCTGAAGTTCTTTACCCGCGCTCTTTATGTACCGGAGAGGAGGAAAATAAGGAGCTGATATACGAGGAAGGAAAAAGGATGCCGCACCTCTCGTATAAATACATGCTCCTTAGCGGGTTCTCGTGGAATTACATCGAATTCCAAGCTGCGCTGCAGAGAAGAGACGTTTAACTATGTCGCACGAGCGTTCCTTTGAAAAACTCAGGCTTATCTCATCAGGAGTCAAAGTATTATTTGCTCCTGGGGAGCGACGACAAAGGTACGATGAAATTTAATGGCCAATTGCTCTCTCGAGTTGGCCTTTATACCGCGAAATTACTTGCACGCGACAATGCGAACGCGCTGAATATAGGACACAGCCCATTACGTAGCGGCCAAAAGTTCTCGCTGCAGGATCTGTATACAGGCAAGCCCAGACTGCCGCGCCGTGGTTATTCGTGAGAAATCGTACGTTTTCATTCGGTCAACAACTCGCTGGCTTCCGCACAGACTAAGGATAAGAGAAAAAGAAGAGGGCTTGCTCAGCAGACTCGCTCTCTTCCCGTTCGCTCATCTCGGATGAAATCTAATTTACTTCCAATAAATCTCGATCGTTTATCCCGAGCGCCAAGGAAAAGTTCGTCGCTTTATGGCTATAGAAAATAGATTTCGCAACTCGGCCAGACGTACAGCTGCCGTGAAGTGACGATTGACGTTATTATCGATGGAATATTCACGGATAAGGCTGCTTGTTTTCACGAGTTTGCGCAACGATTTTACTAGCACACGCGGGCTTTTCGAATCTCATTCTCGTTGTCTTTCATCGTCAGCGTCTATACTCTTTCCACTTTCAATCTGTATTATCATCTACATAATGCCATCAAACAATTTGAAATTGAAGCCGTAAAGGCAAGAGCGTTGAGTCCTTGAAGAAGTAGATTAAAATCAGCCCCGGCAGCGCTTAATTAAAATCTCTAATTAACGGTTTTCCTTTTAGAATAACAATCATTAAAGCGATGCACCATTTTTTTCGCCCGAGCTCGCGAACAAACAACGCAGACGCCGACTTTCTCGGGAAATTGATCGACACGGTATTGCGAAATGAGCTATCAACGTAACGAGCTCTCGAAACCCACTAATCGAAAGCACTTGATACCGAGACTAATATGAAGAGGATGCCTCGGGCTCCTTACATTTACAATAATAAGAGTATCCGCGAAGACGTTCTCTCTCTCTCTCTCTCTCTCTCTCTATCCCTCTTGAGAGATCAATGCTTCACAGAACAAGATAGACCGACGTAAGAGAGGCTAAAGACGGAGAGCGAGAGAAATTGCAGGAGACTTCTCAAGTGGCTTCTCAAAGGCCAACGAGCGCGAGCTGGCAACGTATTTACGTAATTGACGCGCCGTTGCTAAGAAACGAATCTGCTTTTCTCGTTTCTGCGCTTCGCGTGCGATTTAGTCACATTACTATTAAGCTTCGTTTGCGCGCGACGACGGAGTAAGCCTTTGAGTCGACGAGTATAGAGAAAAAAGCGTCTGCGTACTTCATCGGGGATCGAAAGAAAGCACAATATAAATTTAATATTCGCAGTGGCGCCACAGCCTCGAATTCCCGAGTGCGCAAAATATGTATAATAAACGCGCGCCCGCGCTCTCTGCTGCGCCGTATAATAAAGACGCGCGTCGCGCGCGTTGTTCATCTCGACGCGCTGCACATTATATATATATATATATATATATATATATATATATGTATACGCGGCAACTCCTCCGAGACTCACGAACCGAGTTCCATGAATCCTTCTGGCGACGCGAAAGCTATGCGCGCACGCCTTCTTCATTTCGGAAGATGAAGAGGAGACTCGATGTAATGCGTAGTTTTATTCGACTTCCTCCTTTTTTTTTCGCGCCCGTGATGTACGGGATGCACATGCGTGGCGTCAGGCGAAGAAGAGCTTTGAATTATGCGAGGTATTTGGGCCATCTGCGGGGAAAAAATTCTCACTCGCTCGTGACTGCTTGCCTTAGCCCGACCTTTTCTCACTTCATCAGTCATTCTCCGCGTAATTTTTTCTCGGCGTCAGGCGCCCGCGACACTTTTGAATTTTGATAATCCAGCGCCGTGCGCCATTTCTGCTGATATCTCTTATTCTGTATAAGAAACAGACTGATGGTGACGTAACGTATAACCAAGAATAAGAGGCTTTCGAAATTGGACGAGAAAAGCGCGGAAAAAAAAAGACGTTTATATACATCTCGAGATATAAGCGAGCGACACGGAATCCCACTCGCCCCTTCGTTTTTCCCGGCGGCAATTAGTCCCTTCTTAAAGAACTCCGCGAGAAACCGTCATCATCGTCATCGCGCAGTGTCCCATCCATCCGGGCTTTCCCTACCATTCATCTTCATAACCGGCTGCTGCTGCTGCTGCTGCTGCGGGGCGGGAAAACCCCTTTCGAAAACACGCGCGCTCGCTCGAATCCATTTCACGCGGTTTTTATGCTTCGAGCGCTCTACGGCGGCACCTTTTGTGCCGTCGCCCGACGAGAAAACGATGGAGTTTATAAACGCTCGCCGCCTCCGGGGCCGACGTAATAACACGTTCTATCTATAGAAGCCGCGCGACGGCGGCGAAGGAAACCTCTCGAGAAGAACGGATATCGGGCTTCGCGCTGCATTTTCCATTGGGAGTAATTAATGCCGAGAGAGAAAGAGAGAGAGGGAAAGCATCAGTTTGCACGCACGCGTCGAACCTCTTTTTCTCCCTCCTAACCGGGCGGTAAACCAAACGCCGTGCTGATGCGATGAAAGGGGGCTATATAGACTGTGCGCCGATGTGTGTACGGAGAGAGGAAGCAGAGGCCGTGGCCGCTCCTCGTAATTTCTTCGAGGCTTTTTTGCTTTTCATTTTCGAGAAGAGATCTGTCGTGCAGGCGGCCTTGTGATTTCCCTGCTTGGCTCTCTTGTTTGATGTGCTACTGGTTTATTATTTCGGCTTCGCCGCAAACGAGCGCGTTGAAACCATCTGGAAAAAAGCTGATTTGTTCCAACGGTTCGTTATCGAGGCGGAGAAAAGAGAACCGTTTACTCTTGGTATTCTATACAGCGCGAACAAAGGAAAGAAAATCGCTGCGAATATTATTCAGCGATCTTCGCCGCTTTCGCGCGCGTTAGCGCATTTACCTCGATTCCTTTTTTCTTCGGTCGCGTCTGCGGTAGTTTTGCTGCATTACAGAGCTTACAGCCTCGCTGAAGCTGCGTATACATATAATATACGCACAAGACAGCGCAGCTGCCGAGCGATTGGCTCCGAGACGAAGTGCAGGAGAGACAATTTTTTTGAGGCCACCGAGCCGCTCTCTTACTCTTGATTGACGGCTCCGACTCGCTGGAAAAATCGTTCGCACTCGAAAGACCGACGCGCTTTCCCGCTTCTTCGTCGCCGTGAGATTGCGCAAGATGCCGCGTGTTTTTCTTCAAGAGGGAAGTGCACTCGTTTCATTCCTCTGCTTTTTCATATTTTTTTTTTTCCCTCGATGAGCGGGAGAAAGAATAATACACGAGAGCTGTGCCCGCGAGGTCTTTAATCCGCGTAGGTATTAAGTTAAGCTGTGGAAATCGTGCTGGAAATAATTGATCGATACTAAGCGCTGGGGAGAGTATTTGTTTGTTGCGCGTTTTACACAATAAGCTGGAAACACGAGTCTTTTTTACATCGCGTGAATTTACGACGATCGTTCCGAGAAATAAAGTGCCGCGTCAACTGCAACATTTCGAAATATCGTTCGACTATATCTGTGTATTGAGTATACTGTCAGCCGACGGTCATCATACTCGCGTAACCCACCGGTTGGAGTAGCTATAAAAAACGCAAATTATTAGCAAAGCATCGCTCGCGATACCTATACACGAAGCCCTTCGCTGCGTTTATGCATTCATAGGCGCGAGTCACGTTCTCTCAAAATGATTTATTCTCGCGCTCGAGCCCACGAAGCCACTTTGAAAATCTCCTGCTTGTCGTCGGGGAAAAAAGCATCGTCGCGCTATTATTAAAAAATACCTTCGCGATCCGCGGATTCTCCCCAAAACGAGAGGTTCTATTCTTGGCTCCAGCGTCGGCCCTCGTGTCGGCCAGTGTGAACCACGCGCGCCAGGCTAACGGATGTAGGCCGCTGAAATAAGAAACAAGAGAGAGAGAGAGAGAGAGATATCGAAAGAGAGTGAAAGGAGAAGGAAAAAGGCGGCAGCCAGAGCAGAGCTTTTGGTGGAATTGATTGCCCGATCGGAGACCCAATATTTTTTCCCAAAGCTCGCGCGGATACGAGCTTCGACAGCTTTCACTGTGTACATTCATATTTTTAACCTGGCGCGGCTGCTCTCGCCTATACGAAAATTCGAGAAAGAGAGAACGGCGTCGAGTGATCCCACGGGTATATAGTAATCTAGGGGAATCAGTTTGAAACGCTCGCGAGCGTGAGGAGGAGAAGTTTTGCTCGCTTGCTGCCACGGGCAGTTGAAGCCTCGGAGGAGAGTCTAAAATAAACGCCCTTCGCGAGCGCGCACGCAGTTTTTGCGAGCTTATGTACCTACTCGGTCTCCTTTTTTTCGCCCGACGTGAACTGCTGCTGCTGCTGCTGTATACAGAGCTTGCAAGGGCTCTGGGGATAATTTTGAGCCATGAAGCGGGGAGTAGCGTGAAATGAGTGGCTCTCAGATAATGGATTCGGAGAAAGGGCTCACGCTTTCGGTTTTCGTTGTTTGAGCGATAGAGTGTATTATACTTATGTATTGATGAGGGAAAATTCAATGAGCCATTATTTAGAGAGTAATTTATCGTTTACGTTTGGTTTCGATTTATCGACATTTACGCGCGGGTCTGTACTAGAAATTTCGATATATTATTCTGAATAAATTACTGCAATGATTGCTTTAACATTAAACGTTGTGTATAAATTATTGTTACGATAGCGCTTCTAATGAGGTTGTGAATCAATAATTGCACTGGGTTATACCAACTCGGCTAAATGTTTTCCATCATCTAAATCGTAGTTCAGGGAATTTACGTATTGTTGAAGTTTTGATTTCGATTTTAGGTCAATAAACATTTGAATTCCATAAAAGCATAGCGCAGGTATAGGAAGTTTTGAAAAATTGAAAAATACACTTTTTATAGAGGACAGTTCAAATAAACAAGAATCGATTTTGAAATCCTATTTCATCATTCGCAATAAAAAGTTACACCGGAAATATCTGTCGGTAACCAAATATACCGAGAGGCTTTTCTCTAAATTCAATAAAAACATGAATAGTGCAGTTTGTTTTTCAAGTATATTCAATAACATAGTTAAATGTATGGGATTGGCAGTGCGTGTGGCGTATGCGAGTGTGCATGTAATGTGTGTGTCTGTATATATGTATGTGCAAACAAGTGTACTCGCGTGTATAAATTCAATGAAATAAACAAATAGAAAGAGCTTTATGAATTCACAAAACACTTTTTTTTTTAACAATCAGCGTAAAAACGGCAAACTCTCGTCTCATTCTAAATCTGGTTTTTCGACCAATCAGCCATTTCGCATCCAACTTGTTTTCAGCCAATTATAAAACGACGGAAAAGTATGAAACTCGAAAAAAATCACGAGAATCGCAAATTCCAACCCGCCCGTGACTTGGCCGTGATAAATGCGTCGACGTCCTATAGAGCGTGATGCATGATCTTGCTTCACGAAAGGATTCCGGAAGATCTAACCGCTTAACCTTGAAATCGGAGCTTCCCCTTGTTTGTCCGACTGTTCCATTTCGTTGCTTTTGACTTCTTCGTGGGCTAAGCCAAGATACGCGCGAATTCCCTTCTTGGCCTAATATAAATAGACCGACGACGGTGGCAGCGACTGTTGCGTTCGCGCTGTCGTCGCGAAACGGAGACGATCGGTCGACACGACTAATCCTCTCGGTGTAATACTTCCTTGCTCGCTTTCATGCTGATTGCAAATTTTTACGAGTTTTTTTTTTAAATAACAAACTACAGTGCAAGATACGTTTACATTACGGTATAAGGTGGAGCAATTTTCGCAACGAAATCATCGTAGCGAATCGCATACTAACCGCACGCAGGAGCGAGCACCAAGCAAATACGCGGATCATCGCGCGTCAGTAATCAGAGCTATTCCTGCAGCTGTCATCTTGAGAGGAGCTGCCACAGCCGAGCCGAGCAATCCGCTATTCGAGGGGTCGGTTCCTCTGCAGCGGAGCAGTGCCGACCACGTTTCCGAGTAGCGGAACGTACACATCAGGCGCCTCTCTATCTCTCTCTCTCTCTCTCTCTCTCTCTCTCTCTCTCTCTCTAATCTAAAAGGGACTGATGCTGTCGCGGAGAATATATATATAGCTATATAGCCGCACATCTGCGTACACATAAGCGCGACGGGTCAAGGGGAGCCGCGACCGAACGGCAAAGCGCAGAGTGTGTATAGCATAAATGTGTGTGCGAATGTGAAGGCGACGAAAACGGAGCAGAGAGCCGCGGATAAGCCAAGACTCGTATAGGTCGGTAGTGTGTGCTCACTTGGAGAAGAGGAAGAAGAGAGAGAGAGAGAGGGGCCAGATGGAAATGGCTGTTACTATATATACAGATTCATGATCATCCTTTTTGGCCAAGACAGGTGCACGCCTCTATTTTTGCCTTTCTTTCTCCCTTTATACATCCCGCGCGCTGCAAGCTTCCTCAGCGGCCCGGGGAAAATTTAGTCAGCTCCCTCTTGCATGCTTTTCTCCTCCCACTCCTTCATGGCTCTCCCTCTACCGGTGCCTCGCTTTAATGTTTGGCATATTAGATATTTTTCCTTTTTGCCCGAGCTTTACTTTCGGAAAGCAATACGACTTTGCTCGCTTCTTTTTCTTGCTCTCCCGCACCCGCTCTCTTTCCGGCGGAGCGCGCGCACGAGTCGAATGCACGAGAGGGGAAATCTGCGTTTCAAATGCGCAGCTTTAGTTCGGCCGCGCGTCGCGCGCCGAGTGTACAAAGGTATGCTGCTCTATTTTTATTTCTCTTTCTCTCCCGAAGGAAAGGAACGAGAGGGAAAGAAGAAAGACAAGTTGGCCGGCGCCGCGCGCCGTCTATAGTGATGCAAAAAATCTCATCGATAAGTCGCGCTCTTCCTTCGCTCGACGAGAAATGGATATTATATGCGCGAGAGCAGATTATGAGTTTCTATCCGAAGCGCAACGATATGCATATATTGCTCGGTAACGAAGTTGCTCGAAGAAAGAGCCGCTCATAGCGTATTGTTCGTACGATCAAACGCAACTGCACATGTAGTGCGACTTCGTATGATAAGTCGCTACTCGCTATCTTCGTAGCCTTTATTGGAGCCAGGTATATGTATTAATGCAAATAGAGACGCAGTATGAATTATCCCCGGTATTAAACGCGACGATATTATGGAGAATATAATATCTAGTGGAGAATGTGGATGTAAACTATGTTCCAGCCTTTAAGTGGAAACAGTTCAAAGAGGCGCTTTGAAATATTTCGACAACTCGCGAAGGTATGTGTGTTACGGATGGTATATATATATATATATACTATATTCACGGAATACGTATTATACATGTATAGCGAACACATAACCAATATAGCTTTGCAAAAGTCGCCGATATGCGGCTCTCGACGATGCATCTATATCGTCTCAAAAATTCGATATACAAAGACTAGCAAATTGCGAGACTTTGTGCAAGACTTTGTCATCCTTCAAAATGTGCAAGACTCTTGTCCCTCTTTCAGGCAACGATGATGTACCGTCACAGCCTTCGGATCGATCAAATTTCTCTATATAATTATTAGGTACTTTCTCTTTCGCTTCTAATAACAGTCTACGTTATCTCACACGACTCGTCTTTCAGCAACACAACGCGCTTCATCATCAATATCAAAAGTCCCGTAATTTTATACTCTCTCGATACAAGCTGTGTGTAGCTGTACGAGCTTAAATATTTCGTGTGTTTTTCATTTTTCCTTCAAACATAATTCGCCGGGCGTGTGCGTACGGCTGCATTTGGCGTGTGTGTGGAAATCGCGTTCTTTACTGCCCCTGAGCGGCCTTTCTCCTCCTCCTTCCATTTACTCGCGCGCCGCAATGGTTTCTCGTGATAGCGAGGAAAAACCGGTGCGCTGCAGTCTGTGTATATACATATACATGCGAAAAGGTCTGTGCGCATGCATAGAAGAAAGGTCCCGCGGAGAGCCATTCTACCGATTTATGTATTTCGCCGAGAAGAAAAAGGCATCGCCGCCGCGCATCCGAAACGCAATGGGATTCCCTGGTAAAACGTCTAACGACGTCGCTTCCGTTAAAAGGGATCGCTGCAGCTTCTATTGTTTTCTTATCTACCCTCCTCCCACGCTCTCGGTGCGAGCGCGGGCGGGTGGGCCAACTGCAGCGCTTCGAGGCGTTCGAGCGTGGTATCTGCGATTTGCGACAGTCGGAATTTCGTTATACGTGCGTTTAAAGGGAGGACATTCGCTCCGAGGCGGCGATTTATCGCTGTCATGTGATAAACCTGCATTTTCGAGGGATATTATTTTTATGACCGCAGTGCGTGCGCGTGATTTATCATCGAAAAGCGAAATCTCTCATTAGTCGGCGGAACAAACTCGTAAAAGTGTAAAGATTGAAAACGAATGAGTATATCGGTGAAGTGGTATAAACTGTCGAAAAGCATAAAATGTAAAAGCTGTGAAAAAATAGGCGGAATCGGCTCAAGGTAATTGGATTTCGGGAAAATTGTATTTTTTTTTTCAACGAATCCATATACTATATCGCAGCTGAAAATCGTAACTCTGATATTTGCTGTAAATAAATGCGTATTCAATTTTGATTAATTTTGCCTTTTTGTACAGTATTATACCTTAAAAACTTGTATAATGCTGCTTGCAAACGAAGCATAATAACGTGAAGCATATTTCTCCACATCGAATCCATAGCATGCTGGTGTAACTACATTTTAACCCCCTTTTAAGTAGCGCGAGAAATTCTCCGGGCTATTGCAGAAACGAGGAAAATAGTCAGGTTTGGTACATTGATGTTTACTTTCGTATCAGTTTCCTCTTGTATGCCCATTCAACTTATGTAAGTATAGTTTTCAGTTAGCATAGAAAAACTTTTAATTTTATTCATCTCGAGTATCTTACGCTATAATGATCAGAGCGCTTTCATGCCAAATAACCAAACTTTCAGGGGATTTTGTAAGGAAGCTTATACTTCCAAACTTTTATGCAGAAAATGTATTGCGAAGGTTTGTATATGCAATCAGTGCGCAGGGCACCAGCTCGCGAGATATGCATGTACTTGCGCAAGTTTTTAGATAAATACGGAAGAAACAATCTTCGCACTGGAGATTTTCGATGATTTACGCTGCACGTTCGTGCATATTTCGATATACATAATAAACCTTTGAATATTTATCAATTTCTGATAAAATCATTGCAAATCAAGTTGTATAACTCTTGCAATAAAGAATAATTTCAAATTGTACATCGTAAAAATAACTATAATAATAATAAATAATTCGACACATTCATCGCAATAAAAGATCTAAATTCCTCATCGTCCGTTTATTCAAAAGCTAAAGCTATAAACTGATTGCATAATGACGATCAAATTTTGATTTGTGAGTGCCTCAAATTTCAAAGCATTTGCTAATAATTCCCGCTTGCTAATGTTTATACAATGCAGCTTTCTATCGGAACGCTAATACAAATACACCGGGGATAACAATGCTCTATTTACGTATTAATTCGAGAGCATTGCAGAATAATGATTACACATACATCAGATTATATCAGCATATTATAGTGAAATCCGCAAGCCCCTCTCCATTTCTGCATGATGTATATATGCAAAAATCAGCTAACTTATATCAGAAAATAAATCCATGTCTGACGGCCAGACATCAACGGTGCTTTCGATCGCCACTGCAGTTAGAGAAATTTTGATGCACACCGCAAGCTCCAACGAAAAATCCTCTTGAGGAAGCCGGAACGCGTCTCACAGCTCGAAGCACATCAGGTCCATTTATTCCGCTCGCCTATAATAGCAAAAGCATAAAAGGCACGCCATCGTAAGTATATACCTGTACAAAAGCCTCACAGCGCATATACCGCCGGGCTTTGCATCAGGAGTATCGAAATGATCGGGATCTCGAAACATCAAACTTCTGGCTCTCCTATATGTGCGGCTGCGGAAAAGGCTCGCGTATGCATGTATACACACAGGCGTGTACGATCGTCACTGCTATAGTTACGCTGCCGTACGTACGTGGCATTCGTTACGTTAGCCGTGCACACGGTAGCGCGAAGCTTTTAGAGCTGAAGCTCCGCGCGGCATCACAGCCAGCCGTAGTCGAGAGGGTCATTTTTAAAATGTCAAGCCCCGCGTGACCTGTAATAAATCGAGGCGTTTGATTGAAAATTCGCGTCGCCGAGTGGGCGCGGATCGGAAAACGAAATCCGCCAAAGGGAACAGATTTGTGCGAGTGCATATAGGCATCTATATATGTGAGTGCTGAAAAAAAGAGGGAGAGATGGAAAAAAAGCACTCCCCAGCTGCGCTTTTCTGCGAGATACTCGGCTGGACGCGCTGTAACCGATGCTCCGCTGTAGTCCTTTATAACACATCAGTTCTTTCGGGATTTTTCGGGATATGATTTTTGAACGATCCAAATCTTAAAAAAGTCAAAATAATTACATCCATGCTAGAGGAATTTTAAGCTTCGTGTTAATGGTAGACATTAATCGAGTTATTAAATTATGAAAATAAATATTGCTTCTTGTTATTTATTCAACTCCACTTGACTACCAGAAAAGTGAACATTTCACTCCGTACAATTTACCAAGAGAAACTGGAGAGAGCTAGCGATCGTGCTGAAAATGAAGATTTGCCGCTGACTGCGGACGGGTGAGCGACGTTATATAGCTGAAAGGATCATATACATATTATATAGGTAGCCGCTCGGAAATGCGCACAATTTCTGAGAGGGATTTTTGCAGTTTTATCGTTTGCACTGTACACTGACGATTTGAGCGATCACCCACTCGTCGACGCGATGCTTTAATGTTTTCTGCATTAAAATAAATTCACGCCAGTAGACAGCTTTGTTTTATTCATCGAGATCTCCGATGTGACAAAAAAACGGACGATGACAGCTTACACGAAGATAAATAACATCATCGTCATATCGCGTGATAAAATTTACTTCTCTGTATTTTGCTGATATGTTCAATATCAGAAGCGATAGGCGAGACTAGTATTATGGGCATACCTGAATATCGATATTGCGATACATCATATTTTGATCGCTGAGCGGTATAGAAATTCGAAAGCTCACGAATTACACGCCAAAGGATAAGAAATCTGTGTTATCTCCTATCAGTCTCTCTTTCTTTCTCTCTATATACGCAAAAATAATCAGCACGATCGCAGAAAGAAAAGGAAAACGGAAAAGAATCACGTGGCAATGTATATAAAGTTTCTCTAGTTGGAGAAAACGAAGAGTAACTGAACACGCTGAGCTGTGTGCTGGTGTTAGCCCGAAGCCGCGGGAGTATTATACAATTCGGAAGCGCAAGAGTCTATATGCGCGAAAAGCGAACGCGAAAGCTGTGTATACGTAAAAGAGAAAAACGCTGATAACCGGTAGTGAAGAAAGCGGGTCGGTGTTTTCATTTTTCATCCATCTGGCGCGCGGCAACGACGAGCAAAAAACGAGGCAAAAAGCTTCTTTCTCACTGCTCTTTTGCGTTCTCTGTTTTCTTTTTTCTTCTAGAGCGCAAAATTAAAGCCACGACGACGACTCGTGGTGAATAACGCGCTGTATACCTTGAGACGGGTGCAGGGGGGAATTAAAGAGCGCGTGGTCTTATGGTGCACTTTAAATATTATGTATTCGCTGAACGGGAGTGGCTCGCTCTCGCGCGCGGCTTTATTTATGAATTCTTTTCTGAATAATGTACGAGCGCGAGTTTTTAGGAAGATGAAACAATATGCGGCATTATGCGAATCACGTTCTGCTCTTACGTATGCATGATATCAAGTCGCGCGCGGTATATGAGCTTTTTCAGGCATTATGTATCTCTCTTCCTCTCGCATTGCGCGTGTATTTTCACAGCGGCGTAAATGGGAGTGTTGTTAATATTTTTTTTTCCGTTTTGATAATTTTTATTCAGCCTCGAAGATCCAAATCGATACTCGGCAGCTGATGATGATTCTCGAAAACGCCCGAGCCAAGCGAGCGCAGAAAAGTTTCACTTCCCCGTCAATTTATCACTCTCCGGAGCATATATTCAAAGGCAACACCCGCGGGAAAATTCAAAAAAATTGCATCCGCCAGCTCGTTTTCTCGCGCTGAAAAATTGCGCGCATCATTAGCGAATTCCCTTACATAGAGCTATACGTTTAATGTCTTCAAACTTCCCGCGCATTTTCGGATTTTTTTCAAAAAATCAGAGAGCAAAATGTCTTTTGATCATCAAGATCTGCTGAAAATTGTTTCGTTCTAGTTCGTTCTTTTTATTCCTATATGCCTGTGTGCTTCGATCTCTCTCGCAAGTCTCTATTTTCAGTGCTTGCCTCTCTCTCTCCCTCCCCCTCTCTCTCTCTCTCTCTCTCTCTCTTGCGATGTATATACAGTCATTTCCGACATCATTTCAGAAGCCGTTTACTTTCGCGAGCAAACTACACGGGCTGACTGCTGCAACGGAGAAGCGTGTAAATGCGTGTATAATGTTCGAGAGAGGCTGCTGCTGCTGCGAGCTCGTGCGCATACACATCAGACTCGTCGGAGCTTTTAAAGCTCGAGAAATGTTTGGAATGCAGTTTCGGGCGGAACCAACAGTAGTTGCGTAGATGATACAGGGGAGAGAGCCGACCGCAAGCCCGCGTGTTTGCACATTGTTTTTGGCAGATGCGGGCGCGCACTCGATGTCATTTCGCACGCGTTGCCGCTCCGAAAATAAATCCTCCCGATTGATTCACGCCGCCGGAAAAAGCATACATCTTGTATATTCAGCCCGCACGAGCTCGTTAATCTGGATTCACGTATAATATTAGAGGCAGACCAACTAACCGAGTGTGTAATATGCGCGTATGCATTATAGAAGCGCTAGCTACTCGCTTTTTCTCCGTCGCTCTTATATGCGTGCACTCTTGCGCGTCTGCCATGTTTCAAGTAATACATGAAGCGTGAGCCTGTTAAGAGATGCTCTTGACAAATACCCAGGATGAAATGTTATTGGAGCCCCCTTTCCTTGTCTCCTAGCAGTGTGTATATACGGCGTGGCGGCTGCGCGCACAATTCCCTCAATTTATAAGGCGCAAAGCGGATATATTGCCGTATACATATATGCACGTCTCTCTGGCTGGTTATGAAAACGACTGCGCCGCGCGTGTGTGATAGGTACCGCCATCACTTTCGTCTCCTTTTGTCGCTCTTGACTCGCTTGATACTCTCGGTCTCCGGCCTGTTTGGACCTGCTTTTCAATCTCGCTTGTAACACATAAATAGTCAAGGCTTCGACAGTTTCATTCGATTGTTTTAGTTTAGCTTTTTACGCTTAATTTCAGGACTCGGCATATTAAGATGTACGCGTATACATCGTTATTATACGATCGAACCTATTATATCTAATTACGAAAGTAGCGACGAACAGAGCCTGTATAAAATCACCGACGACGGGGGCCGAGCGGCAGCAATTCCATTAGTTTTCGATTATCATGTATTATTCAATCTCTCTAGAAATCAGCTCCCCCCCGCATAGGCAAGCATTAGTCATAGATCCCCATATCGTAAAATACGTGTATACGATGATTCAAAAGAAAATCCACAATACGAAGCTTGGAACGATAACGAGCAGCCAACTCGATCATCGCGAGCCTCCTCGTTCGCAGTGTATACTGAATAAGACAATAGCCGGCCCAGGAGAGCGCGCTCGAGACAACGCGTCGTAAGGGAATAATTGCCGTATCCGTGAATAGCGCAATTCGCTTCCCCTGAAATCTACGTGTATATCTATACACGCCGCTCACGCACATCAGAGTATTTAACGATGAGTCAGCGAAGAAATTGAGGAAAGCGCCGGCTGTAGAGAGAGGGAGAGAGAGAGAGAGAGAGAGAGAGTCGTTATAGTTATAGTCGCTCCTCTAGAGGAAAACAATTCGCAATTCATTACGTTCTATAAAGCATTTGATGGGCTCTTATCGCGGCTCGAACGACGACGCCGGACAATCTTTTTATGTGTGCGCCCGCGCGCGCATCCACGCCTTTGAAACTGATGTAATTCCCCGCGCGTCTGTGCGTCATTCCTCCGAAGGACCAATATAATATAGGTAAGCTTGTAGACCGCAATAAGTGACGTAAGATAAAAAACGTTTCCGTCCTCTCTCTAGCTTTACTCCGGCGAAAGTTCAACCTATCAGGCTCGATCTCGCGTCCGGCGGGGGGTAGATCGGCCTGATGATGAGTCACACACGCACCACTGAGAGGCAGCTCGGCGTGACAGGCGGTATAATTTTTATGCCGTTCTCGCGTGGGGCTCCTTATATGATTCACGGGGGTGCATTAGATCGACGAGGCAGAGAACGAAGAGACTCCTTCCTTCCGCATATTACGCGTCACGTTGTTACATCGTATAGGCGCCGAGGAATGAATCGCCGGGAATCCCGTGGCGATCAACCACTCTAATTAATGGGCCAAGTGCAGCTCTCACGGAGAGACGCGCAATTATAAACAAGTGAGCCCGTGTACGCAGCGCCGCACCAGAGACTACACTCGAGATTGCCTTCCGCGCGCTCGCTCGTGCGCTTTCGTGAGATATGCGTCTACGGCGATATCGAGACATTCTAATCTGATGTCACCGTGCAGCAGCAGTGAGCGGAGAGCTCGGCATCGGCAGCGCATACAGCCCTCCGGTTTATTGCGTTAAGGTTGGCTGCGGCTCCGGAGAGTGCACCCAACTTGGATTCGGCTCTCTCTCTCTCTCTACCTCTCTCGCTCTCGATATCGGCGGAAGCTCGCTGTCGTGTCGCGTATGCAAACAATCGGAAGATTGTCTCCGCTGGTGTATAACTGGAATATACGCGCTGCGAAATTGAATGCTTCCGAAAAGAAAGCTATTCTCGCGCGCGGATATGGCAAACTGCGGCCGAAATTTTCAATGCCCGCGACTGTGATGTAACACACCTGTTGGTCGGGAGCTGTCTACCGGGGGCGCATCTGGGTGCAGGGAATATTATAATTAGCGGGTTAAGAATGATCCTCTGGGTTATGAATATTTCAGCGAGCGTCAATCTGTTCAGCGCCGTCTCCGAAGTCGAGCCAAAGGCTCTCTCTCTCTCTCTCGCCTCCGCCGCTTTGACTGTAACCCAATTCCTACGAGCGAGAGCGGAGCTTCGAGAGAGACGTTCTTCTGCTCAGACTCGGTCTATGCAGCGTGTGCGCCGAGTATTATATCAGGGAGGCGGCGGCACGTCGTGGTTCTAATCCTTCGCTAAGTCTTCGCTATACACATAGTCCCCTGGAATTGCCAACTACCGCTATGTATTGGCAACGTGAAGTTCGAGGCGATGATAGGCTCGCCGGTATTAAGGGATAATTGAAGTAGTCGCAGCGCTCGATACATCGTTAGTCCATAGGTCTGCGATCGAATCAGGCAATCAGGCGAAAAACGCCTCTCTTGAGCCATCGATGCGTATAGTGCAAAGCTTGATTCTTGCATCCGCGAGTATATATTTATATAATGCGACAGAGAGAAACGGTGGAAAAAGAGTACGAAGAGAAGACGAAAAACTCTTTTAAGAGTTGCTCGCTTTCGGCGTCAAGCCGTGGCAAATCGAAAAACATCGACATTCTCCGCGTATACGCGCTGAAACTTTTCCCGTCGCTCGAGACGACGACGTCGTCGAGTCCCCCCCCCCCCCCCCCCCCCCCCTACATATATCCTCCCTGGTGCGATATACACACTGCACACACACGGTGCAAAAGAGAAAAGTGCCCGGACAGGCGCGGTCGCGCTATACCGTAATGCACGAAGTGATTCCGTTGATTCGGGACT
>CM053172.1:55423743-55435911 GCA_012977825.3 Pteromalus puparum | reverse complement strand
CCCCCCCCCCCCCCCCCTACATATATCCTCCCTGGTGCGATATACACACTGCACACACACGGTGCAAAAGAGAAAAAGTGCCCGGGACAGGCGCGCGTCGCGCTATACGCGTAATGCACGAAGTGATTCCGTTGATTCGGGACGTCGCACGGATAAGCTATCGCGCCACGCGCCTCGTTGTATATCTGTGTATCCGTCTATATTTCATGCATACAAGCGCGCGATGCGGTGATACGCCAGAGAAGCATTTTTTTCCCTTTTTTCCCCTTGCCTGTACCTATACGCGACGCTGCTTTTCCACCCTTCATGAATATACACGTGGCCCGCCAGTTGCAGCTTGATCGTCGAGTAACATATATAGTGTAGGTGCAGGGGCTTGTAATGCGCGAAGCGTTGATGGGTGTGGAACGAATACGTCAGGCTTTTTCGACAATTTTTCAGACTCGCGCCGGAATGCCATCGTGGGAGCCGTATTATGCGTATATACGAACGCTTAGCTCCGCAACGCATTTGCTTCTAATATGGATGAAATGTCAATTTCGAATTTCACTGGTCGAATAATTTTCCCGCGCTTTTACATTCGTCTCTCGAGTCTCGGGGGATATTTCGAGCGCGGATAATCGCACCTGAAAATTCGAAATACTCGTTTATTAGTGCTGTATCAAAGGAAATCAAAAACATCAAATTCTTGCGATCCGATGCGTGCCGCGTCACTAAATACTAAAGTCCCATCCGGCGCGTTCCGCGAACAATCGGTGAAATTGCTCAAAGCCGGGGCGCATAACGCGCAGCGATTCCTCGTATCCATTCACTCGGTTAGAAAAAATTCTGATTCAGCTTGATTCACGCGCTGAAGGGAAAAAGGCAAAACCTAATGTATAACGTTCACTCGAAAAATCAAAGTATCAGCCGGTTCGAGTATACAGCTCACTCGATTGTGGTCCGCGTATAAAGTATTATAGTCCCCCCGAAAACACGCATTAGTCGGCGGGTGAGTCGAGAAATAGAAGTGTCGTGGAGGGGATACAAGCGGCTGCATCGGAGGGGACGAAAAAGAGACACACGAAGAATGACGAAGCTCGAAGCTCGAGAGTATAGGCGCTTGGTGGGAGAAGGGTCACGACGACGATAGCAGACCCGCCGAGGCGCACACATGTATTTCCAACCTCTTATTCCCGTGTAGGCGTCGCGCTCACTATACACGCACAAAGAGAGAGAGAGAGAGAGAGAGAGAGAGGGAAAGAGAGCACACGCGTTCGACTCACGACTCGTGCGTGCCGACGAAAACCGAGCCTGCGTCCGTCCGTGTCTTTGGTTTTCGTTAGTTTTGCGTTAGCCGGCCGGGACTACGCGTCGCATCTTTCATACTCTCCCGTGCGCGAGAAACTGATGTTTTTATTTCCGCGCGTGCGGTTGTATGAGTACACAGTGATTCATCGCACCTCGAGACTCGGACAAACTTTGCCGCTGATCCCGCGAGGAGCGCGCGGATTTGCGCGAAAATTCGCAGGGCAAAGTTGCGCCGGCAAATAAGACGGCCTTCACGCTTTTATTCATCCAAGTGTCTGTGTATTCTGAAGTATAGCGATGTGTAAAAAGTGCCGATGTGAAAAAAAGCCTTTCGTCGATCATGTATTATTATTGTGCCAAGTGTGAATTTTCGTGAGCTCTTTAAATTCTACATCGTAACATCCATACAAGACGCAAAGCAATATCCGCTGAACGAGCTACAGAGAGAAGAAGCGGGACAAAGGCTCCTCTCTTGACTTCCCTCACGCTTTGGGAGGTCCGCGGGCAAAAAAGAATCCCCGCGGCGGCTCGTTTGGCAATCGAAAGAGGGACGCAATAACGAGAGCAGCCAAAAGAACGGCGATCGACTTCGAGCGCGAGAAAGTGTCGGCGACGCTCAAAAGCAACTGCTGCACTAGTATAGTCCAGAAGCATCGCATTAGCTCTGCACAGTTTAGCAAAAGAGAGAGAGCTATACATAGCCGGTGCGTCGCCGATCAAAAGAGTGTCGAGTGCCGGACGTGAAAAGCCACGGGGTTTGAATGACACACACACACACACACACACACACACACACACACTTTGCGCCGTTTATTTTCCAGTGGCTTTTTTCTGTCAGCCCAGCATGTCCCCGATGGAAAGCAACGGCTTGTTTGCACATCGGCATCGAGGGTAAAAGCTGTGTAAGCGGCAAACAACTCTGTGAGTGAAATCTCAGCGTCTTTGATCCGCAGCAGCAGCTATACACCGTATTGCGCTCGTCTTCGCGCACTCTACTCGATGTCGCAATTCCACGGTGCAGGCGCGCGCTACGGGACAATTTGGCGGTCGAGTCGCGTACGACGACACCAGGCCACGTATCAGCAGTGACACCTCGCGTGATCCTCTTGCTCTCCTCTATATACGTACACGCAGCCGTTTGCAAGATGCCGGGCTTCCAGTGGAAAATGCGACGCACGTCGCGCTTGCTGTTTCTCTCGAGTCTGCTGACACTGCTGACGGCTGCGGCCGGAAGGACCGGAGGTGTAGCCGACAGCCAGAACAAAGGTGAGCCATTACTACTTACGTGCGATCTTTTCTTCTCCGCGTGGCAGCGGTGGCGTCTCGTTTTTCTTTCTCTCTTCGCGCGCGGAGACGGAGAGAGAGAGAGAGAGAGAGAGAGAGAGAGAGAGAGAGAGAGCCGATAATGGAGCCGAATGAGGTATGCGACGCGGGTGTTGATGCCGATGACACTTTGGCGAATCGACGGCGCGCCGTCTTCTTATCTTCCAAGAGGAGCGAGAGAGCCGGAGTCTGCAGAATCGAGCTATTTGCGCCGAGAACGCATCTTTCTTTGCATCGTCCTTTTATACTTTGGAGATAGCACGCGTGCATTATTCGAATCATTTCCAGCAGCTTCTAATTCTAAGCGAGCTCTCTGATAATCCTCCATCAGTTTTTTCAATACAAGCTGTTCGTTTAGTATACATACAACAACGAGAGCACTTCCTGTCGCGCACCGAAATAAAGCGGACTTGAGAAATCTCCGAGCTGACTCCGCTTTGTGTGCGCGCGCGCGTGTGTGTATTTTTCTACGGGTTCCCCACAAGCGCACTTGATCATCCGCGACCCCTCGGGATATTTTGACTTCACCCTCCTTACTCGCCTTCTAATGGTCTACTGACACCAAAGGCAGCTTCAGCTATACAGCTATAATACGCAGACGCGCGTATACACATGCGGGTGCCAAGGAAAGAAAGCGTTCCGCTTCGTCGACTGCGCGAGTAGTATATGAGAAGCGTGAACTGTGAATTATCGAGCTCCATTAAAATATTTTGACGGCTTTTTTTATGCCGGAGAACGATTTGTAGGTTTATTATTTCTTTCTCCCAAACGACAGATTTATTGCGTCTTTTTTTTTCACGACCTGGATGTATATAAGCGCCTATGTGTGTGTAAGTACGAGTAATTATAACCTCGCACGATAAAAATAATTGCTATTATTATTCAGAGTGCTTAAATACTGGAGCACACCGCGTTTGAGCGAAAGAAGTAATAAACGTAATTTATGACACGCGGTGGCGTAAACCTCGATTTACCGCACGCTCGTGCAAAAATGCACTCGCTAAATCTCGGTTTACGCACGTTGTGTCATATTAAAATATCGTACGGTACTAGGGGGCTAAAGGGATTTCACAAATCAAATTTTTCAGATAGTATCGTAATATACTACAATATATGCAGGAATAATAAATTATTTCCAGGAAATCGAATAGGATTTTTATATAATGCTTTATTATAACTCATGATTGAGTTGCAGTTATTAAGTAAAAATTTACCCGGATGGTAATTAAATAAATTACTGATGGATAACGAACTATTTTCTCGAAATCAAAGAGGATTTGCGCTCGGATTTGCGTAACTCCTTTATTATGATATTGATGCGAAAATTCATTAAAATTATTTCATAATTACAATATATTATGCCACGTACATCAATGACAGAAATAGCGTAACTTGCATGCAAAATTTAGTCAAGTAAAAAAAAAAGATAGATAATACTCGTTATCAGAGCAACACAATTCGATCGGGTATGTCGAGTGACATTTTAATAATAATCGAGAAAAACTCGCAGTGATTCTATGCAGGCAAAAGTTTATTATAGTGAGGCGTATTCAGTCCCTATCGATACTTGCGCAAACGGTATATATGCAAGCTCTCATCGCGAGAGCCTGAAAGCCAAAGCGCGCAGAAGGTAAAAGAGCGAAAAGCGGGTTTGGCTATGTACTATACATACCGAGACACGCCGTCATTCATCGGGCGAAACGCCGGCAGCTTGCTTTTCCTTTGTCAAATCAAACAGACGCTCATCGATTACGATTCTCTGTATAATCAAGCGAAGTGCTACTTTCAATTTCGCCGGGGCGGTATGCGCGCGCGCGCGCTCTACTTCACATAGGCCGCAGTGATGTCACGCGGATATAGAGCAAGAGTCGAGCGTCGCGACGCAGCGGAATCGGCAAAATGACGACGAGTCGTCGCTCTGGTCTATGTATATAGGTGTGAGAATAGCATCACTATACGCAGACAGAGAACACAACTGATGCAGGCGGCGGTAGAGTGTTTTTCTCTCTTTCCTGCTCGTGAGCGCGCGATGGAGGAGAAAAACGTTCGTTAGAGTTTGATTAACCGTCAGTGTTTTTTACGACCGGTGCTCCCTGCATTTCGTCTATTTTCGCGCGCTCGAGGCAGCGAAAACAAAAAGAGCCACTGCATCCAGATACAAGACAAAGAATTTCCGCATCGCGCCGTCCCCCGGATTTATGTAGAGAGTGGAAGCGCGTCCGAAACGCTAAATCCATACAGCGACTAAGCGCCGGCGAGTCAATTCATCGGCTTGCTTTGATCTGTCCTGCCGCCGGCTGATGACTGATATATACTCTCTTTGTACGTGCTGCATTTGAAAATCCGGGATCGAGGCAATTGGGGATTTGAAAGTTGGAGAATTTCTTTTATTGCAGGCATATATACAGTTGTACCAGGCTGCAATGCGAGATCAAGCGCGTTCGCATCTTGATGATTATATACTTGAAAATTGATTCTTTAGTATGTATAAAGTGTGCTCTTGAAGACGTTTTTTTTTTCAATTTCCTATCGCCGCTTTGAACCCCTCGGCTTTTATTTTCATACATCAGTTTGCGCATGCGGTGATGAAATTTCAATCATCTTTTTTAAGATGTCATGAAATTCAAACGCGATTCAATTAAACGCGGAAAATACAATTTTATGTTTAATTGAATTTGTTTTTAAAATATATTTATTCTCGGTAAAATAGGTAACAATTTCAACTGTCAAAAGAAATGAATCGCTTGGAATTACTGAATAAGGTGATGAGCGATTTTTTCGAGACCGGATGGGTCAAGTCCATGCTGATGATTATGGATTCACGTCTATAATTACAAGTCCCGTTTCTTGAATGACCCGCTCGGGCATTCGCTTTCGTATATTTATCTATTGCCTAAAGTCGTAAGCTGGAAATAGGAGAAGCGAAATGGGTCCCGCTTACGCGAGCCCGAGATATTTTCGGAGAACACGCCTAGTGAATTCTCGACAAAAGTATGAGGGACGCCAAATATTTCATAGGCCATGAAAACAGAGAAGCAGGAATGTTAAGAGCCCTGTGTGATAAACGTGTGTGGGTGTTTTTGTGTCACTTTGGATCGTATTTATTTTCGATTATCGTGCGTAAACATAAAAATCATAACAACATAATGGTACGAAAGAAAGGGGATACGAGAGCAATGATTCACGAATATCAAAGGCAGCGAAAATAAACTCCGAGCTCCGCGAGAGCAATAGAGGAATTTCACGGTAAAACCGTGCGCGCAGACGCGGCTCATTTTTACTGACTTTTACTAAGTATTAATAGACGTGCTGCTTTCGTTCAAGGTTCTATTTTAATTCGCTATGGTTAGAGCTTTTTGTCTTTATTGCTTTCCTTGATGATTGTAGCTTTTTGTTAACGCTATAGTGGGTTCGGGTTCAGATGAAACATTATACTCGCGTTTCAAACAAATGTGTCAAAAAAAGTATATTACGTTAATTTCGGGTATTAAAATTTAGCTCAATAATATACAAACCGTGCGAGTAGCATGCAATAAGTCTCCGAGTTCGTGCCGGGCTGTCATGCTTTGGAAAAAAAATCGATTGTAGTGTAATCAAGCAAATTACAAAGCTGTTTCAGAATTAATTTTAGAACGTCGTACCGTTACGGGATACGTACCTATATATACTTAATTAAGCGAGCAAAAATCAATGACATATTGGCATCGCGAATTCGCATTACTCCCGGCCACAACGCAACACGCCATTCTCAATTCTCTCTGTAACACCCCATCGTAGAACAGAAAATTCGATATACAACCCATAGTCGCAATAAAAAAAAACAACCCTTAAAAAAAAATTGCTCGACGATTCCGCGTTGAAAAAAATCCCTACGCCTGTAGGCTTCGCTCGTAAAAATTCTTGTTTATACTTCTGCGCACTACCGCTATCTCGAAACAGCCTCGACGACAAACCGCGCATATAGCTCTCGCTGAAATATCGCCGCGTATCTCTCCTCTTCCGCTTCGTAACATCGATGCCGCTGTTGCTGATGTATATACACATAGACGCACAGCACTGTATAGGCTCGCGGTGGCGCGCTCGTAGGTATGCGTTTTAAGTTCAAGCCGGCGCTATATACCTCCTCTGAAGACAGAAGCGGCATCTCCCTCTTTTGCGCGCGCGCTTAAAATATCCACTTTAATGCGAGCTTGCGCGCTCTCTGTTTTGAAAATGCCGCGCGCGCCGAATCGAGGGAGGAAGAGAGAGAGAGAGAGAGAGAGAGAGAGAGAGAGAGAGACTCTCAACGCGGGTTTTGATCAAAGTTGAGAGCGAATCGAGCGCGCTTTGCTTGCGTGCACTTTTCTTCGAGAGTGGGCTCAGCTTTGCCGATGGCGAAGAAGAGCGGAAGAAAGATGGCTATTGAAGTTGCTTGTTCTCGAGTTGGGTAAACTCGAGAATGACTGGCTCATTCTCACACCGATGCGAGACGAGAGAGACAGAGAGGGCTTTTCTTTACGTTTGTATCTCTGACTTTCTTATAGAATTTTTCAATGATCTCTTCGACGCGCTCACTGTTTATACGAGAAACGTTCGAATTTCGCAAACATACTCTTCGACGAAGAACAATTCACGTCAAACTGAATATTTCTAATTTCAGAAACAAAGGTCGTGCTCTCGCAATCGCGTGCGTATTGTTCTCGCATGCGGAGACATTAAAAAATACACGAATCCTTCGTAATAAAAGCTCGGTTTTTGCGGAACTTTTTTTACATTCTGTAGCATTATTATATATACGTTGCGACGGGTACGCGGATCGCATTAAAAGTTTTATGGCCGAGAACAAAATACGCGCGATACACTTGCCCGTTACGTGTCCTGTATAATATGTATTCATACAGCGGCGTGTATACACGCGCGTACACGGGCAATGCTACGGTGTTACGAAACAGTAAAAAAAAAAAAAAAAAAAATTCGTTGCTGTATGTACATTGTACAGGCTTCGATGCGCCGGCCCCGTAACGCGTATAAATATTAATAACCGCATCGATGTACATTATTTATTAATAAACTGTGCCGGTTAATTTAATCGCGCTCAAAAGCTCCGAACGAGCGTTATTCTTCACCATGCGCGCTTCATGAATTTATTATAAGGCAAATATTTTTACAAAGAACGCTGATAAAAAGATCGTATATACAGCTTTGCAGGCGTGGCGCAAAGTTGATCAAGCCAAAAACAATGCATATACATATACCAACATCGTTGAATACATATACATGAGCCCCGAGATTGATGACTTTTAATAAATTCACAAGACACATACACATCGCTTTTTCAACGCGAAAACGCGGCGACGCGCGCTCAAATCGTACCTAATACTCATTAGCCCAGTGTTATAATTCCTGCAAAAACATTTATCGCGGCAACAATAAGAAACTCAATTAATAAACAAACTTCTCGGAAGGTCTCGCGTTTACAACATATACCTATATATAGTCAAGAAAGAGAAGAGCTGGAACACACGCTGCGTTCAAGACAAAACAGCCGAGCAAATAAATGCAAGTGGAAACTGCCAGATACGCTCTCTCGGTGCCGCGTGCTCTAGACTACGTAATCTCATGATTAATTATTTCGCTTGCACAACTAAGTATACCATAATATAGCGTCTACCGCACAGTGCGCATTTCTTTTTTTGCATTACATGTCAGCGTGCTGTACAAGCCCCTTTATCACCCGCCGCGCTATCTCTCGATCCCCGCGATGTTGCACATAGCCTGCAGACAGAACGCAAAGCTATGTGTATATATGCATATGGGCGCACATTATAATAGCAGCTGCGGGTGCGAGAAGGCTTTTCCGCGGACGCAGGCGAAGCCGAGAGGTGCAAGAGAAGCGAATCCGTTATGCGCGCGCGCGCGAATGACCATTTTCTATGGTAATTTTATCGATGATTTTTCTAGGCTGCAATAGCTTCGTGATCCGCTTTATTGCGCCTTGGCTTCTGGGGGATCCATTTATACGTGCCTTCAGTAGATAGGCTATAGGCATACTGGCTCACACGGGTTCTAGCTCACCCCCTCTTCTCTCCAAGTGAGCCAAAACCCGTGCTGTGTATTTTAGATGGAGGGATTGTCGATCCCTCCCTTCCCACGCCTAGCGATCGAGAATTCTCCCCTCTCTCAAGGTGAGCTAGAATCCGTGGCATGTATTTTAGATAGAGGGATTTTTAGATCCCTCCCTTCCCTCTCCAAGCGATTGAGAATTTTCCCCACTCTCAGAGTGAGCCAGTAACCGTAGTGTGTATAAGTCCCAATTCTTCCCTTCTCCGCACCCTAAAAATAAATTAGTGGTGGGTTTATGCCCCTCCTCCGTATTCCCTCTGTCCAATGAACCGTAGTGTGTCCTCCTCTTTTTTTTCCCCGCATTACCCCTTCTCCAGAGCATTATAGATAGAGGGAGCGAACGGGCCCTGAGCGCACTACTCGGCTAAAGAGAGAGAAAATACTACTATATGATTTTCGCCTCCTTTGCCACCTGCACCTGCTAGCTTTTGTTTCTTCTGAGAAGAAAAGATTAGAATTTTCCCATAAGCAGCGGTCCTCGCGCAGGTATAGACGGCAACCCTCGCACAGGTGTTTTTCATTTTTATTGCGGTCCTCGCGCAGGTATAGACGGCAACCCTCGCACAGGTGTTATTTTCTTCCGCCTTTACGCATTGCGTTAGAGATATTTCACAGACTACATGTACAGATTGCGTAGGTACTATCCCTTACACTTTCCATGCGGTCCTCGCGCAGGTAGATAGACAGTAACCCTCGAGCTGATATGGACGGCAACCTTTGCACAGGTGTTTTTCCCTAGGCCTTTTCGCATTAGAGACTGTGTGTAAATGACTTTTTCTGTCAACTCTGTCCGATGAGAGATTTTTTCCCAAGATCTTTTTTCACACGAGAAGAGGAAAATCTCACAATTCTCCTGTCTTAAAAAAAATCAACCGTAGAAATAACTGATGGGTTATCAGTACCGCAAAGGCTGGTCAATATATATTTTACTGACCGTGTGCACGGGTGTCTCTCGTATAGATGTGGATAATTTTGTTCTCCTTCCTTTTTTTTCCTGCATCGCCCCTTCTCCAGAGCACTATAGATAGAGGGAGCGAACGGGCCCTGAGCGCGCTACTCGGCTAGAGAGCATAGAGGTATTACTAGAGGGGAAGAGAGTCCCNTCTTCCCTCTAGTACTTAGTAATACCTCTATGCTAGAGAGAGAGAAATGGCTTTCGCTGCCGGAGATGCACCTGCCAGCCGTGTCCTTGCCTAGAGCAGATGGACTCGCCTCGACTATCTCAAGTACTTAGACGGTCAACACGCATAAAAAAAAAAATAAAAAAGTGCAGATGTAATAATTATTAAATGCATATCTCTTTCCTAAATGCATTTAGCTGTATTGTATATACTTTTGATTTATCTTGCTACTTTTGCATTTAAAGACTTTTATTTCGATTGAAAAAGAAATTAATAAATAAATGGTATCAAAAAGTATCGAAAAGTATCAAAATGTATAAAAAAGTATAAAAAAAAGTATAAAAAAGTATGAAAAAAGTATCAAAAAGTATGAAGAAAAATTATGAAAAGTATGAAAACGAATGATGGAAAAGAACATGCAAGACTGGGATTCACCATTGGATAAGATACGCCCTGAACAGGAGAGAGGGGTATATTAAAGAGGCTATGGAAGGGGCAGAAATTGTGGTGGGGAATGCGTTATATCAACAGACGCAGCATCACTTAGAGCACATTCGAGCAATCGAAAAGATCGGGAACAGCCAACCTTGTGGAAAGAAACCAAGACTCATCCAACCTTATAAGTGAGTTTTATTTGTATCTTTCTCCAGTCTTGTCACTGTGAAAATTTCTCTAACATGAATTCTCATTTTCTTTTTTTTTTTTAGAATGGATCTCTTTACACTCAATAAGATTGCTGAGGCGTGACTTTTTGCCAAGGAAGAAAGTGTCAGACTTGGAAAAAGATTACAAGTATATGGTGACAGCATTGAAAGAGGTGAAACAAGATATGGTGTGAAGGTTGTAGCCGAACTCGATGAAAGCTTTCAAAATCTTCCTGCCTGAGAAGATTTCATCAGCCATTCTAAAATCAGGAGTTTTTCAACACACTTCCAACACTGCTAATAAACTTAGTTTATTTGTAGTATATCATGTGTGAACTTCTTTTAATTTGAATCTTGCTGACAAAGCAAATGATAATAATGAAAATACGCACATTGCTTCTTTTAGGCTATTTATTTTTTTTTTCATAGTGAACATAATAGTCCATAATAAGTAAATAAATACATTGATAAACTTAAAATTTTTGTTTATTTTATTATTCACAACGCTATAATACATATTATAATAGAAAATACAATAATATTGACTTAACATCCTAGATAATCAAAGAATCTCATTTTATTATCCACTATTGCTCTCTGCCGAAGCCTAACATTTTACATATACCGTTTACCAACTTTTCTTTAAACTTTTTCTAGCAGATACAATTCAGGATAAATATTTTATAATTTCGTTTATAAAAGCCCGCCGAGACGGTTTATCTAATAATCGTGAGTTGTAAGTTATCGGTTTGTTTACAATCGCTCTATCGTGAACAGTTTCACTTCGCAGTTCCGTGTTACCCTTTTCAAAAATATTTTATTTTACTATTCTACTTTATGCTCACTCTTGAATTTCGTTTTTTCCGCTGGTGGCACTTCAATTGAAATCGTCCTTACTCTTTCTCATTGCTTGCGTAAACGTTTAGGCCATCCTATTGTCGATTTTTCTCGAATTATTAAGCTCTCGCCAAGTCAGTCAGTATCCACATTTATACTTCTCTTGTTTGCTAAACCTAAACCACATTGCATTTTTAATTTTTGGGCCTATTAAACGTTCTCGCATAATACTAGATGAAGATTACTATTGAGAGTATAATTATTCTATGCTTTTCATGATTTCTAAAACTTGAATTTAAAATTCCTTTTCGCTTGGTCAGTTTGTAGATCTTCGGTAGCTCGCCTTGCTTCCATATCCGATTCATAGCCTGCATACATCATTAACCGCTCTTCGACTTGTACGGGACGCCCATGCATACTTTGAAAATATATCTATGACAGTGATAAGTATGAAATCTTTGTTCTCATCATAAGGTATACATTTCAAAATCGCTTGCCAAAGTCCATCTAATACCACGATATACATATTTTCTTCTCTTTTAGCCGGACGACTCTGCGCTTATGCAGCTCTCACTACTCTTTGACTTCCATCTTTATCGTTCTATCGGATTAAATCATCTGGAAATCTCTATATCATCTTATAATTTTCTATCAATGCACATGATATAATTAACACCAGCGAATTAACGTTGTTGTTTATAGAATATTTCATTTTTCAGCCATCTTCACAGATTCTTTCAACTTCTCGCTTTATTTCATCTATAATTTACTTATTCCAGCAAGTTTAGAAGCTTTATATAATTTATTTCATTGTGTGAAACTTTAGCTGAAGTGCACCGTGTATTGCATCG
>CM053172.1:55372613-55417589 GCA_012977825.3 Pteromalus puparum | reverse complement strand
TTTTTTTTTTAAATATCGTTGATTAAATTTTTCTTAAAAATTTCTTTGATTCTTCAAAACTAATCAGTAGACTGCTTCAAAAAAAAAAAATTTGATGCTTTATCATAGCAAAAAATTAATTGATGTTAAAATTTTAAATGATTTTGTAGATTGGTTCAAAATAATAAAATTATTTTTAATTATTTTTATAAAAATAATTTTTTATTCATTTTTTTTTTTTCACATTTTGATTATATTATATTTAAAAAATTGCATTAATTTTGCCTGCGACCATCGTGCCAGCAATCTAGTTGAGATAATAGATCTAAAATATAAAGAAAATAATTTTTTGATATTTTTTTATTTTAGAAAAAGTAAAAAAATAATAATGAAAATTTTTTACTTACCATCAAATACACGATTTTGGCCTCTTTATGCGTGTCGAGCGTCGAAGTGGTGCTTCCTCAGCCATTGCTTCCTCCTTGATGAAGCGTCTCTTCCTCGTGGTCTCAGTCATCTCTTCCTCGTTGATGAAGCCGAAGGTATCGGACGATGATGGCGGCGGTGATGGTGATCTTGGCGAGTCCATCTCTCCGAGGCAGAGGCATGGCTCGCGGCTGCATCTGTAGCAGCGGTAGCGAGGGCAACGCCAACAGTCCTCCCACAGATTGAGACTGTCCTTGTCAGCTCGACACATGGAGCATACGGAGCCTTGTGGCACTTCCGTACCTACAAGCCCCTCCAAACGAGCTATCTCGTCCCGGATCCAACGGAAACGCCGCAGCTTCTCCTCGATGTGTGCCTCCTCACGTGCCAGCTTCTTCATGACTGAAAAAGCAGCAAGTTTTTGCCGCTCAAGTGAAGCGAACGCATATTGGAGCGGTCGCTCCAGAAAGCTCGCCATGGCTGGGGATGCTGTATTATACTCTTCCTCGACATCTTTTACAAAATCTTGAAAAACATCGACAAGCTCTTGTTCAGACTTGAGCTCCAGCCTGAGACGATTGTACTTCTCAACTTTTATTGTATCCAACAGCTTGCGTGCTTCACTAAACAGAGCACGAAGCTCCTGGTTTGGTACACTAGCAAGATCAGCTGGAAACACCAGCCCTGTCTCAAAACCACTTATCATTCTCGCAGAATTTTCAAAGCAACACAACTTGTAATAAACTCAATGACTGAACTGTATGTTTACGGTTCGCACTAGGCTATTTGTAGCCAAAATTTGAACCTCCCCCGTTCTACAACTCTCCTAGAAAGATTCACTGATTGGTTAGTTCCTCTTTCCACTATTTTCTTAAAAGTCCTATGATTGGTGAAATTCTTCCTCCCTTGAGTTCCTCCTTCTACCACTTCCTTGAAAATTTCCCTCCCCAATTATTAAAATGCAGGCCCCATCGACACTTGAGGGTGAAAAGCCTTACGATTCGTGAAAACAATATCCCTTTCCAATTTTCTGAAATCTTGTGTCCACCTCCCTTTAGTATACTCCCTTTTTTTTGACCGTGAGAGATTTTCCTCTTCTAGCGCGAGAAAAGATCTTGAGAAAAAATCTCTCTCTGAAATCTGCTTGTCTAGAGAATGCGAGAGACACCTGTGCACACGGTCAGTAAATATATAATTACCAGCCTTTGCGTTCACCCTCAAAAAATCCCAATCAGTTCTCTCTACGGATGATTTTTAAAACAGGAGGATTGTGAGAAAAGATCTTAAGAAAAAATCTCTCTTCTCAAAGATAATGGGAAAAAAATCTCTCTTTAAGATTTGCTTGTCTAGAAAAAATTATCCACATCTATGCGAGAGACACCTGTGCACACGGTCAGTAAAATATATATTGACCAACCTTTGCGGTACTGAAAACCCATCAGTTATCTCTACGGTTGATTTTTAAAACAGGAGAATTGTGAGATTTTCCTCTTCTCGTGTGAGAAGGCCTAATGCGAAAAAAGGCCTAGGGAAAAACACCTGTGCAAAGGTTGACGTCCATATCAGCTCGAGGGATACCGTCTATCTACCTGCGCGAGGACCGCATGGAAAGTGTAAGGGATAGTACCTACGCAATCTGTACATGTAGTCTGTGAAATATCTCTAACGCAATGCGTAAAGGCGGAAGAAAATAACACCTGTGCGAGGGTTGCCGTCTATACCTGCGCGAGGACCGCAATAAAAATGAAAAACACCTGTGCGAGGGTTGCCGTCTATACCTGCGCGAGGACCGCTGCTTATGGGAAAATTCTAATCTTTTCTTCTCAGAAGAAACAAAAGCTAGCAGGTGCAGGTGGCAAAGGAGGCGAAAATCATATAGTAGTATTTTCTCTCTCTTTAGCCGAGTAGTGCGCTCAGGGCCCGTTCGCTCCCTCTATCTATAATGCTCTGGAGAAGGGGTAATGCGGGGAAAAAAAAGAGGAGGACACACTACGGTTCATTGGACAGAGGGAATACGGAGGAGGGGCATAAACCCACCACTAATTTATTTTTAGGGTGCGGAGAAGGGAAGAATTGGGACTTATACACACTACGGTTACTGGCTCACTCTGAGAGTGGGGAAAATTCTCAATCGCTTGGAGAGGGAAGGGAGGGATCTAAAAATCCCTCTATCTAAAATACATGCCACGGATTCTAGCTCACCTTGAGAGAGGGGAGAATTCTCGATCGCTAGGCGTGGGAAGGGAGGGATCGACAATCCCTCCATCTAAAATACACAGCACGGGTTTTGGCTCACTTGGAGAGAAGAGGGGGTGAGCTAGAACCCGTGTGAGCCAGTATGCCTATAGCCTATCTACTGCCTTCTTCTCCCCAGGGACACTTAACGTTTCTCTATCTATATATTATGGGTGCAACGTCGGCATCTTGACCGGTCACGATGCTGCGTCATGTACATAGATGTATGGAGCAAAGGAGGGGCTCCCTTTTGACTGGCTCTGCTTGTTTTGCATTAAGCGCTTTTAATTGGGCCCCTAACGACGTCTTTGATCTATCGATATGCGCGACGATGAGATGTGTTGTTTCAGGCTTATAAGTATATATTTCTGGGATTAGCCTCGTTATCTTTTGTGCATCAAAACAGCTGAATCGCAAAGTGTTTTAAAAGATGCTGCTTTATTGAGTCGCTCGAATGAGAAGAACAATCGTTAGAAGCTTCAATGCTTTTCGTTTTGTATAATAAAAAATGCCAATGGTGTAATGCAAATTACGTGGCTAAATGAGTCGAACATACTTCGCAGAAGTGATTTAATATGCGCCGAAAGATTTATAGAATATTTTACTTGCGAGCGAGGTACACGTATATATATATATATATATATATATATATATATATCGCACGACGCCGGCGTAGCTCCAAGTTTCCTTAAGATTGCGCCACCGCAAGACACCTGCTTAATTATACTCGTGGTTTGCACGATGCCATGATGTTGGCTTCAAGACCGGAAGGTTTGCGCCGCGGGCGATGAAAGCTTTATACATACCTATCAAGTATTACCGGGTAGTTCCGCGAGTACAAATTTATTCATTACTAGAACGAGAGCTTTCGAATTCCGTTCGTCTCGAACTTTTCCCATTTTTTTTATTCGCGTTCAATATACTTATGTCACATGCGGACCTAAGCCTGATGCACACATCCCGCGCTTTCAGCTCGAAAACGAGCGTGTCTCGGTACAATGTCTATAAGTGGCGTATAGACTTACGTGCCGAGCAACTACACCGAGGGGATGAATTATGCATCTGATGCGCAAGAGCAAGCGTCGCGCGACCTAATCTAACAAACAAGTTTCAGCCGGCTAATTTATTACGGTCCAAGCAGTTTTACGGAGCCTTTGCACTGCCACTGATGCAGCCCGGTATACGTGTATATACATCGCAGGGATTTTCCTACGACGCGCTGGAGAAAAGAGAGAAGGGCAAATTACGAAAAAGAACGGAAAAAAAAGTTGTGTGCGCAGTCTTCTGTTCTATAACTAGCTCTCTCTTTTTCTCGTTTAATCTGCTTCGATCTTGTTAGTTTTAGTGGCGACGGCAATTTGAACAAACAAATTGCTCGTCGCGACTCTGCTAATTTCCTACAGTGTATAATGCCCCATAAGAGCTGGGAGAGAGGCCAATTTCCAAAGAGATATATATACACACAGGGTAATTACACTCCTATGGAAATTTGCATAATTCGCAATTGAACCGGCCAGCTATACCTAACGCGGGAGCTTCTGTCTGGCCATATAGCTCGAGCGCTTCATAATGAACCTCGCGCGCGTTTAATTAATATCAAAGCCCATGCTATAGATCCAGCTAATCAGAATTAACCGATGAACCGCGCACGATTAACCGTAATCCCTGTTATTATTATTGTCTTATACCCGCCGCGCGCCTACGGCTCCGCTAAGTGTTGAGAAATACGTGAGCGAGCACGGATTGTAATTTGTATTTTGAGAATGCGCATATAGCTATTAAGAGAAAACCCAGGTCATGTTGTAAAACCCTCGCTCGCTGACCGTTCGAAGCGCGCCGATGACAGATGTCTCCAAATGAGATATGCGAGAATATTCGTCTAGCTGCAGTCCTCTGTAACTGCAGCCCTCTGCGACTGTAGCCCTCTGCGGAGTGCAGTTCAGTTCAGCCCTAGCACTCGAGGACGTAACATCGCTTACTCTGGAGTCTGCTCTTTATCTTTAACGTTTTTACCCAATAAATACTATTTTATTTTGCTAACTGATTGAGTTTATTTTACCTAATAAATTCAATACTAAGACTCGTCGAGCGAGCCTTTTTTACTCTCGCATACCTTGGTTTACCATTCGAACTGGAATACGATAGAGACGCGTATACTTATCTATACACACGGGAGGGAAAGTGAGTGAGAGAGAGAGAGAGAGAGAGAGAGAGAGAGAGAGAGAGAGGAAGGAGAGGAGAGACGAGAAAGAGAGGGACGAAGATGAGACGGAGAGAGAGAGAGAGAGAGAGAGAGAGAGTAATCATGTCACACTACATATTAAAGGCGGTGTATGCACACACTGCGCATATGCATAAACGCAAGCGCTGCTCATCGTCGATCGCGATATTGTCCAAGGCAATAGATATATACTCGGCCACAAATTCGCTTTGTTGTCTTTGTTTACGCGCGTATATAATCGCTCAGAAGCTCGCGCTGGCAACCGGTTATCGCGATTAGCGCGCGCATGAACTACGGGCGACATTTGTTTCACGATCGACGGAGGATTGGGCTATAGTACAGTGGGTATACGCGTACGGAGGATGCATACGTGGCGTGCATCCTGACGATCATCGAGTTGCCTCCGAAACCATTCAGAATTCTCTAATCTCCGTTGCAGCTCGGCTTCCGCATGGCCATTGTTCAGACCGGCCACAGAGCCCCGATTACCTGTGCGCGCGAATTCGACGCAGAGAGCTGAGGGAGAGAGAGAGAGAGAGAGAGAGAGAGAGAGAGAGAGAGAGAGAGATGTATAAAGAGGCCCGAGCTTTGTGCATGTATATGGAGTATGCTCCTCTTTGCCACCCTCCTTGCGGGCTAATGCTGATTGCGGAATTGAAATGGAGATCTCTCCCAGTACTCCACCTCTGTAGGCTACTATATGTGCTCGCGCTCTACGCACTGCGGGCCTTTATCCAGTCCCTCATACGTGCAGTATAGCTTTGTGTGCGCTCCCTTGTGGAGCTGATTCCCGGTAAGAATTCAGTTTTTTTCCCAACTCTTGTCACATACGCGCCTATCATCGTGACACGATAATCACTTCCGTCTTTCCGAGACGCGGCCTGCATACGAAGAAAGCCCGATCGTTCTCTCAAAGTTTCGGTTGCAGGTGCGCGCGCGCGATGCAGCGGTCTTCCATCCGTTTTCCTCGACTGCACACGTTTCAGCTCCATCGAGAAACTCGGCTGCAGAATTTCCCCGGCTCGTACGCCCGCTCTGTTATATCACAGCGTGTTTTTACAGAGATAAATAGTACATTACACTTTATTATTTTCAATGCGGATTTAAGCGGGAGGATGCTTAGGTGCTAGGAAAGTGAAGGAATTTCGCAGCTTGCGGGAGACAATAAGCTTGAGAGAGCAGAGCAGAGCGCGTATAGTTATATACGCGCAGGGATTGAATCTGATAACTCATCAGGAAGTCTCAAAGTCCGTAGACTCTGGTCTCTGAGAGAGTTTCTCTTAATAGGTGCAGTCTGCAGGCGCAAAGCATAGTAGAACACGAGCAGAAGCTTGCTTCGAGTTGTATTTTGGTGTATGACTACGGAAAATACACGAAATTAACGCGCCTCTGCTAGCGCGCGCTACACAGCCGGCGGAACGAGACACAGGCAACTAAGAGCTAATATGCTTCTGAGCTGGAGATGCCGCGAATACGTGTTTGAATTACGTTTACTTTTGCCATACGCGCTGCGAGAGCGGTATAGGTGTCAAGCTCTGTCGCTATTTTTAAAGGGAATTGGTTGATGCATCCTCAAAGTATAAGAAAATGCTCTCGTCGGACGAAATATAATATCGCATCCCGTATTATAACGGGCGCGACGGATTATGAAGAAAAAAAAAATCCCTCTGCAGGTCTCGGACGGATTATCATTTGCCTTTGATGCGACAGTCGCGTTCATCCTCCTCCGTGTCTCTTTCTTATTCATCATCGGAGAAGTTTAATCTCCTCGCTACGCGCGTTCTACACAGCAGCCGCGCAAAACAATGGATTAAAAAGCTCCCTCCGTTTCTTCCGCAGCGAGTACTTAAAAATTGCTCGTAGAGCGCAATATTTCACAGCGGGCGATGGCCGAGACCATAGTTTTTCCTTGCGACTTATCGAGTAGTGCGCGCGCGCGCGAATCCGGTTATTCATGACGCCGCGCCCGCTGGACTCATGCATATTCAAACAATTTTTGAGCGGATCTACCGGCCCGCGGTGAAGGGGACTCCCGGCTAAATTGCCGACTGAATTGGAATTGTAACTGTCGGATGAAATTTGGAAAAAAAGAAGAGATAGAGAGAGAGAGAGAGAGAGAGAGAGAGAGAGAGAGAGAGAGAGAGAGTTGGGGGAGGCGAATCGATGCGCTGGTGCGACGAATTAAAAGTCATGAACTACCTATGGCTCGCGCCGCTGAATTTCATAACTGTTGTATACTGCGTTGTTGTCGCCGCTGTGCAGCGTAATTCAATGACTTTCGCGCTGGTATATCGAGTGTATTGCTTCCGATTATCTTCACTCTCTCACACTGTTAAAGTGTTGTATAGTCTATTTATTACACAGGACAATAAGATATAGTCAAGTCTTTTATACTGAACAGCGCAGTTCGATTCGCCGGAACATTCGACCACTATTATCTCCCTTTGAAGCGAGAGCAGAACAAGCCATCGTGCTCGAGAGGGTTACAAATTACAGAAGGCTTGCGAATCACAAACAGCAGGTATGACGGGACACGCTGTAGCGCTATACTACGACAGACAACGAATCCAAGCTTTCGAATGGAGCATGATTACGCGAGCTAAAATATAGCCCCGAACAATGCGCACTGCTGATGCACACAGTGCACGCAGAGATGAGATCTTTCGGCTTTTGCCGCGCGTTCGAGCTTAAAACCAATGGGCACCGATTGGATTTTGCCGTGAATAATGTCAATCAGCGGTGCTTCAGTATTACGCGTATACGAGACTCGGTTGCTGGGCACATCAGCGTTAATGGCGCCGAGCGCCGGACAAAATCGCGAGTAACAACGTGTGCGCGTTTACACTACGGACTATACTGCGAATATAAACCACCGCTTAACCGCGACCCGGCTGTTATCGCGACGATTCGGCCGATTTGTCACGCTTTATACTGCTGTAATTGTCCGATTCCTTATTGAGCGGATTCTCGCGCCTATGTTTAATTTTCGTATGGTTAAACTGAATTTCACGCGAGAATCAAAAACAGCTGCAATTATAATCACTGCAGACCCTGTATAATATCGAAGTTCGAACGACTGATCAGAACCGGCCAACTTTTTCAAACAACGTCGCACGAGGATAATTGGCACATAGAGCCGAGCAATACGACGTTCGCTCCGGTATAGAAAACAAAAAAAAAATTAAAACCGGTAACGATGTAGCTCGGAACATCAAAGAGCATATATAAAATTGAAAAATTGAAAATCAACCCGCCGCCGCGGCAGTCGTTATAAATTTCAGATCAAAAGTGCACTGTCAACCTAAAGAATATTCGAACTGCCGCAGTTATATAATAGCGTTTGGGATTGATGCACGCGCAGGCAAAAGCTCGCTCTGCACAAAGCTCATCGCTCGCATCACGCACCACTGGAAAGCAATCAGAGAGCTGCGATGCGTTTTATATGTATACGCGTTTCGCTCGTCCTCTTTTTATACCCGCGTAAACAATTGCAAATACAGCGGATATGTAAAAAGTGTCAGCGGACACGTCGCGATTAAATCGAACAGCGATATAAACGCACGCGATGAATTAATTAGCGTGTGTATGCGTATACGATTACGCTGGGGATTTATAATCGTATGATTGCAGGACACACCAAACCGCCTATACGTAACACGCGTACCTCGTGAAATATTTTCCGGTGCACTGATTATACCGGAGTATGCTTGAAAAGTAGAGTGTATTCCGCGTCAACCATCCGCTTTCGTTATTGCGCGAGCTTACTAATTATCTCCTTGGCTATGCGCGCGTGCACATCTTTTTTTCTCTTGGTACATTCGCGCGAAAAAAAATCTAAAACGACGTTCATCTTTCAGCCGGATTTAATTTTGCGCACGGCTCTCGCAGTATATACGCGTGTGCCTTTTGAATTTAATGATACATTTCTGTCGCTGCGGTGGAGAGACTTTTTCACTCGGAAGTTACTTAATCGCCGTCGAGCTTTTTTTTTGTTTTAGCCGAGAGAAATTATACAGATAGGACGTTGGCTTTTTGTTGCTTTGACGAGAGTCTCCATGAATTATAATCACGGCAATAAGCGTAACATATGCAGAGGTCGTCACTGCGCGCTTATTATCCGCGATAATAATAACAAGAAAATCGTATATAATTCGCTGTATAGCGAGCGTGTGCGCTATATATTTCTAATATGTACGCTTTACTATATATACAGAACGCCAGCGTCTCCATTAGAATAATCAAAAGCCGAAATTCAATAGCACTTTATACAGCAGCTGAAATTCAAATGCGCGAATCTCGCACGGCAACAGCCGCAATGAAATATCTCGTCATCTCTGCGCGCGCAGCGCCGCGGCGTTGAATCGACGCGATATCGCTACCAATGCGCGTTAAAGGGTACAGTTTCATCAGCAGCAGTAATTATACCAATAAAAGTAAAAAAATACTCTAATCGCACCGCAAGCTACAACATAATTTCCATCAGTGGATGGCAAATTAAATCATGTATTCAACGCGATGAAACAGACGCGCGCAAGCTCCTCTATACCAGGCTGCATGCACACGCACTCTCACACTTTTTCCGCTCTCTTGGACTGTGAAAATAATGGAGCCTCCGGCAACACGTTCTGTGCATGCGTTCGCAGAACCGGATAATACCTCCTCCTCCCCCTCCCTCTCATCTCCTCTCTGCGGTATATAAGCCACAAGCTCGACGTCAGGTACACATAAAGGCTATCGAAAATCCCATCCCTGAGAGTATTACTACAATCCGCGATAATTCAATCACAGAGAGGGAGAGACTCGATAACTAACTCGGCCCGCGCGCGTTATAGAGAGAGCTAAAACTATTGTAATGAACGCCGCAGCGGAAATTAGGCTCGGCGCACGCGGCATTATACACATCAGCGTTGTTGCAGGGCCGCGCAAGGTCGCTTTTGCGCGCTAACGAATGCATGCCCGCGGAATAATGGTCGGGCATCGCTACGAATGTATTTCTCGGAATAATGATCGAGCACGCACATACGCGGGTCTGCATTAATCTGATGTACTATATATAAAACGCATTTGCACTGCGCCAAAAAGCTCGCGATATAGGATCTCGGAGATAAGCATATAATAATATTTTTCGCCAGTCGAGAAGTTCTAGAAACTTGTTATTATAATAATTCTCCAAATCTTCTCGACACGCACTGCGCCCGTGTTTCTATCTGGAAATGCGTTGCACTCAACTTTCGTACATCCATTATGGGATTACGAGTAATATCTCATTGTATACTCCGGTCCGTTGTATATAATACGCATGTACTTCAGCTTTGTTATGATTTGAACACATAACGGAGTTACGTGAACTAGCGACAGGCGTATTACGAAAAAACGAGTTCGATCAGCAGCCGGTTTGAAATACACGTCATCGGAACAGCTAGAGTATTGCATTGAAAGAGGAAAAATTAAAAGCCCGCATGCACAGAACACCGTCGCTTTATAATTACATTCATCGCGTTCCGCTGTACACACCGAGGTACACACGCCCCGCGTACAATGCGTATCAGGCGAGGTATAAGGTACCAAGACGCTTCGCGGGGTTTGAGTAGGCAAACATCGGGTCGAAAGCTCCGTCGTATAGAGATAGATAAGGGAGAGAGAGAGGGCGAAGAAAGGAAAAAGCAGAGAGAAAGCCGTGGCAGCCGTGCCATTGTTGGCTCGATATCGCAGAGTAAAAAGCAGCAGCAGCTACTCGAGTTATGAAGCCTCTCTCGCGCGCAGATACTATACACTCGGAGAGCGAAGACGAACCGAACGCGCACGTATAAGCGCGAGAGAGCTGCAGTAGGTGAGTTACGAGCTTCGGAGAAAACTCAGGATCCTATTAAAGTCATAAATTTTGAATTCAATAGAGCCAAAGAGCTTAAAGCAGCCATTGCACGATGCGCTCGCACGCGCAGCTTCTTATTCTCATTCTCCGCGAAACATGTACATAACGAATTTAACTTTGACAATATCTCATGGATACATTCTGTATACATACCGCTGATGTGCGCGGATTTCGCACGCGGGAAAAACAAGCAGCTGACCGGAACCGATAGATTTATTTATTGCGCATACACGTATACACGTCTGCATGGGAGAGTCACCCCAAGCTCTTGGGATTCTTCGCGAAAAGTTTGCCGAGCCACGAGTTTATATTCCAGGCCGAGAGCATCTGTTCAATTTCCAAAAGCGATGGAAATACTGAAATAACGACAGATGAGAATATACCTCGCGAATGAGCGCGCTAAACAAAAGTATATATAGAGGCGGGCAGTGCTATAAGTTATACTTCGAAAGCTCTGCGGTCAAAAGCACGTTAGTCTCGTGTCCATCTCGGTTAACAATTTACCGATCCGATATTCAAATGGAATTCGTCGCTCGCGCGAGAAATTTCAAAAGAAGATTACAAGCTGCGTCTGGCATGTGTGCGAGTACATAAAGACTTTTTGAAATGATCCGCGAAAATCGGGTGAAGCGGAAGCTCCGCGAAGAGACGACGACCTATCCGCGAGACGAGGAAGGAAATATCGTAGAAATGCAAAGCTCGAGCACCGCGCTCTTAGCTCCTATTAAAATGAAATTTCGTCGCAGAGCTACTCGCGCAGCTGACACATCTCTCGCTCGCTCAGGCGTTGCATATATACATATCTATACGCTACAGGTACGGATATGTAGCCAGATGCATTGCTCTCGGCAATAAGCAACAGAGATCGAGCCCTGCGAAGAGGGAATATAATATATCCGCGGGAACTACCCATGCTTTACTACGCGCGCTAAAGCTCTTCGGAGTCGGCCGGAGGAAAAAATCGAGAGCGAGGAGTCGAGACTGATTTTTCTTCGCTTGCGCGCCACGACGACTTTCAGCGATGCACTCTTTTGAGAAAGGAAGAGAGCGAGAGCTTCTCGACGTTTGTGTATCGCGAGAGAGGCAAGTTGTGCGCAGTGGCCTGGGAACTGGGTGCAGGAATATATGCGTTTATAAACTCGCTGGCTTCTTCTTCCAACTTCTGAATTAAATACTTCCGGATATTCAATACCGCGCAAATACGATCTAATCGATGAAAAAAGATCGTTTTTAGCATGAAAATTTCGCGCTTATATATTGCGAAAAACATAAAGCGCTCGCGCTTGTACTGAGTTATGAATTTTCTCGAATGGCGATAAGAGAAAATCTCCCTGTATAGCCGATGGCATTAAGCGATCAACAATGGCTAAAGAGGTCAGAACGAAAGGAAAAAAACTGCAGCGAGAGGAAAATGAATTTGCAAGTTTCTCTCTCTCTCTCTCTCTCTCTCTCTCTCTCTCTCCCTCTCTCTTCCACGTCTGTTCCAGTTATCGCGCGCAGCGATATCCAGGTGCTCAGGCGCTGCCACCGTATTAGTTTCTGCTCCGTCGTTTTTCGCGTTCCACTTATTTATCTCGCGCGCGCAGATGAGCTTCAGAGAGCTTGAGAGACAAAATACACACGTGCACACAGAGACACATACGAGCTTTTGCCTTTCGCTCTCCGATCTTTTTTTGTTCCGCTCTTTCGAACAGTCGAGGCCGAAAGAGAAGTCGTGTAGTCGTTGTCGCGTTATGCTCCTTTCGCATCCGGCTAACGGACGGAAAAGTCGCAATCCCACTCGGAGAGAGAAAAGAAGAACAGACGAAATGAAAAGGCCACACACCATAGCTATATACACTGCAAGGGGAGCGAGAGCGGACAAAAAACGTAAGTGGACAAAAAGGCACGATGACCTGCGACATTTAATATTGCAGCGAAACTGAAATTTCAGCCAAATATTCGCGCGCGCAGCTCTCGTTTCTGTATACTGATGGCAGCGGCTCTGTTTATTCGTGCTTGTGTTTATTGTTCCGACATCCGGTAGTCGCGCATTATCCTCCCCCCAGAAATCAGTTGAAATTTCGAGATTTTGCCGCTTGTATAGCGTTAATTTTCAACGATCGGAAAGCGAAAGCTGCATCGTCAAGTGGACAAAGTGTGTTTGCAAAATACATCGAGTGCTTAAACAGTCGGACCGCAAGTATCTAAATCAAGTAAACTCAATTGCTGTTACCGAGAAGTGTATTGCGTAAGTAAACTAGTCCTAGCAAACGCAAGCTTGAGGTAACATTTGAGTTGCTCCGTCTAGATGATACACGCTTCAACAATCTTATATAAACTCGTCTACTTTTGGTCATCGTTTAATCTTGACTATGACTAGGAATTCAATGTTTCAGTTTTCGATTCCCCCGCAATCGGAAACTGAAACATCCATGACATATTACTTATATATATGATAGCGATAAAAAACGTCCTCATCGGCCTAATGGAAGGAACTTCATCCCTTTCTTACGCTCGATTGCATCGAAATTAAATTTACGGGGCACAAAAACACGAAAGAGCCGAGCGAATAATTTCCAAACCAGTTTCACGTGCCGTCATTGTCCGAACGGAAATTTTTCGCCCTTCGTTTTCAGTGTAAAAAATGGCCAGCAGGTGTAATCGCTGGAATATATAAATGGTTTTAGTTATCCAGCAGAAAAGCACTTGTGAAAAAAAAGTTTGCCAAAGTAAAATATCGGCAGTAAATATACGTCGTGCAATCTTGAACCAAATAAGGAGTAAAAAAACTAACATATCGTGTGTGTGATTAAGGAAAAGGGTAATTTTATTCCCAAGAATAAGCAGCGCTTAAACTTCGTGCTGGAGGAATGTTAGTTTTTGCCCTGAAAAGTTTCTCAATTCTAGAAGAAAGGCACAAAAAAGTTGAAGCTTTTGACCGTACAAGGAGAAAAAGTTACGGCACATCAAATAGCCAACACTCAAAGAGTTCTCCGAGAAATTCCCGACGAGATTGATTAACTATTTAATTAAACTAGGCACATCTAATGCTATACACTTTAAATACAACCAATCATGGCGAGCTTTCAGATATTACCTGCAGCACCGCCACTTACCATTCACATTTCTCGATTCATCAAAATCAACCAATCCTTTTTCGACTTCAATTATCCGGGATCACTTTTTCAAGGATACCTATATATTATAGCCTCCTGAGCACCCACATACAGCATTTGATAACCGCATACACCGGGTGATCGCAATGAAATACGTGAAACATGCGAGTTCGTGTTTATCATCGAACATAATATAAAACAAATGAACGTATGATTAATCGAACACAAATATTTGGTATTACTAAGAAATAAATTTCCCCGCGAATTCAATCGGAGGGTCTCGGTCTTATGCATGTACGTTATATAGAGGAGAAAAAGCCGCATCTCTCAAAAAAGCGCAACGCGTGCAAACTTCAACAACGCTACAGCAGCAGAAGCAGCAGCGGCAGCAGCAGGTCTTGTGTACAAGAAAACGCAAACTCGACCAAACGTGCGCAGCAAAATATTGTTCTCTCGGCACATATATAATGCTGCGCACACAGCGTCAAAGTGCGCTCCGGCCGAGCAGGTGACGAGTTTACATCATGCATACACAACCGCGTCACAATGACCCGTCTGATGTGTACAACGCGAATGCCGAGATGACGCGGCGGCTAAACGACGTCTCGACCGCATGTGCGCGCTGGATTGGACCGCAACTTTCCTGTGTGTGTGTGTGTGTGTGTGTGTAGCCAGCTCGGCCTCTTTTCTCCCTCGAATTCTTCGCCCGCGGCGGGTGGGCAATTCTTTTCAGCGACAATATGCGTACGCCGCAAGCTTTCTCCTCGCTCTCCAAGATGAGGGCTGAAATGTAAACACCTCTCGCGGCTCGCTCCCTTTAGAATTTAGCGGTCCGAGCAGCGCGTTTAATATTTAAAAGCTCGAGTGTAATTCGTTCGGCGCGTAAAGCAGCAGAAATTGCGTTTTCCAAATTAGCCGCGGGGAAAAACAATGGCTCGCCTTTTTTTTCAATTTAATTTCCTTCGCTCGTTTCCTCCGGAGCTTCTTTCTCTCTTAAATCTCAGGCGAGGCACGTGCGATTAAAGAAAGTAGCACTGCCATCATTGCAGGGCTTAATTCTCGCGGGAAACCTTCGTTCGCCGCAGGCCCCGCACGAGCTTTTTGAAAAATGGCAGAGCGCTGAACTGGAATGCGTAGCTTCTTTGCTCCGTTAGTTGCTTTATTTTCCGGCTTCGCTCGGTCACTGCTGCTTCATATCTCGGCTCTGTCTCAGCGAAACGCTCTTTTTCTCCCGTATAGATTCGGCATCCGAATAGTAGCTGGCGAATCGTACATTTCGATAGACCTTTCATCGATTCGCCCCGCAAACAAGTATAAGGTAGAAAGGGAGAGCGATTGCTTTGATTCTCGAAAGAGGAGGCAGCTATATTAGAGAATGTAATTTTGCAGGGAAGCAGCTTACTGCTCGACTCTCTCTCTCTCTCTCTCTCCGCTTTGACTTTTTGAAGTCGATTCTTGATGAGCGTTTGCGCACGCTTGCGACTCCTATAGCTGCTCCATAGAGAATCGAAGCTTTCGATTTTATCTTTTAATAAGTTTTGCTAATGCGGAGCGATGGAAAATCGGTTGCCGCTCGGATCCATTTGCAAAATGAAGTCGAGATTGGCCCAATCTATTTGGCGATAGCCGAGCTCTTCCGCGAGCTTTTAAAAAAATTCGCAACACCTGCAATACATAGAGTAGTTCTTTTTATAACCTCTTCGGAGCGCACGCGCTCGCGCGGTTGGCGAGATTGTTCCAAACGAACTGCAAATATTTCCTCCGCCTCTTTTTTCAAGCCGCAGCAAGAGCCGTTCTCTTATAATATCCTGGCCGCAAGCCTTCGCCGCGGCCTTACAATCAGCACTTAAATTGGTTTTTGAAAGGACGACAAAGTACGAGGAGAGGTTCGTTTGAAAAAGATCGATCGCGTGCTCGGATGAAGCGGGGGCAAAGGAGAGTCTAGCTCTCTCTCTCTCTCTCTCGCTCTCGCGACCTAACGAGTACTTCTACGTCGCCCAGAGCGGAAAGTTTAATTCCTATCGTTGGGAAAGTTGCCGCGAAATAGAGCCTCTCTCGCTCGAGCCTGCCTCGCACTCGTGAAACTTACCCCGAACTCATCGTCACGAGCATTCGAACGGCATCGATTCCATCCTCTCTCTCTCTCTCTCTCTCTCTCTCTCTCTCTCTCTCTCGCCATAGGTATACACGCATAGAGCCGCAGCGGCGGTTATGTGTTATACGTCTAGTTCGCTTTCCACTCTCCCATCCCGAGCCATTATTATGGGGATCGTTACTTTTATACGCGGCCGCGCGACCATCGCGCAGTTCGTCCGCTCTTATCGAGAATCGTTATTCCACCGATCGACAGAGAAAGAAGGAAAGCGAACCCGGGTCGAGCATCCGTTTACCGAGTACTGCCCAACTTCGAAATCGCGTAATATATAGTGGATCTCCTATTGCCCTCCATATAGACGACGGTGAGAAAAATTGAACGAACGAGTTCGTTAGAGCATGTCCAGTTGTCCACCCAACAAGTTGTAGGAATTGACTGCTGAATTACTTTTGTGCATGTTTGATTACGGCGGGTGTACTTTGAGTTCAATGATGAGTCTAATGAAAAATATTTTAAACTCTATAGGCAAAATCATCTATTTCATTTAGAATTGAATAGAGTTTTTTGTTTTTCAATATTTTCGTTTCGTACTTTGCTCCTTCGTTTCTCAACTATGTAATAACCCAGCAAGTTAATTTCTGTTTATACGAATATACATACACTCCGTAATTCGAATTACTTTGCTGGAATAAACTCCCCCTTCGTGCATCCGTAAAACGATGCTTCGATGAAAATTAATCTCCGCGACTAAGCTCTCCACACATTCGTACGTTACACGTGGCAAACAATTTGTAATCCCATCAGTATAGAGAGAGAAAGAGAGGGGGTGGGCCGTTAAGATTTCGCAATAGATGTATCAAGCGCGCTGGCACGCGAACTATTTGCCATTCCGAAACAAATTGTTTACCGGTCGAGGGCTTCGCCGTAGAGAGAAGTTAGAAAAAAGCTCGTCTCAAGACCGGAGAGGTAGTTCATCTCAGGGCCACATCCTCCGCTGGACGAAAAATCGCGGAAAAGCTGAGCACGTATATATGTATACTGAGCGAAGTCTCTCGCTGCCGTAGCCCACGCGGAGCGAGAAGCAACCGGCTGGAGAATTTATCGTCTTCCTGCCCCAAGTGAATTACGCTTCCCAGAGAGAGAGAGAGAGAGCGAGAGAGAGAGAGAGAAGCAATGCCGATTCTGCCGTATATACACACACATACGACGCGATTTCGAATCCCCGACTTTCGCCGTAAGGACATATGGCGCTGTGCACGTGGTAACGTTACACACAGAGACACACATATAGGTATAGCGGCGGGCGGTGCAAGCTGGCTCTCACGGAAATCCCGCGTGTAATCCAGAACGCAAGCAGGATCTCGCGCCATTAAGACTGAATTGAAAACAAGTTGACCAGGGATTTACGTATATACTCGAGGCTCCTGCCGCTGTAGCATCAGTATATAGCCGCAACCGGTCGCGGCGTCCATTATGGGCCGAGCGCGAGAAATATGCGCACGGTAGAGCCCAAGAGGGGATTCCGCGCGTAATCCGCCTGATTCTGCGGTTGAGTTATACGCGTCGATTGTCTGATTTGCGAAACGCGCAGCTATATGTACATGCAGGGAGTCGAACGCTATCACTGCCTGCAGAGTCTTTTTACAACACCGCGAGTCGCAGCTACCAATTAATCTTCGCAATTACGCAGCTATGGATATTCTTCGCGAAGTCCGTATACGACAGTTATACGCCCTGCAAGAACAACGAACCATTGGCGCCGGCAAAAACTCAAAGCACAGCACCGCACCGACATGGCCATCATTAACGCGCAGGCTTCCCTTTGACCGGCAGCAACAGTGACGCCAAGTTCCTACTCGTATGCGGTTCGATTCCGCGAGTCAGTCGTATCAATTGTCAAACATCGTCCCTATCTCCATCTCTCTCGTTGGAAGCTCGTTTATCCGACTCTCGACGGTTCGGCCGCGTCCGCGACGACGCAGTAAATGTAACGAGATCGAGGAGGTCATCGTGCAATAGGATTCGCTGCACGTACACGAGTTGGTCTCTCGTGAACGAGTGGCGCGCTGTATGTACGCCATCTTTGTAAATTCGGCAAAGTATATCAAAAGCTCTCCGCACGCTAAAAACTTAATTTCAGGGGAATAAAAAATGAGGAGAAATACGGGAGAATAAGCTAGGTGGAACAAGTTACTTATTCCCCTTGTTCCCGCTTATTGCCAAGCTCGACGTAACCTAACCTGCAGGAGATTGTTTATCAAGAAATTAATAATTGAAAATTATTTCAGTAAATTAAAGATAATTTTTTTTTAATAAATTAAACATATCATATAATTAAATTTATTTCATCAAACAAGAGGATATTTCTCCTTATTTCCTATTCCCCTGAAGTTAAGTTTTTAACGTGCGGGGGCCCTAAAGGAGCGCGATGACTTTTCTCGAAGCTGTATATACCATCGCAGCTGCTGCAGCTCTTCTTGACCTGCTCACTCACGATTTATACGTTCAAATTAGAGCCTTCGCTCGGCTGGCGTACAGTATACACGCGCAGAAAGAAACTTAATGCGCGGAAAACGGAATTAAAAAACGGCTCGAGCTTTGACGCAAATGTTCTCTCTCTCTCTCTCTCTCTCTCTCTCTCTCTCTCTCTCTCTCTCTCTCGTGGTAAACAGATGTCGGAGGTTATGACGGTGTACGCGCGCACGCACAGTCACGTAAACGCAGCTCAGAAGCGAGAAATCTCGGCTCGCGACAATGTCGGGCTAACAAGCTCCCTCGCGAGAGTTTCCTCGACGACGTCGACGTCCTTCCTCTCTCTCTCTCTCTCTCTCCTTACGCGAACTTGGCTGCGCATCGGGCGCGGATCTTGCGTGCGTCGAGCTTTTCCGACTCCTCTCGGCAGTTAGTGGCGGTAGCGGCCTTTTTGCGCGTGTCTCTCTATCTCTCTGCCACTTTTATCTCTCTCTTGCAGCAGCAGCAGCAGCAGCAGCTTGCAGGGCCAAAGTGGAGCGGTAATTACTTTGTAAACATTTCTCTCCCAACTGTGTCATACTTTCGTAACGACTTCCATTATTTCGCTGAGATTTGCTTTATCGTTGCGATGCGCGCGAGACGGGAGAGCTTTAAGCTGCGCTTGCATGGACGTTTAACGAGGGTCGACAATTCGCCGTTGCTTCTCTTCCACTCTCTCTGCGACGCGTCGCCGATGATTGATCGAGTGTGATGCATTTCAACGGTATAACTATTCTTCTATTATGCGTCTTTACACGCGGGAGCCGCAATGTTTGCGCCGTGAAATTTTCACAGCCAAAGTACCTCGTGATCGTCGTTGATTAATTAAAACGAGTTTGAAATTCTTCGCTTAATGAAGTTCATTACGCGCCCTAAAAACGAGGATCAAATTTTAATTTACCCCGAGTTTTACATTTCTCACGGGTTTCCGCGCCTCGTCAAAACGATTTTACACTGTAGCCGGAGCGAAAATAACGTTGCGTATTTCAACTGCGAAAAGCGCCTGATGGTTTTCGTTAGTTTTTACCAAAAAAAAAAGATACTTTTTCACCAAGGTAAACTCGTGCTGGTATAATTACCGGGAGCGCGTGAATCGTACCCGCGTTGCCAAAGCAGCAATCAACTTTTAAATTAACGATCCAGCTCGTTCTTGTTTATCGCGCGTCCTTCGCCTTTTCTTTATTTTCTTCGTCGTGCTGGCGTTCGTCGGCCTCTTGGTTTCTTTCTGCGCTCAGCGAGCCAACGGAAGAGGAGGAAAGGGGGGAAGGCTCTGGTACCGAAATAGAAATTTCGGACGCTAGCATGAGAGTGCCGAGCGAAAAAGCGGAAAAGAGAGAAAAGCATAAGTGAAAGCTGCTCGGCAGTTTGTCACATGGCTACGCGCCCCGAGGTCTGTCCATTCTGAGAATTACGACTTGCACTGGATATACCTTTATCCCGGAATATAAGATTTACAAGAGAGAGAGAGAGAGAGAGAGAGAGAGAGAGAGAGAGAGAGAGAGAGAGAGAGTTTTTTATGCTGCGCTAACGCAACATTATGCTAATGAACGAAAGCTTCGGCTGGTTTTTTTCTTCTCGGACTTCGATAAACGTTTACACTCCACTGTTTCACATTCGAGTGAATTAACTTGGTTAAATGTACATAATTACCAGTACGGTGCCCTCATTAATCTTTTTAAATACTAGCAAGATCAATGCGCGCTCCGCGCGCTCTGCTTTAACATTTTTTATAGGTTAGAAACAAACTATCACGCGCGTCCCGCCATCTATCTCGTAATCTTATTGGCCAATCAACGACCAATCAGAGAACGAATAGAATGATGATTCCTCTCTTTTTTAGAGTAGGAAGTGAGGTTCTTGCAGCAGAGTGAAAAATTGCGTTATTATTTGACAAAAATAGAGAAACGCGCGCCGTCTGATCAAGTCCGACTCGTACTACTACTACTTTGCGAATTTCGACAACGTGCAAGATAAAGATTAACAGGCATTTGTTGTTTTTTTTTTGTTCCAACAGCTGCCAAGCAGATATGGGCGGTTCCAGGCGAAGACATCGAGCTGCCCTGTGACCTGACGCCTAGTAAGAGGAACGACACGGTGAACATGGTGTTGTGGTTCAAGGACGACGGTGGAATACCTCTGTACAAGTAAGCGAAAACTCGTGGAATTTCATTCGGTTCCAAGTGCCCGTACCATCTCGCCGAGTGTCGGCCACGTTTTTTCACGCTTCCGGCAAACAATTCTTCGTGCGTTCAGTCTGAATTTCGAAACATTTTTCACTCGCTGTCCCCGAGAATTCTCTTCCTTTCTCGCAGGCACTTCGACTGCTGTGCAGTCCAAACGGAGGACACGAGCAGCTCTCGAGCGAGACATTCTTTTCCACGCTCGGGAACGCGAATTTCTCTCCCCGTATACGGTCGAAAAAGAAAAACAAAGAAAAATTCTCAGCTCTGAGTGGGTCGCGCACAGAAATCATCGCAGCTTGAAATTACCGCAGTTCTCATCTCGCAGACAGGTACATGTATCGAGTATATACTATATATACCTGCAAGTATGGGCTTGCGAGAGGAAGCATCGCGTGCTCGTGTGCTTCAGCGACGGAAGTTGGCGATGCCTGTTAGCGGCGAGAGACGGCATTGTTTCGAAGTTGTTTCTCGAAATTTCCTCGACGAGCGCCCCGAGGATACGGACGCTCGTTAGCCCGACCGAGAGAATACGAATGCGAGTGTGCTCCGCACGCGCGCGCGCGCGAGCCGGGCAGTCTGTTAAATCCGACACTCTCGCGTTTCTCTCTGCACGTTCTCCCACACACATGTATGTGATAGTTATTATAATCATCTTCGCGTGACGATGAACTCGATGCGAAGGGATCGCGAGATCGTATAATTCACGACGCAGCTGGTTGATAGAAATGTATATCGCTCGTCGGCGCAAGATATACCTAATCTGCATAAGGAGATGAGTTTAGGAGCAAAAGAAAATCCTCCAAAAGATTTTTCGGGGCTGATGGATTGCAAGGTGCGGTGCAGTAATTTTCACGAGCACGCGCACCCGACTCGATTATACGTCGGACTTGCGCGCAACGAACGGCGAAGTCAGGCGCGCAAAAGCATCCGCGGTAAAAAGCTCGACGAAAATAGGCGCTTCAACATCCGGCAGACGCGCGAACGGGAGGCTGGAGTTACTTACGCGGTACTCTACACAAATGCGGAAAATATCACAGCTCGCCGCGTCGTGTCTATGCTTATACTGCGTATAATATAGGTATTCCGCGATGTCCTATAGTATCGCCGATATACCGCTTTTTTTCTCCATTCATCCGGCGGCTTTTGTTCTCGAGCTTTTATTTCGTCGTCGCGCTACTTGCACACTTCCGCTTTACGAAAGGAAAAGTGGTGGGGCCCCTGTGTATATACGTGTGTACTGCTTTCCAGGCTCGCGCGCTCTTTATATACAATCAGTCGCAATCGATCGCGTGCTCGCTTGTCATGCGTCCTTACAAGTACCTTTTGTTATAGCAATGCACGCATGCGGTATACTGAAAATACGCTGCTGCTGATTTCTTCTCTTCGCGCGCGACATTCCGAACAACCCTAATGACCATCAGCGCTTGCTCAGGCGGTAAAAGCTCGCCGCGTATAATTTATGAACGGCTTATAATAATGAATAACCACGCGAGCGCGAAAGAGAGGACGTAGTTGGACTTCTTCCGTTCCGCATGAATGAAAGCTGCAGTCGGAGCCCATTAACGGAAAGCTCTGGCAGCCAAACTCGAGAGTATATAGTATAGTAGGTATAGTAGTAGAGTAGCATCTCGCAATCTAGAAGAGAGTACGGACGAATACGGAGATTGAAAATAATACTGCGGAGGCATTCGAACTTGATGGATAAACTCTCGCAGAACAATTTTTTTTGCGCCTACACGCGTGTGGCGGAGCTTCGTAGTGGGTTGAAGAGCGCGAATAATGCTGCCGCGGACGGGAGAGTAAAGATGCTTCTTCACCAACGGATTGAATTCCCTCGACGCGAGATCAGTCGTCGAATAGCGCGGGTGGAGAAGAAAATGATTCTTACGCTACGTGCGAAATTCCAATGGGTTATATAATAATCAGCGCAGCGTTTGGGGAATCAATTATAGACGAGGCAAGTTTGTCGGCAAATAACGCGTTACAGTATCTGCGAAGAGGACTCGATCACCTAATGCCGTCTTTCGTCCGCCTTGCGCAAACTACCTCGAAACGTCGCCGACAGAGATAGACAGAGCAATTACGAATCAATAGAACTGTCATCAGCCGAATTGCTAGTCGAATTACAATGCGGCTAATTCCGGAGAACTCTGGCAACTCTCTGTTTGCGCGCTAGCTATAGAGAGAACCTTTGTTACATTGACTAAGAGTATTATATACGTACAGGCATCTCTTCTCTCGTTGGCAAACTATATATAGAGTAACAAACTTGCGCTCGTGGGAAACAAACTGGTTTATACTCTCGCCTCCGCATTTGATGGTTTATCCCAATCGGAGCGATTTCGAGAGAATATACTTTAAAAATCGAGCCAGCAGCTGCTGAACCGGTTACAAGACTGATACCGCCGAATCAGCTGCGCGACAGTATAGGTAAACGCGCGCCTAATCGCACTGATGTAAGACGTAATCCTCTCGCAGCTCCTCTCCTCCGTCCTCACGCGCGGACGCGATGTAGATCCGCAGCAGAGGCGATTGCTCTCAATCGTCCCGCCGGGAACAAAGCGAACGACGACGGCGGCTATTCCATTTCCACGGAAACGTCGACTGCAACTCCTTGTATACACCAACATCCAAACAATCAGCCGAGGCTCTTCCACCACTGCGAGATCTCTCTAGGGAATAGCACGTAGCTACAGTGGCCCTCTCGCAGGACTGAAGAGCCTCGATTGGTGGACTTGCTTTCAGAATCTTATCACGCTTGCTTGGAACCTAATTCCAACTTGCCGCTTGGCTATTTTTACGTTATGTCCCGCGCTTGCCACGAGGCTCGCTACTCCCGGCTCTGTATATATCTGTAATCTCGAACTGTTGCAGCTGTTGCTCTTTCCCTTTACAGAATGTCGTGCTATAGTCACACTTCTCCAATGCTTTCATGAGCTCTTTTCAGTCTTCTACTATATAATGTATACAACTTCTTTTATCGCTGAGAAAATTTCGCTTACGTCGCGTGCTATGTATACTTATACTGCGCCGATAAACGTATGCTGGTGTCCGTTTAATAAGTATAATATCAAAGATCGGCGTTCGAGAATAAAATCGCGTTCCAAAGGTAGATAAAATAACTGAATTTCAAAGCTCGTCTATTATGACGAAACAACTGAAATAAAATTGGAATTCTTTCTGGGAAGAACGCAATCGACAAATTCAATTTGCCATCGCAGCTTCACAAAAATAACATGCGAGTTTTCCCGCTAACAGGGTTATCGCAATAACAACGCGATTTCATTCGCCAAACTGTTTTTCAATTAAACGTGCATCCGTGTTAAATATAAACGAAGCTCAAACATATTTTCGCTCCAATCGTGTTCGCTATGGGCGACGATTCTGCACGTAACACATAAAAGCATCGCGAAGCTTTTAAAGTTGCGCACATTATAAGAGCGTTAAATTTTCAGATGCTTTGACATTTGAAAGTAACTGGAGTATGCGCGTATATGTTGAAGATGTTTGTCCGTGTGAGCTGCACTTTGAAAAGTTTCGCGGCTTGCGGCAAAGCCTGGCTCGTTAAGTTTTATTCATAGAAATTTTTGCAAAACTCTTTTATGCACCTTTCCGCCTTCATCCCTTTTCTCCTTCTTGGCCAAACGCGTACACGCATGCCAAGCACAGTTTCTTAAAACGAAAAGAAATGGGACGTTTTTTCACAGAAGAGCTCCTCTGCATACGCGGGGTAATTCAAACTATGACACAAAGTGATGGGAAGCGCGAAACAGTATACAGTACACATAGCTATATAGCTATATACATAGCGAGTAGGAAAAAGTCGAGGAAAGTTGTATGGGACAAGACTAATGTCAAGGGTTTAAATAAACTATAAAAACTATTGTCGATCTTGAATCAACCTTTATTAACGAAGTCTAACAAAAAAGGTCCTTGCACGACCTCTTGCTCTGTCGAGTCGCCGCTGCCAACTGACGTAACGCGCATTAGTCGCCGCCGAAAACTCGGGCCCGCTAAAACAAAGGGCTTTCCCGAAGACCACCGAAGGGACTCGAAGCAGTGCGAGCGCTCCTCTATATCTACATATAAACACGGATACATTTCCCGTGCGAACGCCTCCCACCACTCGACCACTGGCCTGGCAGTCACAGAACAGCCCGTCGACTGCTCCGCACTGTGGTTGATCTTCGCAATCCGTGGAGAAACTCCCAATTTGAGATCTAAGCAATCTAGGAGCAATTAAAAATTACTCCTAACCGTGTTGGCCTAACGCCACGAATCGTCCCCCAATTCGCGCTCATAGGGTCAAATGGCTGAGAAACGTTCGCTAAACTAACGCAAAACTAAAAAATATAAATTAATAATTATAAATGCGCCACACTCGCTTTCTTCCCCGACAACCCCTCGTTACGTCCGGAACAGAAGTTTAATTAAAAACTCTGTTTGTTCTTTGCCTCTCTTTCACAGTTTGGACGCACGAAACGTTGGGGGAGACCTGTACAAAGCCGTTCATTGGACCATGAGCGGAAGCCTCGGAAATCGAACGTATTTCCAGGTAGACAAGGGGAACCTGGCCTCGGCCAGACTGAAAGTCAAAGCTGTCACTTACGAGGACCAGGGAGTATTCCGATGTCGCGTCGACTTCGACAAGTCGCCTACCCACAACTTCCTCGTCAACCTCACGCTAATAGGTAAATTTCCACCTGTCGATTTATCCGCTTCCTCTTGCAGTCGTACGACGACTGCTAAAAACACTTCCGCGACGAACTATCGGCTGCAACTCGTGCGCGCGCGCGCTGTAGGCTATATACGTATATACCCGGATCTTTTACGCCCCGAGGTTTTGCCCGTTTCCCGACGACGGAATCGAATTTCGAACTTTAAATTGAGAGAACTCCTCCTCGCATTTGATAATCTAATTCGTTCAACTTTTGCCCGACCGAGCATCGCGGAAAGATTGATCAGTTTTTTTAGAAAGCTCGTACTGCACTCTTACTGTCATAGTTTCGTCCGTGTCTATTAATCGACAAACGCGCATTTCTTCAAATACGATACAAGCACACTCGTCACGCACTTGTCACAGTTTTGATCCATCAGAAATTCAACTCTCAAGTTTTCGACTCAAAAATTCGATTTGCTGATACTCCCCGCGGAACTTATCAAAATTTTAAAAACTTTCCAAAGTAAAGCCCACAGAGCGAGTGTGTACCCTCCCTCAAGAGCATGATTCGCAAGCGCGTACGTATGTATATAGAGCAGGAGGAAAAGTGGCTCGTTTCGGTCGGGTTCACCTTGCGGGGCTGGCAACGATGATTCGAGGATAATTGCCAAAACGAGAGCGAAGAAAAGCACGCACACGAGGTTGTGTAACGAGAGAGGCGAGGAACGTGTGACACAAAAGAGGGAGCGAAGGGTGCGACGGAGCTAGGGAGCAAGTTCTCTCTCTCTCTCTCTCTCTCTCTGTCCTCGTATAACGCGTCGACATTTACAGGTTCGCCGCGAAATGGGCGTCGTATAACTCGGGCGTCAGGGGGTCTCCCAACTATATTTCCGCTTTATGCTTGTAATGACCTGCGGGGATGCGCGCGGTTCTTTCTGCTCTTGGTCCGCACTTTAACGACCGGTCATAGTCCTGGTGCGGTCTTACGCGTAAAAGAAAATTTTCAAATTTACGACACTACCGCCGCCGCCGCCGCGTTGTTGCCTCCCTCCCTTCGTCCGTCCCTTTTCATCTCGCTTTGAGATTCAAGAGCGCGCTCTCCCTCTCTATGTTGACATAAACTCGCGCTTGCTGTGTGCGCGGTGCAGCCAGAGGAAAGATATCTCATTAGAATAAAAATAAAGAGCGGGTAACGAACGACTGCGAGTGCAGAGGCAGAACGAATGCGTCCTGCGCAGGTGTGCGACGGATGAACGATGTGCAGCCACGAAACTTGACTCGCTCTTTCCCTCCCTCCCTTCCTTCAGTTCTCGCTCTGACAGTTGATTCCTTTGTGCGCGGGATCTCCACGGCTGTGTGTATATGTCGTACCTCTGTTGCGCGGAATAAAGAGCCTCGATATCTTTTCCAGAGCAGCCGACTAAGCCCGTAATTTACGATGCACAAGGCAGGGAAGTGACGGGTGTGGGTGGACCGTTTCTCGAAGGCTATGACCTCCTCTTGACTTGTCAAGTATCCGGTGGTAAGTACAGACTTTTTTTATACATTTCTTTCGCCTCTTTTTTTTTTCTCTCTTTCTCTCTTTGCCGCGCATCTTCCTTTTCCCAGCACTTTTTTCATTCCACGCACAGCTGCGTGAGTTACGAGCTTTTCGCACGAGCATTTCGACGTTTTTTCGTCTAACGGGTCGCGAAAAAAAGCACGCGATGAAAACTTATTATCCAGCCCGAGAAAGGGCCGCCGAGCTCATTAATCGCGTTTAATTAATCACAGCGGCTGGCACTATACTCGCCCCTTTTTCATACCACGTTATCGATTTGATCGCGAGAACCCGCGCGGGCCTTATTATCCATAGCTGACGATATAGCTTGGAGCCGTAATTCAGTACAGTCGAGTTCATTTGATCGGCGAACCGCAAAGACAAATAAGAAAATACCGCGTGGTGGAAGAGAACGAATAGCTCTGATCAAAGGACCATCTTAATTCTCAAACTGCGAGCCTGAAAACAGCCGAGAGAGCCCGGCGCGAAACGTCCTTTGAAGCTGGCAAACGAACGGCCAATCAACGGGTCGAATCTGCTCGAATAGCTGCACCTAAATATCACGTTTCGACGCTAGGCGCGGGACTCTGACGCAGTCAGCTGTGAGAGCGAGTCTTTCTGTAGCTCGTCGGGAAAAAGACTCTTGTCGCCATGTAAATTGGCTTGGCGTCCCTTTAATTTCCTGCTCATTTAGCGCGACAAGACAAAGCTCCTGGACGGGACTCGTTTAAAGGTACGGATACTCGAGAAGCTACAACTTTTTGAATTCGGTAAAAAGGAATTAATCAAAAAATTTTTTTTAAATCCTCTGAGAGACAAGCGAAGAAGGTTTTGGCGACGCGTACAGGTTTTTTTTTTTTCACCAGCTATAGCTGCATTGCACCGCGCACTGTATATACCTGAAATATCGGAGCTACGTCGCGCGATCAAAGAGCGCAGTACAAGGGGGGGGTGGGTAATCCTGGACCGCGGGTTTTAAACAGTAGACGTGCGCGTTTTATGCGGTCGACAAGCCGCGCACGCAGACTCGGACAGGTGTAGAGCAGAGTACACAGACGGTTCACAAAGACGGATTAGCATAGGAATTACTTCCGATTGGACGACGGGGGAGCGCGAGCGCGGCTCAGAGCCTTCAAAGTAATGCCGCCGCAGCTCGTTTGTTTTATCGCTCGCTTCCGAATAAGCTTCCCCTGTATGTATTGTATATCTGTACATCTCGTTCGCGGCGAGGAGATGATACGGATGAAAAATAACCGCCGGGAGTAATTTTTTGATCGAAGAAATCTCTACCTCTATAATACAGCTTTTATTTTTTGCTAAAACTTTTCTCGTCCGCAGGAAAGCCACGTCCGAGGGTGAGCTGGTGGCAAGGCGACGTGCTACTGGACGACGTCATGGAGACCCCGCTGGTGATCGGCTCAGCGAGCAAGTTTACGGAGAATCGTTTATTCATCGGTCGAGTTACGAGATCTTTATGGGGCGCGAAGCTCGAGTGCCGAGCTGAATCTAGCGCGCAGGAGAAATCAAAGACGGTCGTGAGGAAGGTGCCACTGGACATTTATCGTAAGTTGCGGAAACGCTTTGCCCGCGCTTTTCACGCCGCTACACTGCCTTATATACGTATATGTATACCGCCGCACGCTTTGCTGCATTATTTATATCACGCGCGTCTGCTTCACGCGTATACGCATAACTCGTCCTCTTTCGGATGTGCTTTCTCGGCGTTCGCTCTCGCAAACATTTTGCTATATAGAAATAACGTACGTGTCGCGAAATCGATTTTCAAAGCCAATCGTGTGGAGGCATTTTTTAAAAATCCGTCAGTGCTTCGTTTTGATCTTTTTGATTTTTATTTTGGCACTTTTTTTTCATTTCAATTCGAAACCTTTTCAAAGAAAAATTCTTGCGTACAAAGCCTCAGCACACAGTATATTTCCTATCCGCAAGAGTTATGCGAAAACACATCACAACACCGAGGCATACACGCGATAAGGAATCTCGCACGCGCGAATTTTCAATCTCTGGAGTTCGCGCGGTTCAGCGGCCATAAAAGTCGCCGAATGTAAATCTCGTATCGTTCTGTCGGACGTCTGTAGGAAAGAAAGGGGACAAGAAAAGGAATCTAAATATAGAGAATAAGTGAGAGAGCGCGGCACACAGTGACCCGTATGCATGCACGCGCGTATATGTGTACGGGCAGAGCGGAAGCCGAGCAAATTCTGTCGTGTATAAGAGCAGCGCACTTTTAAAAATGTGACTTCCTTTGACCTACGACGGCACAGTCTTTTCCGAGAAACGCGCTCTCCGCGTAAGCCTGCGCGTGTTTGAAGAAGAGGAAAGCATTATGTCCCGGTATATATGCTTTTATGATGAACTATAGTGACAGCGCTTTTGGCATGGCTTTTCGTCGCGTTAGTACGATTCACAAGCAATTTCGGGTGCATCAAAAGCGGCGGCGCATGTAACGATGAAAGACATTTTCATTCCTCCCCCCGAGGCAAAGTTTGATCACGATCGTTTTTCTTTTCCCGCCTGTGTTGCAGTAAAGCCGGCCGTGGTGAACATCGTCCTGGCCGAAGATGAGATTTACGCTGGCCGAGCGGTGAGCGCCCGTTGCGAGACTTGGGGAAGTTCGCCGGCGGCGCGCATTGTCTGGCGACTGGCCGGCCTCGTTATCCGTGAGTCCAGCCTAACGACCGAGCAGCGCAGCAACTCGACTGCCAGCAAGATGGCCCTTGTCCTCGACAAGGACGACGATGGCAAGGAGCTGACCTGTCGCGCGGAAAATCCACGCTTCCCCGGGGGAGTTCTCGAGAGGACCAAAGTCCTTCGGGTCCTTTGTGAGTATTTTTACATATTACCTGATGTACGGTTAGCCCGCGGTTAGTAATGCGCCAATTTTCACGAGGAAATCGCCTTGGGGAACTCAAAGTCAAAGACGGTGGTTTGAATGTATTGTAGAACAAGAAAAAAGCGCTTCCTCATAGGTATGACGTAGTAGCGGGGGGCTAAACGGCCGATCGGCAATCAAAGTCAAAGGGCGTGCTCTTTCTCCTCTCGAGTAATTACGGAATAACTCAAGTCCTCGAAAAGTCACGGCGGCGCAAACTTGCATCGATGGAGAGAAGAGCATCGCGTCGCGCCGTGTATACACAAAGCCATTGAAACTCCGCTCGCCAGGTCGAAATTTACGTGTATATATATAACACATCTGTCTGCGCGCGCGGGCCGGAAGTGCAGCCGAGCAAGAGAAGGAGAACGGGAGAGAAAGACACTCAAACTCGCGGAAGATGGAGAGGATACAACAAGCCCGAAGAAGGCAACGCGCGAGGGGTAGATGGACCGACCTATACCAAGATTCCAAACTGATCGAACTTACGGGGTTGGGGGGTGGGGCTTTGCTGTTTGCATTCCGATAGCCCAGCCACTTCCTTCCTTCCTTCCTTCCTCAGCAGGCGATATCCTGTGCGCGCAAAGCCGGTTATCCAGAAACTCGACAGAAGACACTCGCCCCCCTCTGATGCATATACCACCTACCCGCACGAGTCAACATGTCCTTTTTCATCGGCCTTCCCTCGCTAACTTGATAATGCAATAGATTCGCGCATCCGCCGGACGGGTTTGCGGCCCTGTTTACCGGATATAAGGGACAGGCGACGTCGCCGACTCGTACAGATGCAAACCAAACGTCCTGCAGCTCTAGCTTATATCTCCAAGGGAAAATGGGGCCACGGGAATTCCGTTCGAGATGCGCGCTCCGGCGCCGGAAGCCGCGCGACGAATATACAGATAAATAAAAAAGTTTTCTTAGCGAGCCGCAGCGTAGAACGACTTAACTCCCGCGGACGATTTTTTTTTTTTTTTTAAGTGGCATTTCGAACTCGAAAGTTCATTGCCTCATCTACGCAAGCCTTCCACGTATCCCTATTTTGTGCTAACCCTATCCATTTCGCGCCGTCCCGTCCGATTTCAGTTAAGTCCGCTTTTACATTGTCCTCCCACCTGCGTCTAGGTCTACCTAGAGGTCGCGATGTATTTGGCTTTCCTTTCATTATACGCGCTGCCGTGCGATCATTTCCCATTCTTGCAACGTGCCCTGCCCATCTTAGTCTTCGCGATTTAATTATTCTGTTTATATTCGGTGACGCGTATAGGTTATGTAGCTCGTCGTTGTGCAGTTTCCTCCACTCCCCGGTTTCCTCATCTTTCTTTGGCCCGTATATTTTTCGCAGAACCTTATTTTCGAACACCCTAAAACGGTTTTCTTCCGCTTTAGTAAGCGCCCAAGTTTCGCACCCGTACAGGATTACCGGCATTATTATAGTCCTATATATCCTTACTTTTACATTTCTAGACAGCAGTTTTGATTTTAGTAATCTATTCACGGCGTAGTAGCAAGCATTACCCGAATGAAGTCTCTTGTTAATCTCGGCTTTAATTTCGTTTCGATCATTTATGGTTGTGCCTAAATATCTGAATTCGCTAACCTTTTCAAAAGTATAATTTCCGACTCTAAGATCACCCTCACCTTCGCAAATGCCCAATTTATCCATGATCATATATTTCGTTTTCGATTCGCTCACCTCTAAACCCGTGTCCTCAGCCGCCTTTATGAGAATTTCCGCGTTTCTCGCTACCGCTGCACCGTTATCCCCTAGTATGTCCAAGTCATCCGCATACCCTAGAATTTGTGTTTTTCCGTTAAGGGTTGCACCTAGCCCGCTAGTCTGCATTTTTCTAACAACATATTCTAGCGTTAAGTTAAAGAGTACTGTAGAGAGACCGTCACCTTGTTTCAAACCGTCGCGTATCATGAATGATTCGGATACGTTACCGCCTACTCGGACCTTTCCCGTGCTTCCGTTCAGACATATTTGAATTAATTTCACGAGTTTTTTTGGTACTCCGAGGAGCACCAGGATTTGATACATTTTGCTTCGTTTGATAGAGTCATACGCTTTTTTAAAGTCTATAAATAGTTGGTGTATTGTTTCGCAATGTTCCCATTTTTTCTCTAACAACTGTCTTATAGTAAACATTTGATCGCACGTCGACCTGTTACGCCGGAATCCACACTGATAGTCTCCTATTATATCTTCCGCGAAGGGCGTGAGTCTGGCCTGTATTACGTTTGATAGAACTTTGTAGCAGGTAGCTAAAAGTGAGATTCCCCGGTAGTTATTGCAATCTGTCTTATCTCCCTTTTTGAAAATCGGTATAATGATAGATTCTTTCCAGTTTTCCGGTATCGTTTCATTTTTCCAAATAGCACATACTAGTTCAAAAATTTTGAATGTAAGCGCGGTGCCCCCGTATTTAAGTAGTTCAGCTGGTATAGAATCGTTTCCCGCGGCCTTATTGTTTTTTAGTTTTTTGATCGCGGCTTCTACTTCTTTGTAGGTCGGTTCTTCCATATGGAGTTCCGCAGTGTGGATTTCGTCTCCCGTTTCCTCGCAGTTTTCATGTACGTTTAGTAACTTATCAAAATATCCTTTCCACAGCTTTAGCAGTTCATTTTCGCTTGTAACGAGATTCCCGCCCTCATCTTTCATTAATTGCGATCTACTCTGGAAACCCTTCCTAATAGCGTTAATTCCTTTGTACATCTCGCGCGGGTTATTTTCCTTACTATTAGTTTCTATTTTTCTAATCTGATTCTTTTGATACTCGCGCTTTTTGTTCCTGTAAATCGCCCCCACTTGCCTTCTTATTTCGTGGTACTCTTCTACGGCCCTATCGCCTCCATTGTGTACGCTGTCTAATTTGGCCTTTTTGCGCCTTTCAAACCAGAGTTCGCACTCTTCGTCAAACCATGGTTTGCTCTTTGGCTTTTTCTTTCTACCTAGCACTTTATTCGCGGCCTGTTTTATCGCTTTTTCGATATCCCCCCAAAGACTGTTCGGGTCGTCATCTACCTCCGTCGGTGCATCCGTTTCTTCGAGTACCTGAAACCGATTCCTTATTTCTACTTGATACTTAATTCGTTCTATCCCGTTCCGTAGCTTTTCAATATCGAACGTTTCTACTTTGCTCGCCCGTTTACTATTTTGCCCAGCTACTAATTTGGCTCTTAATTTGGCCACTACTAGAAAATGATCCGAGTCGCAATCCGCCCCCCTATAGGTTCTTACGTCAAGCACGTTCGTGTGGCGCCTCTTATCGATAAGAAAGTGATCGATTTGATTTTTCGTGGCTCCGTCCGGCGATGTCCACGTTACTTTGTGTATATCCTTGTGCTTGAAGCACGTACTCTTTACTATAAGATCTTTTGCCGCCGCGAAATTTATGACTCTAATACCGTTATCGTTGCTGGTTTCGTGCAGACTTTCCTTGCCTATAGTGGGCCTAAACATTTCCTCTTTCCCTATTTTAGCGTTGAAATCCCCCACTACTATTTTGGTGTCGTAAGACGCGAACTGGTCGATTAATTGCTCCAAGGCTTCGTAATAAAGATCCTTCACCTCTTCCTCTTTGTCCTCCGTAGGACAATGCACGTTAATAACCACGTAATTGTACCACGCTCCTTCGATGACGATATACGAGAGTCTGTCGTTTACGAATTTGAAACTTTTAACCGCGTGTATAATTCTTTTGCTAATCAGAAATCCGGTACCTAGGGAATGTCCGCTCGCGCCCCCGTACATAAAGGTGAAGTTTTCGTTTCCTAACATACCGCTATCTTGCCACCGAGTTTCTTGTATAGCTACTAAGTCTAGATTGTACCCGCCAGCTTCTTTTAAGATTTCCCGGTACGCGCCTGCTCTGTATAAACTGCGCACATTCCACGTTCCTACCTTTAAGTCCCTATTGATTTTGGTTTGGTTTTGGTTTTTTTGAGCCATGGTAGTAAGTGAAACCCACGCGTTTTGGATCCTGTTTCCGATCGCAGGTGAATCATCCGTTCTAGAGGTGATAACTCCCATACCTCTCTAGAACTAAGTATGAGAGCTTTCCGACTTTGATAAGGACGGAGTCAGCTCATCGTCGGACACACTACGGAATCACGCTCGTATCCTAACGCCCCCCTGCAAGGCAGCGCGCCTACGCTGGCTTCGTTACCGTGTAAGACCAGGTGGCGAATCATTCTACACATCCCCTTTCGGGGCAGTTGTCATCGCTCCCGCATTCTCCACGGCAGCAGGATTTTTGTAATGTGTGCTAAGAGAGATAGATTATAGACATAGTTAGGTATGAAGAGAGAGTGAAATAAGAAATATTGTTGAGTGTTCGTTGTTGTGGTGCTTGCGTAGCGTTTCTAGATGAATGCGTTCGATCGCCAGTGTGGGCTCATCACACCCACGCCCGGGCCTATCGGCTGTCCGCGGCTGCTTATTCGCTTTATTCGCAGCTAACCTCTTTCTCAGGGGCCGTTCCTCTATCCGCAACCTGAGGACGCGCCGTGTAGTGGTGATAGGCACCCACCCGTCCGCTCTGGACGCACAGAACTCCCGCGGACGATAGGCAAGTAATATCAATAATAACAACCAAGCATCACCGGGATTTTTTCCTATTTGGCAGATGCGCCGAGCGCCTCGGTGGAGCTGGCGATCGGTTTCAACATGGACACTCTCAGGGAGGGCGATGACGTTAAGATTGTCTGCAATTACCGGAGTAACCCTGAGCCAAGCAGCATCGACTGGTTCCACAACGTAAGTCAATTTTTATTTTTCTCTATATCTTTTCCATGTACGCATCTTATTCGTTTTTACCTAAATAAATCCTCGTTGTCTCATCTGGCGCGTCGATGAATTAAATATCTCGTGGTCGCGAGTAGGACACAAAGGCAGTCCCGTAAAAACTATCACGGATATTCCGTGGATTCATTTCCAATGCATTTATTCTTTAAAGTCTACAAAGAACAGGGAGAGAGCCCGGCTGAGTATATACCCGGAGGATGATAAATGCATTGTTCTTATACTGGCTTTGATAAATATATAAACACGATAAATATATGCGCTGCGCGCACCATTGATCACGCGCGTGGAGTCTGGCTTCTGAGAAGCGCGCCTGATTGAATATAATAACCGCTTCTTCCACTGCGCGCTGCACCGCTCGATGCATTTTCATTTACGTACGACTCGACCATCGTACACACCGCTAGCGCTTTCACATTTATTCACCGTATTCCAGTCCAGGGACGTTCTTCTTTCTTCTTCTTATTTTTATTCCGTTTATTATTCCAGAGAAAATCGAGCTATCAAAAAGCTGCAGAGTCTGGATTATTATTAGATAATGTAATGGATTTTAGCAAAAAAAAAAAAAAAAAAAAAAACCCAACACCAATCCTTATTTTTTNGATTTTTAGTAATTCACGAGCTCAAACATCAAACGCGAGCTTTACTTTGCTGATTCATAAAAAAGCGCAAAATTTTTTAATTAAAAATTTTAAAAAATTAAAAAAAAATTACGCTGTGCGCGCAGAATTATGGTGTAGGAATTTCAAAAGGATATCCCCTCGGTTTTTAGCGTAAATCGCGAGCGACGAACATGATCCACACTGCACAGTAAAACCGTGACATTTCATTTAACGTGCGTATATAGCGAGATGCCTTTGAGAGAAACGCACCAAGGCGTAATCATCAGCATGAAAGCAATTCCGAGAAAAAAAGCCATCTCGCAGTTGCTTGAAACTGTAAACAACTTGATGGGAAAAATCTGATGAAATATAGCGGAAAATGCTAGTGAGCTGGAGCATAGAGCGACGATGCGCTCGACAAAGGCTCGATATTGCCGAGACAGCTAGAACGTTGATATGTATCAGCGCGAAACGATAGAAGAGAGCATGAAAAAGTCGGGGCTCTGTATACGGAGTAGCAGTGTGTAAGAACGAGAAATAGAGACTGCTTAGGCAAATATGAGAAGGAAAAACGGAGTATAGACGCCGAGAGAAAGAGGACAGTGCACGCGGACGGAAGAGACGAGTTGAGAAATAAAAGAGGAAAAAATGCAGGAAGATATGTAGAGTGGATAGAAAAAAAGATGGGACGCGGGAGGATGATTATTCGTGTCGGCGGGCGGAGATAGACGCCTTGCACGCGCGCGAGATTATACATATAATACAGCTGCGCGGCTGGGGACAAAGTGGAAGATGAACTCGCTGCGAAGAATACGACTCTCGAGAAAGGGATGTGTGCACTCGATGGCTGCTTGGAATTTTTCAAGCTCGCGACGTGAATTTAATCTCGTTGTAATTTCATCGCGCCGCGAGTCGAGATAAGCGCGAAGCCGTGTGTGCAGAAAAATCAACTCGAGAGTAATCAATGGTAATGAAAGAGCTGTGGGGGCAGAGCTTCGAGTTGAGTCGTTAAGATTTTTCGAGAGGAAAATAGCACGTAAAACGTCGAAAGTTTTTCTACGTCTGCATACATATTTATTATTTGAAACCGCACAGCCGAGCTCTTCTCAAGATGTATACATTGTATATATATATATATATCGCCACGATGGCAATCGATCTTTCTTCTATACGGTACACAAGGACTGCAGCGCAAACTTTCTAGAGGTATCTTTCGTATTTTTCAGCGAACCCGTTTCCTTCATTAGCGAGGAAACTCGTGCATTCGCGCTAATGGGCAACCCGATCTGGTTTATCGATTCTTTTATAACTACTTTTTTGCCTCAATTTCAGCTTCATTTTTCTCGCGTTTCCCTTTCTCTTTCTCTCTCTCTCTCTCTCTCGCTCTCTAGCAAACTTTGCCCCGGCCGTCTGTCTCTTCCGCGAGGAAAACGGGAAAAATGATGGCGAATAATTTGGCGAATTAAGCCTCGGAAGCGCAGGCATCTTTTAATGAGTAAGAAGAGTATCTCGGCCATTTTTAGCCTCTCGTGTCTGCGAAAACTAGAGGCGACGCGCAAACTTGAGCCTTTGCTCATTTAGATCGACATTTAAGAAGATTTATGACTCTGTTGATAGCTTGATAATATAACGAGTGCGCGAAGAATCCTAAAACTTTTGAAATAATTACGATGAAATTCTCACTCTCGAGAACAACGGCGATCCGATCAATTTTAATCAACGAAATATCAGAATCGCAGTAGATAAAAATATGTAACACCAGCATACTATACAGGGTATTATATCAATGATAAAGAGCACAAACGCATAGTGAAGTGCGCGTATACCTCTCACATCGGAGTCAAATATCCATCTGAATTGCCTTTTGTATAGGAAGCAGGTTCTTCGAAATACACCGACTTTTTTCACCATTCACGTTTTCATGGCATCCTGAGCGCGTATACCTTCTGCGAAATAAGTCTTATCCGGATTATACTGCCGGCTGCGTCTCGAGAATACTCCCTCGTGAATTACGCGGACGGTGGAAATAAAGGTCTTGACAAATATTTTAGGAATGTTATTATACTTTCATGCTAATAGAACAAGATAGGGAGGTAGAAAAAAAAATGCAGACAATGATCATCTCTCTTCCCGCCAACTGCGCAAAGGGAACATAGAGAATTATACGTCCAAAGTGCATTGGGTGGAAATACTACTACGACGAACAAGAAAGCCCGAGTTTGCTTACATCTAGGTAGGGCAATAATGAATAAATGGCTCGCCCTCTATAGCGTAACGCTCTCTCCTTCTCGCGAGTTTTTCATTCTATTCGACTCGAAGCCATTGATAATTAGAACGACTCTTTTGTAAGCTCCGCAGTCGTCCAGGCTGCGAAAGCAGGCTCGCGCGAGAGCAAAAAGTGTAGTCAAAGAAAGGAACACGAAGTTGCATCGAGACTTTATCGGGAGAGAATTCTCGTTTCAATTTACACTCTCTAGCTCCTGGTCGTTCGTCAATAGCACTTTGATGAATTGTACAAATTTCTGCGTCCCTCTTTTGTAATGAGCAAATTTGCAGCGCATTATTGGAATGGCATTTTATAATCGCGTAACAAAATTAAAATACCAGCAGATTCCCGGGGCAATATAACTCTCGGAGACGAAGCGAACGGCTGCATCGGGATGCATCTCTGCGATTTCAGCATGCGCATATGCGCACAATGTGTATTGTACGTTGATGATTAATTTTGCAGAACAAGCGACTGGAGCACGATGTCGAAGCCGGAGTTCTCCTGGCTTCCAGCAGTCTGACTCTACGGGTACTGACACTGGCGCACAGCGGGGCTTACTCCTGCCTAGTGAGAAACTCCGTAGGCGAAATTCGAAGCGAAGCCCTGAGCATTCGCATGAAGTGTAAGTTCGCGTATAATTGTTTTCTGTGGATCATACTCTGTGAATTATAATCAACGCTTGTACCTCTTTCGCACAGACGCTCCTAGGTGCAGGCCGGGTCACAAGCGTCAGGACGTGGTAGCGGCGCGCGACGAGCTGCTGAGGCTCCGCTGCGAAGTCGAAGCCGACCCGCGCGATAGCGTGCGCTACTCGTGGACGAGAAACAGCAGTCTGGGCGACGTATTCGCGGTGTCGCATCCGCGACCGCTGAGCAGCCAGCTGGAGTACCGGCCGAGCGCCGACGAGGATTTCGGCACGCTGGCTTGCTGGGCCAGCAACAGCGTCGGCCGACAGAAGAGCCCTTGCATATTCAACGTTCTCCCGGCCAGTAAGTTCGATCTCCGATGTCGCTTCCCGGTCTGACTTTGCCGCTCTCCTGATCCTTATATGAGCTTTCGGCCAAGTTCAGCCGCAGCTTCGCTGCAAAATTCATGGGCCAAGGCGTAGTGTTGGAAAGCGCTACGGAATGCTCGGCGGGATGTATTAAATATTTTGTACTTGACGTACATATAAGTACACCTATTAGCTTCCAAAGTGTCTGGATAGACTTTATGCGAAGCTTGCCTATATAATTATATATAATATCCGTCCGTCGAGAATAGCGATGGCCTCTCTGTTGTGCGAGTTCGGCTGCGAACTCGACACCGTTCAACTTGTGCCAGCCGTGTACAGCGTTAACGAGCTTCTCCGCCGTCGAATGTGAGATCCGAGAGCCATTTTGTGTGAGAACGCGCATTCGTATAATAGACGTACGCGGGCGTTATAATATAGCTTCGCAGTAGTGTACAACACTGTACCCAGTTCAACCAAGGCGGAACAAGTGCCTCAATATAAAGCAGCTACGGACGCATCCATGTATCTATACTCGTAGAGGCAATATAGCTATAACATAATGCGTTGTTCGTATTAGTTAGTTGTTGGTTATAATAACGTGCCTCTCGTCGTATTTTTTGAATTTTCAAAGTAATATATCGATAAATTTATGTTATTTATTGTTTACACACTCAAAGAATATAGCGTTGCATGAGATCGAGGGACATTTTATAAGCAAAGCGAGGTAGAGAAGAAAAAGCAGAGGCCAGAAAATAAGGCAACTCGTTCGCAACGCTAGACGGTCTATTAAATTATCGCGAAGAAGAACGAGAAGCAGGCAGCCTAAGGCGGAGGGGTATCTCTCTTCGTTCCCCGAGATACAGTAGAAAAGCCGGTATAATAGCAGCAAGCAGTGCCACACCAGCGTATACAAGTACATACAATACACCTGCACACGTTCGCCCTCGCAAAATATAGAGACGCTCGCGTCCGTTATTGTGCCGACATTAAGGCCTCGGCAAGCACTTTTCCAAGCTGGAGAGTCGTTGGCAGTAAACTTTATAAGTAAATCGACTCGTTTCGCAAATAATATACCCGTCCAGGATTATACACCATTAAGCTGCTGCTACACTCGCTCTCGCTGTATCTCACTATCTGTGCGCGCGATCGCATTTTTAAGTATATAATATACGCCGCTGGTTGGAAATCCGAGAGGAGGCGTAGGATACGCGACGTGACCGAGATTCGCGATGCCGTGGCAGCATTGAGTTTCGCTTGATGCTGTATTCTAAACTCTCAAGTGTCGAGTCGCATTATACGGCTTAATACGTTTATGACAAAAATATAATAACTCGCCACTATTTGCGCACTGCCGTTGCTCTCCGATACGAAGCTTATTGAAAAAGCTGTCCTTTTTAGAAAAAAATTAAAGTGTATATTCAACACTGCCGATACATTTTGACTACTACCCGCAATGCTGACTCTGAACTTGTATCGAGTATCGAAAACTCTCTTTCAATAAATGTCACATAATATTAATAATATTATTAACAAAGTGACACAAACGCTCTGTTAAAGTCTGTTGTCGATTGCGCACATTTTCATGAAATCGTTTCACCGAAAATGTTTTAATTTTAAAAGAAATAAATAATATCGAAATTTGTTACCTTGAATAAAGTTTATTTTCAGCTTCATACTAGCTCTGAAACACGAAAAAGAAAACTTTATTATTTGTACATAAAACGCTCGAGTCATTTTCTATACAAATATTATAGGAACGCATGTATTAATATTTAAATGCAATCGCTTAAATTGTTTTTCGTAAAACTACTGCACAAGTATTGAATTATTTTTTAACGCAAAAGCATCAAAAGTATAGGGGAAAATGATTATACTTTTCAACGCCATTCTTTAATTCCGCGAAATAATGGTGATTAGGCAACAAGGAATATAATCGAGAAAAAGAGAGCAGCTTCGCTGCGGGAATCACACGGTCGGCGGTCGCGGGTAGAATTAGCATCAGGGGGAGAAAATCGCTGGGAGAGCGACAATGGGGAAATTTTCGTGCTGAATCGCGACTTGAGCGTGAGGAAGGAAGCGATTTTAATCCGAATTAACGAGTTAAAAATTGCCTCCCCTCTTTCCAGATCCGTTGGCAACCGTGCGACAATTTCACAAATTCAAAATTTCTCGTAATCAGCGCGCCTATAGCGTAAGCCCGCAGTCTTGAACATTTTTTTTATGACATTTCCCTCTATTTAACGACATCTAAACTCTTTTGGAATCTCAGAACAGACATTGTAATAGTGTTATTAATTAACACTTTTTTTCTCCCACGCACAGAGCCGCCGCAGAAGCCGGTGGACTGCAGCCTGCGCAACGAGAGCAGCGCCATGGAGGTGAACTGCATTCCGGGAGCGAACGGTGGACTACCCCAACATTTCGTGATCGAGGTTCGTAGCGGCTCGGAGAGCTCGGGCCTCCTGCAGCAGATACCCCAAAGCGACCAGGGCGCAGCCGGGGAGGCATCGGCAGCGATGGCGACCTCGACGAGTCCGGCCGTCTACCAGGATCGCAACGAGGAGCCGAGCTTTCAGCTCTACGGCCTCTTGCCAGGCTACGACTACACGATCGCAGTCTTCGCCGAGAACAGCCAGGGCCGAAGCTTGCCCGTGCTCATCGAGAATGTCCGAGTGGCCGAGTCCAGTCAGATTAGGAGGCCGACCGACAGCCACTTCCTTGGCGACCTGGCGAGCGTCATACCGCAGCCGGCCAGTGTCGAGACCGCCTTCATTGTCATCGGACTGATAAGTGAGTGAATGCATCTATGCGGGGAACTGGGAAGGAGGAGCTGTACCAATATATATATATATATATATATATATATTCGCGGGGATTGCACGGCATTGTGCGCTGCTGCAGCTGCTCGCGCGGACGGACGGCTATTATATGTCATATAGGCCGATTCGGAGCTCGACGAGGTGGGACGGCTCGAGATATGATCCTTATTCCAAGACGACGACGTGGTTATGCGAACGGGGCGGGCGCCACTGAACTATAGCGGGGAACAGTAAAAAAGTTAGGACGCGATCAAGCGGAAGCCCTATATAGAAGGTTTTGGGACCCCGGGCGATTTTTGCGATCAGCCGTAAAGAATTTTATTTTCGCTCTTTGAAAGAAAAAGCTGTACTGGCTAGCCGGGAATTTCTTCTTTTTTCCCTCTCTCTCGATTTTAATGAGCGCTTTACGGCCGATGAATAAATTTCTCGCTAAAAGGGTGGATCGAATGTTTCCGGAACTCAAATACTTGCGCGGAATGTAGCAGACTGTTAGTCGCTCTTGAAAAAAATCTTGTAATACCGATAGCTCGGCTAGCCTCTTTTGTGATGTATAATTTGATATTGGATATAATAAGTACTCGCTTAAATATGTACTATACTCGCTTCGGTGTAATTTGGCTATGCGCACATTATGCAGAACGAAATTTCTAACTAATTTGAACGTCAAGCCTCTGGGAAAGGCGAGAGGAATTTCACGAAATTTTCCCAATGCACCAACTCGAGTCATGATTGTGTATCTTCAATCTAACAGCCCCCAGACCTGAAGGAGTTCCCGGGAAATCGAAATTGCTAGTGTAACGAGGCATTTCTAGCTACTTGATTTTTCTCGATGAATTTAAGTGAAATCAATTCGGCCCTTTTCCTACGTGGCAGCAAATCCAGGCCACGTGCAAGCTCGTTTACCGTGAAAAGCATACGCGGCCATGGTGTCATTCGGCGAAACAATCGAAAGGTCATCTTCTATACGGTTTTACTTTTTTATGGGGAACTCTTGCTGAATACTATTCAAGTCTACTATTTCGAGGTTCGCTACATTTTTATCAGTTTTTAATTTACGGATCTATTGACTTTGATTTCTAGCTTTGCCTGCACTTCTACCTTCGAGAGCTTGAGAGATTTGTAAAAATCTGCAAGCAATATTCTTCTACGCACTGCCTGACCAATCAGCGCATTTCTTTATATTTCAACATAAATGTCAATGACTCGAAGCACACTCAGTCAGGCGAAAATTCCGATTGATTCGACGCGCTCCGATCATTGCATTGCTTGCAGTGTCAATTCTCTCAGTCCTTTATCGAAGTTCCCAGCATCGGAAAATTCCTCTTTTCAACTTAAACAAGAGCTCCCTGTTCGGCTTCCTGTTAACTCAACAAACACGAACGATAAAACGCGGAGAAAGTACGTATAGGCGCATCTCTCTCTCTCTCTCTCTCTCTCTCTCTCTCTCTCTCTCTCTCTCTCTCTCTCTCTCTCTCATCCCGGCAGCTCAGAAGCTCCCGTAAAATTATCAGAGTATTCGGCTGAGTAAGTTGGCTGTACCCGGCGAGTTTCTCGTGCAATAACCCTGGTTATTATTAGTTTACAGGCCTGTAGTTTCGCGAGAGTCACATTTCACGTAACGTGTACAGAAGAAGAGAAAGAAATAAAGGATTGCTCGAGACGGCGAGGCCGCGCAAATGTCTCAGGATAACGGAAGAATGCTCTCCGCCTATCGGAGTCAAGAAACTATACTCATACATACACAGCCAAGTTGAAGTGTATGAAGCTCCAGAAGAAAGAGTTAGAGAGAGAGAGAGAGAGGGAGGGGGGAAGAGTGAAAGCTGGAGAAGTAGAGGTCAAATATTCCCTTCTCGATTCTTCTGCGTTGTCATCTCTCGAAGACTTCGCGCCAGGAGAAGCTGGGAAAGGAATTCGGTACCCCCCCCCCCTCTCTCTCTCTCCTCTTTTCGCCTCTCTTACTCCAGCAGCGAATATTCGCGCTTCGACAAAATTCTATCCCGTCTGAATAACGGTTGACTCGCGTCGAATGAATTTTCTGGCTCAGGCATCCGTTCGCTCTATCTCGGCTAGAAGGTATATACCTATCTGCATAGAAGGAAGGGAGAGAGACGGCCCGAGAGTGAGAAGTAAGAAAGGAAGACTTCCGCTTTAGCAAACGACAAAACTCAACTTCTCCCGCTCCGCTCGAGTCGATCGAGCCGCGCCTGACAAATTCGCCTTTTCTTCTCCTCGGTTAGTCTTCCGCTGTTGTATTTTCCTTCGTTTCTCGGCGGAGCTTTTTATGCGCTGTATATGGGATCGTCTTATGTAAGCGTCTTTCTTGCTCCCTCATGCATATTTCCGCTCTCGAGCTTGTTTACCTCGCGCAAAAGCAGAATGAGCAAGTAGTAGTGGGAGGATACGGTCGGACGTCGAGAATCACGTGACTTTTTCTCGCGCGAATAACCTATTGTGAGTCTAATCAATTGTTTGATAAAGCCCGTTTCTTACAAATAAACTGCATTGAAACGAGAGAGCTTTAACGGCGGGCCATAAAATGCGCCGAGCTTCCTGAAATCAGATCGAGAATCAGATGGCTGCCTTGAGTCATCATGAGAGTACTTAAGGATTAATCTCTCTCTTCTCGCGTTCTTTCACTTCCGTGTCTTTTTATTGGTGATGCAATCAAGTCCGTTCTTGTCTATTCGCCTCCGCAAAAAATAAAGCTCTTCTCCTTCTTCTTCCCTTTCTGCTTCGCAAACTGTGTGCACAGTTTACGGACTCTATTAATTTTTCTTCATGAAATTAACATTAGAACTTTTCATCTTCAGAAAAAAAAATAAATAAATAAAATGCGTACACAATTTATAATACGTGAATTAAATATACACTTCTGAAAGGGAGAGATATAAAAACAGACACCTGCCGAGAAGTGCAGTCAGTCCAATTAGGAGCTAACCTTAACATTACCCGAGTACTTGAACCTCCACGCTCGACTACGCAATTCCAGCTTCAACGGGCTTTCTTTATTTTTCGATCACATTTATTACTCTGCAATTTCTGCCGGCTCCAAGGTCTTATATATATACACATCCTTTTTCCTTCCTTTCTCCCTCGGAGCAGCTTCTCTCGCTCTAACAATCTAGCCGCGCGCTCCACCTCTGAGCCTTGAACGCGCGTGCGCGCAAGCAACAACTTCTTGCCCGGAATCTAGCAATTTTCTTGCGTCTTTCGCAGAATGCCTCGTCAAAATAGAGGAGGAAAAAAAGGCCGCCGCCGTCGTCGTCGTCGTCGTCGTCGTCGTCGTTTAGAGCAGTACGCCTCTGCAGCTTCCGGTCGCTTCGTTATATCGCTCCGGTTACACGACGGCTTTTTTCCCGCTCGCAGCACGTCGTTGATCGCGTAACGAGGTCAACTCGGTAGGGCAAAAGTCGAACGCCAAAGACGCTCGACTAACGCAGAAGAGCCGAGCGATAGAAAAAAAAGTCGCGTAAATTTACATAAATTCTATGCGTGCACTCGACGATCAAAGCTCGGGTGCATATTATAGAGGTGCATCTCGGTTATTTCCCCCTTCTTATTATCACGTATTCAGAGTGTGTATCGCAGTGCAGTGTAGCGCAAGCACGACTGTACCGTAAACAAACAGTTCGATGCACGGATTATTCCGGGAATTCCGGCCGGCCGGTCGGTTGAGGAGAATAAGGCCAATCGGAAAAATAGCTCGCTCTCTCTCTCTCTCTCTCTCTCTCTCTCTCTCTCTCTCTCTCTCTCTCTCTCTCTCTCTCTCTCTCTCTCT
>CM053172.1:55356133-55372035 GCA_012977825.3 Pteromalus puparum | reverse complement strand
CTCTCTCTCTCTCTCTCTCTCTCTCTCTCTCTTGATAAATACGTATAGAGCAATATTCTCGCGGAATAACAAGAGGCAATAAATATGTAAATTATACGTGGCCTGCGCATGTATACACGGACACATATACATGAATATTATACGACGAAACTCTTTTTCGTCGACGGAATTCAGCAGCCGCTGCAGCAAAATTGCCAGCCGCGCGCGAGCCCGACGTTTAAATAATCAGTCCTCGATTGTCCTGGCGCTTACCGCGCACTCTACAATTTTCATGCAGCAACGGAGCCACGCAATTTTCAGGCGGAAAAAAGCATCAGCGCCCCGCGAGAACAAAAAGCAATTCGTTATACGCTGCACGCAAGCGCACGGCGAACAATGCGCGAAAGGACAAGCCACGATCAATCTCATTTGTCATTTAAATGGAAAACAATACACTGGGCGTGTAGGATCGTAATTGGAATGTCTCCGTATCAATTCGTCACGCGATACGCCGATGATAATTGGATATCGAGAAATGCAAGATTCATGTATCGCCGATCGCGAGCTGCTTTCCTTCTCTCTTCCACCTATACATACTGCAATGTGTGTATACCAACGAGCTATGCATGCAGCGACTAGCGCTAAAATTGATTAATGGCGTCGTCTCTCTGTCTCTCTCTCTCGCGCCAAGTGTACATCGCGATATTGCCTGGAATATAAAACGCCGGACAGGAGCTTTTGAGAGTGTCTCGTGCACGGCGCCGTGCGGAAAGAGCTTTTCGTAATTAGTGTACCTATACACAGGGGATGAAATTGTTTCTCTTATCTTTGCTAAATCACTGATCAGCTATCACTGTTTCATGTTTCTGCTGACTACAACAGTCGCAGTGGCGCTGATACTGGTGGGAATCGGCGTGGCGATAGGACTGGTGATTTGCCGCAGGAGAGGAGCGAATCAGCCAGCGCAAGAGAGCCTCGACGACTTCACCACGCCGACGTACATCTCCGCTCAGAGGATCGAGCCGAGGATCAGATACGGCTCTGAGAGGCGGAGATCGCAGCGAACCAGTCTCTACATGGAGGAGAGTCGAAACGGTAGGTCGTCTGGGCTACATCGAGCTATTATTGTCTATACGTGTAGTAATTCTGGAAAATTCCTGATCCCTAAACTGTTATGACGACGCGCTAAGCCATCGGCTCGCGAATAAGAGCGAATGTCACTTCGAACGATATCCCTGCATTTCATATTCATGCATTATGCATTTTTAGTTTACGCGCTTTATTCGAGATCCACGCGGAAGAGAGCTCTCGGCGGCGAGGAAATATGCAATTTCGTGCGTCATTCCACGCAAAATCCTCGCGATCAAAAATTTAAAATCACGCGGCTTTCGCCCTCTCTCTTTACTGTCTCTCCATACAAGCGTCGACGGAGAATTTTTCGAGCTACCAATTCACCCTTATAAGTAGGGAAAAATTAAAGGCTGCGAAGTTTCTCTCGTAATTTCGGAACTTACGCCTCTCCTGTGTGAAGTGCGCCTGGAGGCGAAACGCCGCCGCGGTTTCGAGCTTTCTTCCCCGGGCACCTGATGTACACACCCATACAAACACAAACACATAGCTATACGAGAGCCTGCTGCCGGCGGTTATGCGCTCCTTCGCGTCGAACCGTATATAGCTATGCTATCCGCTTACACGTGCAGTTGCAGCGGTGCAGCTGCAGAGAGACAAGCCGAGTAAGAGTGACTCTTGAGAGCTACTGCAGCAGTGGAGCAGTTATCGTTAATTAAAAAGGGGTGAGGGAGAGGGAAGAACGCTTCTATAGGGCTGCGATTTATGAATATACGCGCGGAGGGAACGAGAGTAAAGCTGCGAGAAGCACTTCGCGCGAAGCTCGAGCCCTGTTGGTTCGGGGAATTTGTTGTTTCAATATAGGGACTAGTTTTTTTCTTTACGCTCGTTCTATTCTCCGTGCGTTTATTCATTTTGGTAACGCTATGAATATTTTTGTTTCCATGGACGGGCATCGATTTCCTGATTGCAAAATTTAATATAGCATTTATTATGTTTGCGCGATTGGTTTGGATACGTTTATTTTCTCGAAAAAAATGGCTTCAAAATACGCTCGCGTATCCAATATCGCTGCATTTTAAATTTTGTTTATTCTATTTCGTTATTTTCTATGGTATAAGCTTTTCAATTAGTGCAGCTTATTGCTTTATTCGTAGCAAAAAAAAAGTTAACGTAGAACTAAATCAATTGGACGATCGGATTTGGTAATGTTGAATGCTGGGCCATTGCGCGATGTTTATTACATTTTTTGCGAAATTAAAAATCGCTGCTATTAAATCTGCGAAGAATTTGTAAGCTAGAACAAGTGGTACACGTTTTTGTTTAACGCCATCGACCAATGGATTTTCCGCGATCAGGACAGGACAGGCGATACCGCGATTTTACGAGCCTATAAAGAAATCCTCTCGATCGATTTTGAAGAAGACCAGAATATACGACGATGCTATCGTAAAGTCTATTGAATTGCTGATTTGCTTTTACGACGGTGTAATACCGAGAAAGAGAAAAAAAAGTGGAAAAGATGGTGGACACTATGACGTATAGAAAATAAAAGCGTCGAATTAATTGAATCCGATCGGATCGCGAGAGAATAATTCTTCAAGTTCTGTCCGTTTGATCGCGCGAACATTGAGCGAGAAGCCGATGTAGCGCTGAGCTATCAGCCCGACTGATGAACTTTGATTTTAGATTAGAGGGGTTAATAACGAAAACGCCACAAGTACTATAACGCCGTGATTTAGGGGAGGTTCAAGTTTGCAGCTTACGCCCGAGAGTACTCTGGGAGATAAAACTTTGTGAAATGTAGCTGCCGCGAACTTTTTTTTTCGGACATTAGCACGGAACTCGGAAATTCGAAGATGATGGATATATCGTAGTAGGTATACGTAATATAGGCGCCACATTGATCATCGGTGTCCAGCTCATTCAACAAGTGCGTCCGAGTCTAAATGGTAAACAAAGCACAACGCCGTCTCGTGGAAATAATCGAAGCATATCCGGTGGACGCAGATAAACCGGATAAACGCTATGCCAGTGTGCGTTCGAAATTCGCCGATAGCAGCGTCAAGGATCACTTAGCGATTATGAAGCGTTTAAGCCGTAGCGCTAAAGCTCTCCGGTTTATGTATGTATATATACAGCAACTTTCGGAACTTGGAATTGCGGCAACATCGTCTCGCCTCAGCGTTGCGATCAGTCTCTCTATCCGGCTTCGATCCGAGAACAGAGCGCAGTTTCGCGAAAGCCGTGTCCGCAACTTTCGGAAAATCAAGCGATCTCTCAATAAGCTATATAGTACATACGCGCGATAGTCATCCGTTATTGCGTTCGATAGGTCGTTAGCCTGGACCACAAGCGGAAATTCAATACAGATATGGAGAGGGGTGCGAAAACTAAATCCGCATAACGCGATCGGCGATCGATTATGTCGAGGCAATGGTATAGTTCGCCGAAGCGGAGCTTTCATCAGTTTTCCCCGCGGTCAACAAAGACAACGGAGCTGCGAAACTGTATCGAACGCGCGAGATGGTTGCGATTTCGATTAGCACTTGATTAATTTCCAGACACGTATTACGTGACGACGGCCCGAATAGCCTCCACAGCCTTTACCTGCTGTGCACTCGCCCCTTCTCCAAACTCGAGGAACTGTTGCGAAACAAGCCGACGAACGAGGCCCCACAGGACTGGCCAACACACGCGTTTATACCGAGAGAGTCTAGCCACGTGCCGAGAGTGGTAACTTTCGCAGTGCTCCAAGTTTGCGGTGATAACACTCGACGGGGAAAACAGTATAGTCTCTCCCTCTCTCCCAGCCGAGAAACTAGCTCGAAATCTAATTCCTCTTGTTGCGAAAACTATTTCGAACTGGTGACCGATTCTTGAGATAAGTGGCGGAATGAGAAGTGCCCGCGCTACATCTATATACCTGTGTCTGTCGCTCGACGTCCAGTCCGAGCATAGTAAGACACTATATACGCCCTGTACATATATATAGTGCAGCTTTCGCTCGGGTTGCCGTCGCGTGTCCGCCTGTCTTGTTCGCTCTCGGTAGCTCCGGGCAATTTCAAGTTTCCGATGATGACATCCGCGTCCAGCTGCGTCTGACTATCGCTCCTTGTTTCTCCTCTTTATATCGGACATTTTCCTCGCAGACTTTTCCGTGATGAAATCCAAGAGCTTTAAAGCGCACTTACGGCTAATAGACTTCGTTGGCATCGCGACAGAAAATTTTCGTCGATATATGCGCAGCTCAAAGTGCAAGGCACTCAATTTCGAATAGACTTTACCGCGCAGGAAAAAAATGTTTCTTCCGCAATGATCAGAGAGTGCCGCGGACTGGCGGAAATTTTAACGAACCTGCTATATTTGACCAATGTACAGTTGCAGTCGGGAATGTGATTCTACTCGGGCTGATCGTGCAGCCGGAAGGAAGCGATTGGAAATAGCGAATTCGACGCGAGAGAGAGTAGACAGCGCGGCGGAACCATCGTTCCATGCGGCTAGATGATCATTTGCATGCTCGCTCGACCAGGAATAAATTTCAGTACTCTTTTTTACGGACGATGCAGAACGCGCGAGTGAGATTTTTGCAGCTACGCGAGTCTGCGATTCAAAGCTATCAAAACTGTTGGATTGTTGGTAGGCGATTTTCCTCTGGACGTTATTACAGTGATTCGTGATTTTTGTTTCAGAGCCGGATTTGCTGCAGCAGGTCGACCTCGATCTTCAGCACTGAGTCAAACTTGACGAAGATTACAATTTTTGTACAGAGAAAGAAAGCTCCATTGTACAGTTCAACATCTGTGCGATGCTGTGTTTCAATCGTTTTATAATCGAAGCCAGTACCTAACTACGTATAAGCAATTGTTTACCGAAGCCGCGTATTTTGTACTTTGAATGTCATTGATCTGTTTGTAAAAATAATTGAGTATTTTATTAATAGCCGTGGGGAAAATTTATCAGGCACTTATTAGCATCGATTGTTTAACGCGACTGCAGTTGCATATTTACTTCTCCATTCATCACGTGTATTATTTCACAAACTTTAGAAATAAGTAATCGGTATGCCTTTATAGATTTAAGCTACAATTGTAAAATATAAAATATATGAAATATACGAAATAAGGGCCGGGATTACAAGTATATAAATGAATCGAGAAGCGAAAGATATTTCATAGCAGAAGTTATATAACTTTCTATCAATACGGTTGGTAGCATTAGATTTATTACGCTTGGTATAATCGATCATTTCTATTTTATACATGACTGGAGACGATCTCCGCCGAAAATTCTATTCGCGTTAGTGTCAGGCAAGAGGTCAAATGTAGAGTTATATCTTCGTGGAACTTTCTACGGAATCCGACATGCATTTTGTTCAATAATAGTAAGTCAGCAATATGTCGGATCGAATATCGCTAGCTCCAAGTTATTATTCCAAAGAACTTTGAAAACTTAAAGCTGAATGACGTTACGATGATATGATTTTAAATTATATTCGAGCTAGCTTTTGGCATTTTTATAAATGTTACAGTCAAAAAAGTATAATAATCTAAACTCAGATTGGACCATGAGATTACTGTAAATTCAAAAATAACATTTCGATTTCATTATAAAACTTTGATAATTGGGTCAGTGTGCAGTCTAGTCGAAATTTTACTGTACCGTTTTTCCTCGGACAAAAATAATAACGAAATAACAAGCATCCGTTATTCTATTCAACGCTTATTCAATAATCGAAAAAAATATGCAAAATTGAAAACTGCGAACGTTCCGTAACAAGATCCGCACGGATTCCATTACCAAGCCATAAATGTAAATATTTCGATTTCGTTCTCACGCGCAGCGTTTTTGTTCGGAGTTTATAATCCGCCGCACTGATAATGTAAATTACTCGCTGCGCCGAGACCTGCAAAAATGTAAATTATTATCGACAGAGGCCTTTATAAATACATGTGTAAGCACCAGACTGCGCAACCGTTCGTTGCATTAATATGTAAAAAAAAAACAACAAACAAATAAACGAACAAACGAACGAGCGAACGCACAAGATTACATTAAAAGCTCGAGCTTGCTTCGAGCTTTTCTATTTGTACAATAACGAGTCTCGTAATTAAACAAGTACCCTCTAATGAACAGAGCTGTTTCACTTAATCTCATTCCAAGCCAACATTAATAAGCGTAATGCGCTCCATCGGGTGACACTCCAATGTATACGTTTCCCCAAACAGCTGTCAAGAGCAAAGCTAATTCCTAGCGAATATATACAGATTTCCCCGCATTCGAGGGGGAAAACCCCTTAAAACACTGGGCGTAGCACGAAAGATCTTATGAGTTTCGCACATACAATCGAGGCTTGCGCGCCAGTAGGTCAGGATCCCTTTAAAGGGGAGCCGCGTAAAGCTCGCGTGCCAGAAATTGAACGAACGAATAAATTAATTCGCGCGCCCTCCTGCACATGCATAGCCTCGGAGAAAGGAAAGGGGTGTACACAAATTATGCGCAAGAGGCTTGTCGCCACATCGTACAAGAGCCGACGTCGCTATGCTATATATGTACAACTATATGCACATGCGCGCGCGCAAAAGCTATGGAGAAGGACAGGTAGTCGCGCGGGATTTAATTTTCGCCACGAGATTCGAATTATTTACGAGCGCGCGGGGGCCCATCGAGAGTTCGCGCGGTCGTACATGAAATATGGGAAAAATCAATAGCCAGGTACTCGAAAGTCCACGCGTGTGTGTGTGGAGGCCATCCTCGTTCAATGTTTCTCCAAGCGCTTTCGTGTTTTTCCTCTCCCTCGCTTGGCCGCGCGCGATATTGCCGTCGCCGAAAAAGCTCCTCGAGACTCCTCCAAAGCCTGCATCATGCCGGCGGAAAGTCGAGAGAGAGAGAGAGAGAGAGAGAGAGAGAGAGAAAGAGGGAGAATATCAGCCGAGCAGGCACGTGCAGCATGCGAGGAGCCAATAAATCTGATTCACGGGCCAAGGCAGAAATTGATTCGTTCGCGGCTGCGCCGATATTCTCGCGCCAGCGAGGGAAAGCCAGATGAAAATAGAAGAGGAAACGTACGTGAGAACAGCGCTGAATCTATACGTCTCTATATTCAATATATATATATATATATATATATATATATATGTATATATATAGACGTCGCTGCGCGTGTGCGTTTATATTATATGCCCGCATATTGTGCAGGAGTGTGAGCACGAGGTGCGGCTCATCCATATTGTATCCAACTCGACCGGGAAAATGTTTGTGCTGCACACGCATATACCCGAGTTGGCATTGCTATTTCTCCGTTTGTGTATTATGCACATGCGATAATTTGTGGAACAGCGAGCCTCATCCTCTATCACACGCGCGCGCGCGCGCGTGTGTGTGTGTGTGTGTGTACACCTGCATGGGAGCTAGTACGAAGCATGTGTGCAGTACAATTGGAGTGAGACAGTCGTGCGGCGTCCATCTATTAATGATATTTGCAGGCTCGCTGTTTCCGCAGCTCTGACAATTTGCGTGTCTATATAAGTTATACAAGCGTACGTGTCGGCGGACTCGCGTCCTTCGGGAATCGGACGTAACGAGCTTGCGACACCTGACACCCATGCGCGTTGTTGAATCTACACAGCTAGTGGTATCGCGCGATATGGGTAGGTGCGAAGAGACGGTGTCTAGTGAAGTGGAAAAACTTGGTCGGCTAAATGAACACTAATAAATATTGCTCTAATCAAATATTCCCGCGCTGCCAGAGTTCTGCCACGTGCATATGATTATCGCGTTACGTTATTGACGTATATAATATGCATCTGTCGTTGTTTCGACTCTCGCGGAATTTAAGCGCGCTATTGCGTACTCTTATTTTTACAACGATTTTCATTTTGACTCCGTGCATGAGCTTCGGGTTAATTTCGTGGGAGTATCAAATTTCGTCGACTGTTGACTTTGAAGTAACTTCCTCGTCCCGTGCGATGCACCACAACGAGAAAATTTCTCTCATACAGAAAGACAATCGACGCAAACTCGCTGACCCATTGAAATCAAGCGCGCGGGCGTGTGTTGGTTATTTGGCGGCCGTGCTCGTACGCGTAAATACGAGCGTCGGGCCTGTTATGTCCCTGTTAAAAAAAAATATCGCGTCGATTTGCGCGCTCGTACGCGCGTAAACACGGCCGCGCGCACCCGCCACAAGTAAACATGTGCGCACGCGACTGTATGAATTTCGAAAGTATTATTTTTAGTATCTTTGGCAAATATTTGCGCAGCGGGAATGGCAAATATTTATCGAGCGAGAGCTTGGCCGGTTTAAGTCGGCGGGACATTGCATTTGCAAGTTCATAATATGATGTATGTTTCTATCGAATGTCGAGGACGAAGGGGAGAAGCGTTCAATAAGATTGTAACGAACTCTGAATAGAGCAATTATGAATTTAAAAATTGGCGTGATATTTGTACGCCGGGAGAGATAGGGAGAAGGAGAGACGTATGAATATTCGAAATTGAAACGCGGAATCGATAATTTTGAAATAAATTGTTGTCGGACGCGGACGAGCCCGTGTGCGCGCTGATTGACCGGCTATATATACGCTGCACGTATATGAAAATTATCGACCTCGGCGCTCGCGCGAGAGCGATTTAAAAAGCCTTTACATAAATCAACACAGCCGCGACCACATATAGCGTTAGGGTTATCGCTTTAGTCGCGCGCACGCATTTGAATTACAAAGTTATAAATTCCTGGAGGGCTTTGAACGAAAGAAACACACATCTGATTCATTCGCATTCAAATAGATTTTTAATGAGATACCTATATCGCGACGAAAATAATCCGCATCGATGCATTCGTGGCAAATTAGTCGAATATACGTCCGACCAAAACCTGAGCATTTCTACTCGTATAGGGCATTCATCACTCTTGCATGGTAATAACATTGGCGTTATGCGCGTTTCATCGATAGCAGCAGTAGCAGCAGCAGCAGCAAGTGGCGAATAACGGAGAATCCGCTTCTCGATCCCGATAACGGCGAAATCGAACGAAACGCTACGCGCACACACTCGGCCATTTCAATTTTGACAAAACGAGCGCCGGGAAATCTTGAATTTCCATATTGGCCAGACGCGCACATGCAGAATAGCGTCGCGCATTTAGCCGCGCGCTGTATAGTCTACGCGTGTGTATAGATGCATATATATATAACGCGCGCACGGGCCTTTCTATTAGCGACCGAGCGCCGACCGCAGAGCGCGCCGAGTTCTAACGGCCGATCAACCGATACGGTAATTACACGCGCGACGCGCACGTGCATCGAAGGCGTGTATAGCCTGACAGCAGCAGCGGCAAACCAGCCGCCTAACGAGCTACTTTCTACATGGCCACACTCAGCTGCGCTGCTGCATCCTCTATATACAAATTAGCCTTTAGCCTCTCGTGACCTCTCGAGTGTGCATATACTATAGGGGAGAGACAATGACTCGATAAGGGATCAAGATAACGCGAGTGCGAGCTAGAGAGGGAGAAGAGAGGCTTTTTGTCTCGTGTCGGCAGCTGGAGCCGCTACGCGCACGATCTTGCGCCGCGCGCCAGACTAATCGTCGCCGGTTCTTTATATATATATATACGCGTGCGTCTACGTCGAGAGCCGGGCGTTAATCGGGCTTTTATACAATTACGATATAATTAATAGCTTTCGCCGCGCGAGAGCTCGTGCGGAGACCGTCGGCGACGGAACTGGTGTGCTATATATATATATATATATATATATATATATATCTCGCTACGACGTTGAGAAAAAGCCGGGCACGACGCTTTTATATAAAGGCGAGATCATCAATCATTTACGAAAGGATTCGTTACGTGCTGTCGCCGGCGACGCTCGTATTTATGAGAAGGCGGTGAGCTTTTTTACGACACATCGCCTCTCGATATTGAGCTTTGGAGAAACCAACGACTCCTCGCGTCTACTCGATAAAAGCCACAGCCCGGCCACGACGTGACGATTGTAATTTGAAAATTGAACCGACAAACATCGAGCCTTGCACTTTATCAATACATCGAGGTCGCAAGAAAACAAGAGGGAGAGAGAAAACGAGATTGGCTTGCATCGAGGCGAAGCATATTATAAACGTATAGAGAGAGTCGCGCGGAGAGAAACGCAGCTGCAGCGCATAGCAGCGAAAACATCAGAGTGAGATATAGAGGGCAGCCGCGCGCATGCACGAGCCGTACCGAAAGCTCCCGAGACTCGGCGAGGATACACAGAGCGCGCGGCCGGCTCCTCAGTGCGATCGCGTATTTTGACGCGAGCGGTCTCGAACTCTGGACTAGAGTTTCACGTGCATCCTGTCGCCCGCACGGGACTCGTCCACTGCGCCTCCTTCCTCTCTTCCTCGTGAGACGCGATTGTTGCGCGTTAAGTTATGATACACGCCTGCCAAAAGTGACACGTGGATATACTGTACTCAGTAGTCTCTGGGATTCGCAGGGTACTTACTTGCACTTTGCATGTCATTATCATTATTATTATTATTATTATTATTTTTTTTTTTTTTTTTTTTTTCTTGTTCTGCTATGATGAGTTACCGCGAGAGCCGAGCATTTGGAATACACGAACGAAACGGTCGGAAATGCATTACCACAAATCAGGCGGACGAAATATTTTACGCGAATGACAGATTTAGTGCAGTGAACTGTGAACCATAAATCGCAATTTTGCAAGCGGAGGGTCCAAAGGGTTGAGAGTAAAAATTTCGTCCTGAATTTGGCGAATAACGATCAAATCACGCGAGTGCATTTTGGCTGAAGAATCGAAGCAGGAGAAACCGCGTGTAGTTGAAAAGTTTTCGCTGCAGAAAATCGCAGCGGGCAGACGGTTCTTGCGAAAAAGACGGCATTAACTTCCGTTTTCGGCCATTCAACCGGAAATAAATTAAGCTATATTTTTCAGACGAATATGAGGCAATACGAACTTTTTCCAATAACCCAATAACAGCGTTAGAAATCGGAAAATACGAGGGCGCACGCGGTTCATTCGGCTGCGCGCAAGCCGCATTAGTCTTACGCGTGAATGCTTTCAAAATGAGCTTTTAGCTGGTGTAGAGTGAAAAATTAACAAACTCGAAATTGCGTCGCGCGTTGAAAATAAAACATCCTTTTAATTGCCTTCGCCGATTCTTAATTAAGGGAAAAAGTTGTATAACTGCCGTAGCCTCATAGCGAACTTTATATTGTAACTGTGACGTGCTTTATAACATATTTATGTGACACGATAACTCGGCGTGCCAATAGCCACATATATTATGTATGAATTGACTATATAAAATATGACCCGTGTGACAGGTTTACACGTTTTTTATGTATTTAAATGTATAACTGTATCTCACTACACGTATTCCATAATTTTGTCTTGCACAAATAAATTCTAAAGTAAAATAAAGTGAAGTAAAAAGTTGTTCTGCATTCGGTTCGCGCGAAAGTTTGTTTTTCAGATGTCATTAAAGAGAAATTTTAAGAATCGCAGCGTACATTAATTTATGCAATAAGCCAAGCGAATAACGCACAACAGGTATTTCTCGTTGCCTTGTGCCGCGAGCACAATTTTTCAGTAGAGTAAGCTTACAGGTACGTAGTTTAAAGGATGAACCGAGTGAAAATGAGTGAAAAAGTGACCTGGATTTAATCTAACAGAGATCGCGTCGCTTTCAAGGGTTGGTGACATTTACAAGTAAATTATCAGAAAAAAATTGTATCAGGTTTTCAGAAATTAGTTATCGCTTTGTTGTCCGCGGAACAATGAAACAATTTTTCAAAACTGTAAATCCTATACAGACGCGCATGTATAGGTGCGCGTAAAATTCCGTTATCAATTAGCGCAAACAATACGCAGCGTTGACTTTTTCCAAACGCGCATAGTATAGTCGACTCTCCGGCAATGAGAAAAAAAGCGAATTCTCCATCTGCATAATATACGGAGACTCAATTACCCGCACTTATTCGTGGCTCGAAACGAAAGAAAGTTAGCCCGAGAGACAGAGGGAAAGCACAAAGCTCGTCGGTGGAAAAATGCAAAGCAAACAGCCGGGCGTATTGAAAATTTAATTGGCAGACATCAATCTTAGTTGGCAATATATTCATACCGTCGTCGCCAGGCTGGCGCCAGCCAGTTTCCCGCCCGAGGCTTAAGCGTCCCGGCGGCCTGGCTACGGAAGCGCAAAGCTTAAAGGCAAATGAAAAGCGACTTTTAATTAGAGAGACGCGCCCGTGCGCTCGAGATAATAAATACGCGCGGGAGGCGCGCGCGCGCGAGCGAGAAAACTAATAAGGGATCCTGCGCATGAGCTTCTTCCCGTTCTCCGCTTTTGATGCGGAAGGAAAGGGATATACGAAGGAGGGACGCGAGAGAGCGAAGTAAGTCGCCGGGCTATGGGTGTAACTGCGTCCGCGTCCAGCAGCCTCGATTACATCAATTTTCAAGCCATCCCTCGTGGCTTCTCCATCGGGGTATCCAGCTTCCTCTCTCTCTCTCTCTCTCTCTCTCTCTCTCTCTCTCTCTTCTGTGTGTCCTCCGCCTTCGTGTTCGGAATCGATAGGTAACCGCCGAGCCCGTCCCTCTTTCTCTCTCTCTCCCGAGCCTTATCCTCTTACGTTCGTTCTACGGCGCTGAAGCGGAATTCATGATCGCGCGTGTAGGTCGACGACGAGGCAGAACGTAAGAGCAGCCGAGCGGACAAAAGAGTTACTGGCCGGAGAACGAATGAGATGGACCGCGACGCGACCTCTATGTTATCCTCCGGTTATACGATTGCGAGCTCTCACAGACGCGCGGCTTTTCTCCTCGAGGACGGAAATTATTGTTCGCGATCCGCCAAGGCTTTTTTAAACGCCTTTTCTTATTGAAAAAGTCGTCTGGCCGACGTTTATTGTGGAAATAATTCTTCCTTTTCTGCTCAACCCGCAAGCGCTTGGAAGAAGTTTGATCATTCTTATAGCTGCAAGGATTTTGTATTCGGATGTTTAACGTCGCTTGTTTTTTGTTGCGGCTCTGAAACAACTCACAAGGGCCATTTTTTATCCAGGCACGCGTGCAGTGAGAACTCGTCAACCACTCGACACTTTTCTCGCATCGCCGTCGTGAATTTTCCGTGCGCGAGCTTACTTTGTTTTGAGACACTTCAAAATGAACGGAAACAAACGACGAACTGATCAATAGCTGCTCGTAGTCCCTCTGTGTTCGAAATCGAATAGATGCTCGAACGAGGACGTATATACGTATGCGTATAATAGAGCACGACTGAAAAGTTGACAAAGCGCGGCGCCGTGACCTCGCGCGGCGAAACGCGAAAGTTGTCCTGGCCTCCTCTCCGTTCCATTTTTCCCTGCCACTGCCGTAGAGGTGTACACACACACATATATAAGCTACTACTAACTCCTATACGCTCTCGTCCTGGTTTTCGCTGCGGTAGCTCTCCTTCTCGCGTCGCGCGACTGACATCTTAATTGCGAGAAGCTGAGAGCCCCGGACGATTCATATATAGCGGGACGTTCCGCAGCTTTTCGACGTGAAACGGAAACGTGAAACGGAGCTGGTTATTGGATTATATAAACTCGACGAAATGAATTACGGCTGACCATAGCGCGATCTATTCACTGATGCGTCCCGATTCAAGCTGCGAGTTCGCTGTTCTTTCATACAGAGAAGTGAGGAAAAAGAATCATCCACGAAAATCAAGTTTCAGTCGATAAATCGCAGCCTCACGCGCGCGCAGCGAAATATCCTTCAGCCTTCAGTGGCTGCGTGGCGGCGAACGTCCGTCCGAACGCCGCCAATCGAATCCGCACGCCGTCAGCTCCACGCTGCACATCGAGTTCCTTTTCTATTTCCTCCGAGCAGCGCAAAGCGAGGAAAAAGGATATATACGCGGCGTGGGACCAAGTCGTTCCGCATTCGTAATAAACTCAATTGAGCATCGGCTTCGCGGTAACGCGATTCGCGCTTTAGCCCTGTATAGCCATGGAGCGCGGTTCTACCTTCGCAAGTATAGCGCCTCGGGAAGCTGCGTAGCAGATTCTACGAGAATCCAATTATCTCTTGCCACAGCCTCGCGCGATCGCGTTAGCTCCCTTGTCTCGCTCAAGCTCCTCGGCATATTAAGATATCGCTGCGTTGCGGAAAGCGCATTTTAACGATGTGTGTGTGTGTGTGTGTGTGTGTGTGTGTGTGTGTGTGTGTATGCTGCGAGTAGAAGCGTCGCGGGAGAAATGGTATCGAGAGCGGTGGTGAGGAAAATACTATGTATACAGATTCTTGAGAGCGTAATATAAGGGGTCTGAAGAGAAATATAGAAGTTAATTTTTTTTTTGCGCGAAAAGAGATTGAAAAGCTCGATCTTTCGATAATCATGCGTAGCGCTTCGTTGCTCGTGAATAAAGTGTTTCATTATGATTTTTTATCCCGTTCTTGTATGATCTTGTACTTGCTTATTATTAATATTGAGCGAAAAATCTGTTGACGTTTTTTCGTTTATAAGAATAGCGAATCAGAGAGATTTAACACACCCTGAGCTCTTTTTAAAATACGATTCACACGACTCGACAGATTTTTCGTTCGTCAACCGCACTGATGTAAGTACAAGAGACTTTTTCATTTAGTTATTTTATTTTTGCGCTCGCTTTGTTCATTGGCTTTTTTGCTCGATCCTCTTTAATCTCGCCGATCAGTTAAGTGAAGCGTTTCTGCATGTAGAACACGTCGTTTAAACGCAGTGCAAAGTAGAAACGTACACAGAAAGCAGTTATAAAACTACTGTCGGGTGATTGTGATGTAGTGTCTGTTACGGACAAACGTCGCCGAGTAGCCAAATGAAGACGTGAGCAGTGTCCCAAGTGTACGGAAACACAAACGCAAGAGCATGATAACTAAGAGAGCGCAGTGAACCAAAGGGCCAACATGATATCGACGAGCATCACTCTGATTTGTGTCGGACTGTTGACTCTTGCCGATGGACAGCGCGGAAAATCCAACAACAATAACAACAGCGGCAACAACAACTTCGACTCGGAGCCCATGCAGAGGACTGAAACGGATATTCCTAGTACGTATATACATAAAATGTTATGCTCGATTCGCCGTTTATTTACATACGAAACTCTTTGTATATATAAGGTATACCAATCGTTGTTTCGTCCCGTGCCGATTTCACGCTAACGTCTATGTAAGATCACCCGTTCCGATTATTCGCGGACACTGCGTCATTCGTTGGAAACTATAATAGATACAATTCAATGGTCTTATCTGCTCGGCATCGGAGATCGGGAGTAACTTTGCCGCATATACTGACGTTTTAGCAATAAACAATAAACACGCACCTAAGAAACAATATAGGTTTACGAAGCCCCTTTTGATGATATAATCTAATTATATAAACGAAACGAGCGCACAAGCTTGACCGAGAAACGAGAGCCAGCAATCGAAATAACGTGAATAATTTAATCGTCCATCCAAAGTGCGTACGCATATACGCAAATCACGATTTCGAGCCCGCATTCGAAAACGATGGTCATTGCAGTACACGCGGCCTTTTCGGATTATTCTTAGCTGGTATACGTGCAGCGGAAATTTTAATGAAATGCATATTACCCCAGCGGATCGTATAATGAGTTTTAACGAATTAAAGCAATATCTCTCGCTGCGTATATGAATAATATATAATAAATAACGAGAGACATATAAAGCATGGCACGACACGAGTTGAAACGCGAGCAGTGTCGAGATACGTATAGAAGCTCGAGCGGATACAAAGTATCGGGTATCGGCCGCGGGCGCATGTTTCATTTTGCTAATGACATTGTCCTCCCCCTCCCC
>CM053172.1:55310341-55355352 GCA_012977825.3 Pteromalus puparum | reverse complement strand
CCCCCCCCCCCCCCCCCCCCTCCTCCTGCGCGTATACACTTTTAAATGAGCTCGAATTCCCGCCGCGTAAATACCTATACGTGCATTTCCCTCTCGAGCTGATAAATTAATCGAATTATTCCTCTACGCACGTATATATATGTCTACCGTATGCTGTTCGCCAGATCGATTTTTCCAAAAAGTTTGCGGTCTCTTTTGTGCTCGCAGTCCGCGTCGAGTGCGATTCTATAGCATATATATATATATATATATATAAAGAGCCAAACAGCCGCAACTTCAGAGACAAACGTCATTTCTTCTCCCAACGGCGCGCGGACAATGGAATCAAAAAGTGGGTCATTCCAGGGGCTTTATCAGCGATGTATGTATAGGCGCGCAAGCACCTCGGCGATAAGTGGATTCCAATAGTGGAAATTTTCGCCTAGAGAGAGAAAGGGAGAGAGAGAGCTATAACGTATACGCACACGTACGAAAGTGCAAAAGGGTATGAGCCGAGAGCGCGCGAGAGAAAGAAAGGGAGCGGTGGTACGAAGGGAAAAAAAACAAGAGTGCGCATTGTGCTCGCGGCAGTTTCCTCTCGCGCGCTCTCGGGACACAAAGCGATTTTCGCAGGCTTTTCTGCGGCGCACGACCGTTGCTGTATGTAGCCTTAAGCATCCGACCACCTCGAAACAAATCAGAGCCGTGGGAAAGAGGACTACAAACGCACGCGCACAAACTTCACGAGCTTGCTTTTTGTTGTTTGGCATTGCGCGCGGACAGTGGTCGGGCCGAAAGTAAAAGAGGATTCGGCGCGACCGGTTGGCCGAAAATCTCTTTAGCCCCTATGCGCGCACACGAGCGGGTTAACTATCTCTCTCTCTCTCTCTCTCTTGGGTTAACGATAACCTCGTTGTTAAAGAGAAAGCCGGATGAAGCGCGGTGCGGAAGTCGGCGGTAATACGAGTATAGCGAAGGGTCTTCTCAGCTGCAGCCTGATCCCAGAACTCACCCGTCGACGGCCAATCTCTCTCTCGCTCTCGAGCTTGCGGCCCGAAGTTGCATCGAGCTGGACTTCTCTCTCTCTCTCTCGCTCGCCAACGCAATGCCGTGGGATTAACGATAACTCGGTTAACCGTGCAGAGCCGAAATCAACATCGGCTTGCCGCTTGTCTTTCCCAATTTCGTTGTGGCCGCAGCGCAGCTGCTACGCCGTTGTACGCTGTTTCGACTTACCTCTCGACTACAGCGTATTTGCCTTTCGAGCTTTGCGCTGTACGCTCTGTTTACCGGAGATGATGGCTCGCTGCTGCTACGCTCTCGAGGAAATTGGCTGAGCGAGGCGCGCGCGTACACCCTGTAGGTTCACTTCACGCGCGTTCGAGGATCGTCCTTGCGTGCGCCGGTGCGCCGGTGGCATAGAGTGCATTAAATCTCTCAGAGCCCAACTGTATGACGCCTTACGAACGTAAAGCGTTACGCCGATGGCGCCGATTACGAATTATACTTAATTATTTCAAGGCGTGCCCTTATTATTTCTATAACTCTTGGAAACTCGCGTGCGCGCGCACGAGGAAAAGATTCGGGTGATTTTCCGAGATATGAAAAAGCTTTAATCCCGGAAAGTTCGGCTGCATCCAAGGATAAGTTCGGTATGATGATACTTATGTATATATATCTTAAGTACCTAAGTCTTAAGTAGCGAGCTGCGATAGCCTGAGCGCGGGCAAAGTTTCGTTCGCGTATAACCAATAACGCGCCCTGGAAGTATACACATAGACCGACTTAGTCGCACATATATAGAAATGGGATAATCGCCGTTTTTAATAAGATGACTTGCTGAACAAAGCGTCGCCAGTTTATACCGGCGAAGGAAACCAAAATGCTAGATAGAATTACGCATAATAGACCATCATAGAAAGCTGCATGCTCAGTCCATATTGTGTGATATTCCTTTTCGTCGGTGCTGAAGGGACTCGCGTGGCTTATGCTACTTTATTCTCTCTATATTTCAGTATTATATATTCAAACGACGAATACTGTGCGTCTAATCACTGTGAGCAAAGAGACCGAAAGCAAATCTATAATACATATAATAATAATACTTGACGAACTGCTGCCGCTTTTGGAAATTCTGCGCGAAATAGACTTCGAGATTAGGAAATATACTATATCTCTGTTTTTCTCTATTGAACTAGATTTTTCTAGCAGCGGAGAAATAACGCTATTACTGCGATATACACGCATGCAGCGAATTGGAAGTAAAATACGCTTTGATGACGCTACACGCTTGCCGCGCGAGCTAGAAAATATTAATCCCCTAGTTTCTGCGGTATCGACTGGTCTATATATCTTCGAGTGGGTTATTATTTTTTCCCGAAATCTTCTTCAAATAGAGAATTTTCGTTCGATTTTTCTCTCCCCTTTCTCGATGTTTTTGATGCGTGATTGGGAATGAAGTCTGAAAATAGTTGGAAGCGCATCAGCGCGGTATGTTTTATAATATTATATAATCTTAATACTAAAAAAAATCGCGTCGGGGGAGCAGTGCATGCGAAACTTTGACGTCATTGTTGTCGACGAACGAAGTGCGCGCGAGAACGAGATTCAGCAAAGTTATTCCAACGGGATAAGCGCACATGTGTGTGTGTGTGTGTGTATATATATATATATATATATATATATACATGTGCGCTCATGCTAATGTATATAGTAGCGGGTAATTAAATCAAAATCACGCATGACTAAATGTTTCGCAAAGCAGTTAGCGCAATATTTCGCAACTAAATAGCAAACTGTAACTCGGTACATTATCGTCACCGCAACTTAGAGCTAGATTGGTGTCTGCGAGGAAGACTATACTCGCTATAGCGCTCGCTATATACATACATACCTATACATATAGGTACACGGGAAGGAAGCCGAGCGGATAGGAATATAGCTAACCTCGAGCTCTATAGTGGCTCCCGTTGTCTCGTAAAATTACAATCGATCCCATTACATTTGCCCATTCGAGCGTTAGTTCCGCCCGAAAACTTTGTGCTCCGATTGCGTCGTGTGCCTGTGTATATACTCCTGCTGCACCAGGCTCTTGGACCGAAGTGCGATACATCTCCATCAGGGACTTGCTCGCACAAAATTCGCCTTCTCTCCGCTCGGTTCGATATTATTTATTTGACGATATTTTCCGCAGCTCGAAACCAATGAATATTCACACGATTTGAGAATCGAAAGCTTGCAACTTACGCGCGTATACTTCAAAAGTTGCTGAATATTTAGATACACGAAAATCAAGCGCTACGATAGCTCTCGTTATAAAAGAGGTATATGAAAACGGAGATTAAAAACACGTTATGCTTTTCAACGTGAAACAAATTTCGAATCCCGCGGGGAAATTGAAAAAAATAATTTCGAAAAATATACAAAGCGCGCGCGCGCTAATATGTCCGTCAGCTCGGTTAATTCATCGGTGGTAATATTGCTTTTTACGCCGAAACTCTCACGATTTAATCTTCGGAAATGTCGAGTAAAAAATCCGTATCCGCATTAACGAGCAACTATACAATGAATGTCAAATACGCAGTCGGTCAATATGGGCGATGACCCACACTCGTATGTGTGTGTGTGTGTATGTGTGTGTGTGTAAAGAGGATCCACCACTCGACTCTGGTGTTAGCGCAGCCGAGAAACCCATGGCTGTGGAATTTTTTCGAATACCCCTTCCTCTCCCCCTCTTCAATGCTGCGACAATAAAGCCCAGCGTGCAGAGTATCGTCGAAAACAACAAATGAGTGTTTAAGCGGCGCGCTCGTTAGCTCGTTGACGAATTTCGAGCGCAAACAAAAAGCTCCGCTATATGTATACGCTTACCGCGTGTATGCAGTATAATGATACCGCTGCAGCTGGGCTTCTCGCTTTTTTGGAGGCCTCATCAGTCGCTAGTGCGGCATGATCAAAAGGCCTGCACTCGAGAACGTTAATATGTAATTATCGGGTGGGTATTCGGATCGCTCCTGTATATATAGAATGTGTCGCTCGTCGAACGTTCCTATTACACTGCAGCCTACGCTATAATCGGAATTGCTTTTGGTCAACGTAATCGAATATTTTTCTCGAGTTGTTTTACAGATAATGTATTATTGTTGTTTTATTGAATATGAATTTATATCGTACAACAAGAATAAAAATAGAGTAAAAATCTGCAAGTATTTGAGTTGAGCGAGCTAAGCTTTGTACCCAACGACTGTTCGCTATCGATGTCATATAATTGTTCATAATAATCATAAAATATAAAGGCTGCTCCTTCAACGAGTTTCACGGAGTGCATGCATCAGAATGAATATTGATTTCGAGAATTCCGTAGATACGATATCCATATACCTATATCTATGCCGATGTCGTTCCATACATGTCTTCTCATCCCTATCTCTTATATTTCTCTCTAAAAATGAAATTTTATGGAGGGAGTAGAATAAGCCAAGTCGTGCGCCTGGTCACTTTATCTCGTGGTTTTTCTCTCTGAAGAACAGACCGATGCTGTCACCGAACTAGTGTCGGGCGGAGATCGAAACGCGCGCGTCAATAAGCCATCCGCATCTCTATATCAGCCCATTGACTTGCATATCGCCGCTGGCCAGACTTATACATACGTACACGCACGCGCACACCTGCAGCGTATCCTCTTGCCACATTAAAAGTTCAAACACATACACGCACACATACGTCGTCTCTAATATCGGTAATCAATTGCTTCGTCTCATATGCACGCGCGGCGGTCGAGGCACTCCTCAGGCTCAGATGTACTTTTTTTGCCGACGTACACACGCGTGCTAGATTCGCTCAAGGGAAGCACGCTTAGAACGCAGTTTTGGAAGTCTCGATAAGATTAGGTATATTCTAACACAATCGTTGTGGACGGTAAATTGATTTCAACAGCGCGAAATTTATAGATATATCTATGCAGAAATTGCATTGTCGGCGTTGCCGCATGCAATGGTCGTTGAGATGTAGATCTGTTCAAATTGTTGGCAGACGCGCTTTAAACGAAATACTAGGAACGTACTCGGGAACAAGTATCGGAACTCGCTCGATCGACCTCGCGATCAACGAGAAGCCCCAATTTTCGTTGTTCATGGCATGTGAAATTCCAGGTTTAAGTATCATAGCATTTTCGGGTTTGCTATATAATTCATGAGTAGATATGTCAATTCGTTAATTAAGAATTATTTGCCTTTGTTCGTTTTGCGTATATTAGTATGCGTACAGTGCAGGCAAGCAAGCTTATATCTGAAGCTACGTGTCGTTCATACGAAATCCTCGCGGAAAAATCAGCAGTCACACGGTTTGCAAAAATTAAACATTGTTTTTCGTTTACGGATGTGTCGTTCCTTCTTTCCTGCAGCCAACGAGAGCTTTTTCACACACGTATGCGTAATAATCCCACAGAAGTGAGCGACGATTGACAGATCAAAGCATACATACTTCCGCGTCAAGTGAATAATATTGTTCTTATCGAGCTATATGGAAACCGCAACAGCCACTCAGCACAGAAGTCCAACGAGCATGCGATTAATAAGCTGACTACGTAGATTATACGAAAGCCATAAATACGCCGGTGTCGGTAGTACAACGGGTTAAGCGCATACACACGAGAGATCACATCGGAGGAGATTCCATGAATCGCGAATCAATACACATTAAGCATTAGAGACGGCTCTATACAAGTTCGAGAAAATCACTGGACCATCATCGAGGATCAATACAACATTTTCTAAGAAGCATTTCATTAATCTCCTTCGCATCCATAAGCATTGACTGCACTAATTTCTACCTCCCGTGCTCGCTTTATTTACAAGCGTATAGCCCTCCAAAGCTATATAGACGGAAGATCAAGCTCGGGACAAGGCTATGGCATTCCAGGCGCTCAGTCGTCCCGACGTCCGATGGGTGATTATGATTCTCATTAGTGGATACCGCGCCCATTTCCAGAGACTGCGCCTAAGCGTGCATCGCTATACTCAATTAGCGCGATAACCAATTGCCGGGGTTGCGCGCTCGCGCGCGGAGGTGCTTTGAGCTTCCGGTTTCCGGCTGGAAGCTTTCGCAGAATTCTGCTGCCTGATGCAGCCATGCGTCTGCAGTATGTCCTATGTCTGTCCGTCTGTTCTCTGCGGCTGTCGCATATGTACATGCGCGCGCGGCAAGCTACTCTCCGACCGGTTGTCCGTTCATCCACGGAACGCAAGCTCACTCGGTCGTTGCTGCCGCTGGTGCATTAGCTGCATATCTCCCTCTGCTTTGTGTGCGCACATGTAGGTACGCGCGTGTGTGTGTGTGTGTGTGTGTGTGCTCTGATGTCGCCACCTCAACCGTCGATTTGCTCGGATCTATACTGCTTCGAGACCTGTCTCTTTCTCTCCCGCGTGCATAGGTGTACAAGCTAGAATGGCGATTCGAGCTGGCGGATTAAATTTATAGGATAGTATATATAGCTGCTAGCTGATTGGACGTTGGTGTATAGATAAATTAATTTATTTCTATCAGGCGAAACGAGTTCGCAAGATCCGATCTCAAGCTCCATTGACTCTCAAGCTCATAGCAGTTAAGCTGTACATACATATTGAACTTGGTCGATATATATGATTCAAAGAGTACAGTCTAGCCAATCTCTTCGGGCAATATTATTCTACGAGAAATTTGCATTGATGGTATACCAGTGCTACCCCGACCCTTAGAGAACGCAGTATATCTGTAGCGCGATAGGAACCGATCCTCTCAAACGCGCAAGGAATCGAGAAGGTCTTTCAAAACTATATACTACTTGCGATATTATATTCCATTTGAGAAACGTACTTATATATAAGTTCCCTCCTTCCCGTCTCTGCTTTGAAATAAATACCAGAAATATCACGTTCGCGCACTCGAGACATTTACTCGACACTGGCGCATATGAGAGAAGCTAAGTCGCATAGACATTTCGTGGATGCTGCAGTAAACGGATATGAGCATAGGGAAACGCGCCTCTCTGTATCTCTCTCTCTCTCTCTCTCTAAGCTCTAAAACATACATTTCATTAGGAGTTTCTGCCGCCTGACGAGAGCACGTCTCGCAGTATAATATCATAATTTAATTTTCATAATAAATCCTCTTGCCTAGTTAGGAGACAGCATCATTTTTCCTACTCACATCTCATTAAAATATATCGCGCGACTCTTACAAATGCCAGACGTTGCAACAATATAATCCATGCGCTCGTCGAGGAATTTGACAACTCGTAAAATTATATCGAAGATCCAAGCGTATATGAAGCGCGCATCGCGAGAAATTATTTCGTTTCGTTCGGCCTCGCTGATGTGTGTGAGTAATTTAGCGACGGGAAGATTTATTTTGGAGTAAAATATGCACGCTCGCGGGGCCGTCAAGGGCTTTGAAAAGCTGACACGCCGCACACCGACGTCGCACATTTCGCCTGCGTGAACGAGCAATAAATATATGTTGACTGTCAACTCGTGAACTGAAAACGCAAGTAAATCAATTATGCGAGACGCGCCTGTGTACGTATTTCAATATGAGTTAAAATAAAAAAAAAGGTGATACTTTATTGCTTTATCTCTCTAGCGCACCATCAGTCGCGCACTCTCACCTCTGTTGCATAATTTTTGTCAGGTATAATATTTACGTTTACAAACATTTTTCGTTCAACGACGTATATAGTTTTTGAAAAGTTGCAAACGGGAAACGGCGAACGTATGTACATTATTCGCGTGAGTACACGGTTAAAATACGACTGCTCACTAAAGGACTGGTTAAAACACACGGAACAGACACATGTTTCGCAACAACAAACAACTGTGCGCTTAATCCGCGGGTATCCGCGTTACAAAATCAAAAACGAGTCGAGCAACTAGAGCTCGACGTCAGTGGCATTATGAGCAAAAGAACAAACAGATATCGCGCGTGAGCTGCGGCACACTCATCGGTGCAGAATAATTACTGTTCGTATTAGAGCGAGAAAAGGACTCGATAATCGCGTATACAGCATTACATATAGGGAACAGAGCGGAGAGGTATCAATCAATTACAGAGCAGCCTTCGCGACTTCTACCATATACCGTCATTACTATAATGTGCCGGAACGTATGTTTACGCGGCAACATATGTCACGCCGGCTGTGGCGCTGCGGTTATATTCTATCTGCAGCTTTAGCACACTCGAATCCGCAAATGTTGCATTGTTTGTGCGTCTGACACCCATTGAGATCAAAGGTTTGCTGTCTTCGAACTTTTAATTTCCATTTTTTATTCATCATCAAAGAGACGAACCGCAAAATATTTATCTAAATTAGTGAAATTTTAAATACCCCTGCATTATTCCGTTTTCAAACCGCAAGCGACTTTCCCATCAAACATACTGAAAGTGACGTTTCGCGTCGTCGTAATAGTTTTCAGTGCGAATCTCCCGTACGTTGAATAATTCCTCTCTCGCGAAATCTCGACTGTATATACCTGCACATATAGGTACGAACAAATCGTTTTACTTCCGCGCGTCTGTTCTCAAAGTGCGTACGTAGCCGCGCATACAAAATTCATCGCGCCTCGTGGCCGTAAAGCAGAGCAATTTTTCGTATAACTCGCCGGAAAATGCCGGGCAATCTTATTTGTCATAAATAAAACCGATACATCGCGCTCGCGCCTCTACGAGAACCCATTAAACTCGCTAAAGGGGGTCGAGCGGCTATTAAGAAAATATTTGCCAGCCATTCGCTCTAAAAGCACCCGCTCTTGCGCGTATACACACGTATAGATATATATTATTCCGTGGCAGCCTCTCTACGCCGCATCCATCCATCCCGTGTATACGCGAGCGCGCGAGATATCGCCTCCGACGTATAACGTTATAAACCGTTTGAGGATGCGAGGGAGCGCGCGCGAAAACCCTTAGGCGTAAATGCGTCGGCGTTACTTGGGCCGCCTCTCTCTCTCTCTCTCTCTCTCTCTCTCTCTCGTATAGCTCTGTACATATACGACCTAGGGAGGACGGCACATTATACATGTGTCGTGTCGACGGTCTGGGGGATGTATTATACGAGGCGCACGTGTACAGTAAAGCGTTTTTACTGATGTGCATGTGTGTGTGTGTGTGTGTGTGCGTGTGTGTGTGCGCGCGAATGCACGTGAGAATTGCGCGAGCGCGAGCCTGAAAGAGAGAAGCGTCGCTGCTTTTATACATGTATAACCGGCTGCTGCAGCAGCCGTGCTTTGTTAACCAAAAGTTACGCTCGAGCGGACTTTACCGCTTGGAATCGCGTTCGAGCGCGGGCTATTTAACCGACGAGTGCCGCGCGCGCGCGCGCGCTATAATTGAACATTTAAAATGAAAATACGGGCCGAGAGAAAGTCTGCCTGGGGAAAATCCGGTGTATGTGACCGCTCCGCGCGCGTTAATACATTTTTTTTGCGAATTAACCCGACGGAGCGCGCGACGCGGAATGAATATATACACGCGATGGGATGGATTTAACGCTCGTTTCGACGATGTAAATGTAAAGGCTGCGAGGGTGCTAGTCTTTTTTTCGGAAAGTTTTTGGAGCCTTATGTAGCATGCATACATTCAGAAAAACTTTGTCGACTTGCACGACTGGCTCGCATTGACGACTTCTCGCGCTGTTTGTTCATTGTTTTCGTGATTTTATTGATGGAGAACGTGAATTTTTCTTTAAAAAGCCAGTAGCTCAGAGTTACGCGAAAAAGCCGCGCGCAACGATTTAAAGCTGAGTTGCAGTATCTGAAAGAAACTAAGACAGATATGCATTTTTCTTCTTACAGTAAGTACTATCCCGGTCCAAGGAGTGGCGGGACAAACTGCGTATCTTCCCTGTGACACACACTCTCAAGATAACAACGATGTTGTTACGATGGTGCTGTGGTTTAAGGAGTCCACCGCTGAGCCTGTATACAGGTAATTTCATTTTTTACTCTGACGTTCCCCGCACTATATGCGCGCGTGCGCGCGCTTGCATATCGCATGTTTGAGAAACTACTCTAATATATCAAAAGAAATAACACTCACGATGCATTGTATTATTATGCGTCTGTGGAGCAAAAAGTACGGCTATAGTAACTAGTACTGAGTCGCCCTGTTACGCTGTGCGAATATATTCACTGAAGCGACGAACGCATTTAGAAATATTCCACTGGGATGTATCATCAGGAAAACTAGCTAAACTGTCATTTCATTTTAGCCTCTCGGGGGAGCAGAAACTCGCGGCGCATAAGATTTACAAACGGTAACAGATGACGCGCCACCAGAGATTTACTTCGAAAGCGCGAATTTTCCAGAACACTTATATAATCTACACATATATCGTGCGAAGCGAAATCAACGTTGGCAGAACGATAACTCGTGTATACGTTATACATATAACGAGATAAAAGTATTTCCGCGATATTGCGATTTCGAAGCAATCGAGTGACCCTATATACTTGTCGACGAAAGCTCGCGTCAAGAGTGGTTTCCACGTGTACGAGGATAAAGCCATACACGGCCCATTGAAATCCGATCATTTCGAGTACTGTTGGCGCGAAATAAATTCCCGTCACGATTAAAACGTGAAATTGCAGTGTAATTACCGGTGTGTCCCGGTAGGAATGTCAAATTGAATTCATCGAAAGCTTGAAAAAAAATGCGCCGACTGAACACACACGTGTTATCTATCAAAGTAATTCGTTGGCAAATCGCATTTCCGTCTCATTCGTCCTAATCATCTTCAACAAAGCAAAACAAACAGACAAACAAAAAAGAGGAAAAATCCGCTGACTCAGCAACGGTAGCAGGCACTGCCAGCATCCCCTATACTCTCGCGTCCCTTACTATATGTTAATGATATACGCTTCGAATGTGAAAGGGTAGACACGGCCAACTGACAGATGGAGTCTAAAGCCGAAATAGATCGTTTCGCCTAGACAGGCGTAAATCCGATGACTGATTGAGATCGCGGCTGCCGGACTGTTGGCGCGAGTTCCGCCGCGACGCGGTAACGCATCCTTCTGCAGCGCGATGCAAAATCGTGCCGCTAGAGTGTGTGTATATAGACACAGGTCGTGCGCAACCGGGCGGTATATGTACACTCGGTTGGCACGTACATATAACATCGTCCACTTTGCGTTACGGCCAGATACTCCGGCATGAAGCCCCGCGGCTTGCCTAATCAATAGCTCGCCTCAACGGAAATATACACTCTCCCGCGCGGTGCAGCACGCGTCCTGCGTTTAATAAGCAAACGAGACCTGCAATATTGAGGCACCGCCGCGAGCTCTCACACAATTTACATTATCTAATAGGCGGACCTTCACCGCGGAATGGGCTTTGGCTTTTTGCTTGAAAGCCATGCTGCTCGCTGAAGTTTCGGTCGGATTAGCCAAGGGGCCTGCTTTTATTATTATTGCCGAATCTTACTTTTAAACAGTTATGGCTTTTTTCTCTCGCTTAAAATCTTGTCTTCATTTTTTCAAATGGAGTACAAATTTCGGAGCCGATGTTTTAATGCTTATTTAAAAACCATTCAAGGGTACTATCATTAATTTATCATAAAAGGCTATGCTTATTTTCTCTTGAAAGTATTATAATATGTAAAAACAAAATCCTAGCTTTTAAATATATAATATAACTCGAGTGCAGGACATCAGCCAGAAGGCGAACGAATAAAAAAAAGGACCAGTATAATACGCTTTTCAAATTTTTCAAAATAAAAGAACAATTTTTTATAACAGCTTTCAGCTCTTTCTAATTTATTATAAGTACTACAATTTTTGAATCCAGGAAAAGAATTTACGATTGCCTCGATGACGATTTTCCTGTGTTCTACGAACCTTGTTGCAATACATGATGCATCGTTAAACTTCAAATGCAGCTCTAAAGCAAATGGTAGAGAAAAGAAAAAAAGCACCCCTGGCAGTATGTAACTCGAGAAGAGTGCAGCACGCACAGTATACAGGGGCAAAAAACAAGTTCCAAGCATTTGTTTCGTCCTGTGTTCTTACTTGAAATTCCGTGTACTCTCTCACCTTAAATGCATAAAGGCTATACATCTAGAGTTGCGTTATACTGCGACGTACTACTTATACATACAGCTGCCGCACTTATTCAGCTTTAGCCCGACGAGGACAAACCTCAGTACAGGTATGCAGTGTATAGTTATATAGAAGTTGCGAAAGAAGAATCGCACGGGGCAGGGTTCAAAGCAAAAGCGCGCCGGCAGCTACAATGGCATTCGGGATAAAGTCTTGCTACGGAAATGCTGATGCTATCGCGCCAGAAACGCTGAGTCTGGCTTCAGCAGCCAGAGCTTGCGCAATACTGAGCGGCCGGCTCTTCTCCTGTGCTGCATCCATCTCTGGCTTCTCATCTTACTCATAGGTACAGTGTATGTGTGTAGACAGCTGCCCATTGTCTCAGGACGCGCGAGCGTGCTTTCATCGACTGCAGACACTATAGCGGGGTTACATCCGTCATACATCGGGACGGGCCACATGTCCAGCAAACATCGATGTCGATCGGAATCCTTCTCCTCTCCTGACGTTTATGTTCGCATAAACAGTGCCGAAGCAGCCCCAACGTTAGACGGGGTGATTGGCCCAACCGCGAGAGCTTATACCAACGTATACCCTCCCGCATACACACGACGAGCTTGCAGCAACTAAGGTGGCGATAGAGAGAGAGAGAGAGAGAGGAGGGGGGGGGGGAGCTGCACTATGCAGAACGTACATATACGTGCAGTACGCAGCAGCGCGAATTATCGCGCTATTGTTCGCGGGCAGCGTAACGACGCGACGCGACGCGACGCGAATTCGCATACCGTGCATGCAAGCTCCCCAGAGCTTGCACGTATACCTGCGTACACGTACACGGCGAAAAACGAGCTGGAACACTGGCCTTTCCGCGCGGTTTAGAGCCGGTATTATATATACTCCCGACTTCTTATACGACAGTTCTCGCTGCTTAGATAGCGGAAGAGAGACGACGGTATTCCGCGCTGCATGAGAGGGATGAGAGCGTGTGCTTTATTGCGGCTCTGAGTTGAGAAGCTCGTCTCGTCGTTCTCGCGAGCAAGAAACTCGACATTGATAGCTCCTGGCGCGAGATAAACGTCTCGCCTGTGCGGTTTCCAGCTACGCGTCGTCGTCTCCGAGGTCGTCTCGCGATGCCCGACTTGATCTACTTAGAAGACGTTGATGTTCCTCTTGGATCGCTGCACGCAAACGAGGTTCACTCAATTCATGCACGCATACATACGGATACAAGTGTTTTTATAACGAGAACTTGCGGAAACGCAATTTTGAGCCTCGTTTTACTCGCTTCTGAAAGTTTAATTAAACAAAGAGTCGATGGTCGCCCTATAGCCGAGTGCGTTGATTCGATTTTACGAGGGCTAAATTTTATAACGAACCGAAAATAAAATTTTATTTCTCGTCCTTTTTTTTTTAGAAAACCAGTTCAGAGAAAATCGTAATGAAAGGCGTTGACATTAGAGGATCCGCTCAACGAGAGGCGATTCAATATGGCTCGTAAACTTGTACCTAAACTCATTAAACTTTGACTCGGATCGCGTTGCCGCATGCATAAGCATAAGCCTGGTTAATATATCGCGAAAAGCCAGCGCGCAGTCTCGTTTTTCAGATTCAAATAATTTTCACTTATACAGCGGATCATCCGGCTCGCGGCCCTGGTATTCCTGTCTGTTTATTTTCAATTTATTTTTTCAACTCACATTAAGCGCGAGCGAACTGGCGCGAGCTCATTTGCATCCAAAGAAAAATCGATGCTCGCTCGCTAATGCGCGCTGTTAGAGAAGCGGTGCGTATGAAAATTTAAACAGCGTCGCCGATAAATGACACCAGTGTTGGATAATGAGATGGAAGGTCATTATTATCGCGGGGATCAAACTTCGTTTGGACGCCCCGCGGCTTTTGATAATTAATTGTAAAAGGCCATTTTTGCGGCCATTATTCGCTGCTTCATTGGGATAAAGCTCGCTTATCTCGTTGAAGCAGATTAATATGGCATCCGAACGCGCGAAACGAGTATGTATAGCGGCAGATCGCGTATAATGCTATAGCTACTCCTTTATGCCAGTAATTTCATGATTTCATCGGAGCTATAACCTGACTCGTTCTATTCTTCGTGCTATATAAATAACTCGCAACACAATTACTACAAGCGAGTAATTATGTTCTATATAGAGGTCGTCCGACTATTTTCGGCTTGTTCCACTGAAAGGTCTCGGCTGCGCGTTTATTTCTTGTTCGATTCGAATCTGCTCGAGCAGCACTTTTCTTCCAGCACTGTGCGGTCCAGAGAAAATTTTTGTAAAACGCTTAACTGCAGTAGGCTACTGCAGATCCAGCAAATTTCACGAGAAAACTAAGTATACCAGTAGTTCTCCCTCTTTCACCCCATCGAAAAACGCGCCCGCGCCAAAGGTCGCCATGCGGCTGCGTCGCGTAGCCTGCTTGCATTACGAAATTCAAAAGCTCACGGGGTACAATCCAAATATACGGCATAAGAAGTGGGAGTGTGTGGCGCAGCCGAAACGAGGGAAAGAGAGGGAAGGAGAGAGGGAGAACGTGTTGCGGCATTATAGAGCGCAGCGGCACGGGAGGAAGCACGCGTACGTACACGTTCGGTTGGCGGCGACGCCAGCGTTGCGGCGTGCAGTGCGCTGCAGTAACACACGTATGTAGTATACATATAGGTGTATGCAGCATATAGAGATCGAATCAGCCAGGGGCGAGAATCGCCGAGTCGACAAACCAGCCGTCTGCTATTACGTACCATTGTGCGGTGGCGGCACCTCCGAGAGCCTCTCTCCACAGCCTTCACTTTTCTCTCCTGTTCCATGCGCTCACGCAGTGCAGTACGTACAGATATATGGCTAGAACTCGTGGAAAGCTGAGCTGACGAAACAGCGAGTGGACGTGGATAATGATGGCACTGGCTGCGCTTCGATTTTTTTTTCTCACGAGAGAAGCCCGAGTCGTAAAGGTAAAATCGGAAATATGAGCTAGAGAGAGAGAGAGAGAGGGAGGGCGGCTTCTCGGACTGCGTCTCTCACGAGCGCATCGTTTAATCCAGCTTGGAGAGTTTCCGCTTGGAATTGGATTTTCCGTTCGGTCTGTACTGACGGGATTGCAAGGGAGTCGAGACTGCCGCTCGCGCGCGAGTTACAGTGAGCTTAATAAGCGCAGGGGTTCTGCTGTTTTTGTTGCGAATGTATGTATAGAGTGAGAGCGGAGTTTAGTGCCGCGTCGGCTGAGCAAATATTTCGGCTCGTTTGCGCCCTTTGTCCGCTGATGCAGTCGCTAGCGCGCGGCGCAGTATATGACGTTTTAATCGTCATCGAGTTTACAAAGCGCGGAAATTGGAGAATTGGAACGGCGATCATGAGTTCGAATAATTTTTATTTTTTTACACAATAATAACAAGTAGTATACATTATGTGCGGCTTCGCTATACTTTACTATCTCTGCGAGCGCACGCGCGGTCTTCCGCGAGAGGAGACGGTGTCGTTTAATTGTGTCTTAAATCTCTGTGTAACATAGCCAGTTTGTTGCCAACGAACTTCTATGAGTCTTTTTATAGATACTTAATTTCTCTCTCTAGCTTTCCCCCTACTGCGATTTATAACAGCGGTAAAGTCTCCGCGAACTGAAAAGTTTTTTAAGATCGAATAACTTCTCGTGTAAACTATTGCTACTGTATGCGCGCTTTATTCGGGAACATCTCCGATCTTACAATATGTATTACAGCGGTTCGCTCAAATAATCTACTTGCGCGTATGACTCCTGTACTATTTTTAAATTGTATTGGTGCAGTTTAATCAGAGGATTCGTGAAGCCCATCACAATCATCGGAAAGCTCAAATATCAAGTTTGACTGGCGTTAATCGAATAAAATAGGGCATCATAATCATAAGTGTAATGCGAAAGTGTCGATTGGCTGTTACATCGGATCAACTTTACGTAACGTCCGGCGATGTGATATAATAATTATCGATTGCCGCGTACTGTACTCGTTGATTTATAAATGGTTAACCAATATCCGATTCTTAATACTTTGCAATGAAATGTTGCTTGTTCACGATATTCTCAAGCGTAATACCTGATTGCCGCATTTCTCTTGCACAGAAAACCCTAAAGTAAAAAAAACGTTGCTCTTTTAAATATGTTCTTGATGGCACGCCATTAAATCTCACCATAGCTTATTAAAATACCCCATGCACATACGCATGCTCACGTTGTATTCGTATACCTGTATAACGAATCAGGCAAGCTGTATAGCAATATCGGAGCTGATGCAATAATTGTCGAACGGTGTTTATCGGCCGGAGGCAAACGAATTTGCCGATGCACGCGCTCGCTTTTTGCCTCGACCACACGCGCACGCGAATGACTTCCTCCTCCCTTGGCTTATCGATCGGAATTCAAATTGACACTATATACACGTATACGTGCATTATGCCGTGCGGCGCTCTCGCAGAAATTGGAAGAGATCTAATTTTCAAGTATGAACAAGCATCCGGGACAATTAATAAGCGCGCTAATGAAAAGCAAAGATACTCGATGAATACCGCGAGTTTGCGTGCTGAGCGAGCTTTGTCGAGAGTTGTTGCTTTGAGTAGCTCGAAGGATCTTATATGCATTGGAGATTCAGAGCCAGTAGCCGATACGAGTGTGTATAATATACGCGTATGTACGGAGCATATTATCCTGCTGGATTTATTCCGTTTATTATGACGCTTGACCCCGTTTTCTCTGTATCTGCACAGTCGTGCACAGTGGTTCTGTTTCCATCATCTGACCGATACTATAGATACTATAGATCTCGTATACTTGACCGCGTCCCGCGACCAACACGGCTACCTGCGATTCTGTTTTTTCGCTTCTTTGAAAGGAACGCGCTGTTTCAAGGAACTGTTGAATGCTTACCGGACCGCCCTTTTTTTTAGAGAGGAAAACTAACTGCAATCGGAGAATCGCTGATACTCGTCTATTAGTGTACTATACTGCTCTAATCAAAATCTGGATTATTAGCTGTACAAACGCCATGTCGTACTAGATTATTGTTGCGCTCTATTCGAATACGAAACAGTAAACATCGAAATTGACGCTATTATTCATATGGTTGATGAAAGCGTAAACATACATGTGGGTTGAATGAGCGAGTTTGCGCAACGCTTTGGAAATTATAACGCAATTACATTAGTTATGATTGTCCACGGTAAAAATAAACTCGCGTTGATGATTCTTCATCGAATATGCAGAATAGCACGGCTTATATTCTTGCATCATATTCAATCGCACGATGATGCGGCCAATCTGTCTAAATCGTCCCAAACGAGAGACAACCGCAGCAGCCGACGGGACAAGTAGCGCGCGCGAAACGTACATCAACATGCCGCGGCAAGATCAAACACGCGAGCGCGGTCGGCAAACGCAAATTCAGCCGCTAAAGTGTCGGGGCTTGAATTTTCCATGCGCTCTTCCGAAAATTCAGCTCGGCAATACAGCGCTCTGAATTAATACTAAGCGCACGCTCATGCATGCTCTCTCTCTCTATCTCCCTCTATGTATAGCATGAGTCCCCGGGGGCGCTGTCTCCCTAGCGCGAATTGCCTAATAAAGATGCTCGCTGTACCGGCGTCCCGGGCAATTGCAGCGATCGCCTCCTTCCCCTTCAGCCCCGGTGTCACCGCTATATGCGATGCGCAACGACTGTCGCGTTGTCTGCTCTGCAGCGATGTGTATGCGTATATACCCACGTTCCCGGTGTTGTTACGCGGACGCATAAAGACCGTGCACATGACCGCTGAATTTCCGAGTAGACGCTCATCTTGGTCGGAAAATTGTTTCCTCCGTTGCGCACGTTACGCCCATATATATATATATATATATATATATATATATATATATGGATTCTGACAGTCGCGCCGATTATAATATGCATCGAGTTGATGAACAGCTCGCGCTTTTAAGGAGCCAAACATATGTATCATCGGATTGTATCGAGAAATACTCTACACAAAGAACATCGAGCTCTCGAAGCCTGCAGGGAGAGAATAAAGTGAATTTCATTTCACCCCTCCGGCAGCATTGATCAACCAGCGCTGCACTTTCTTATCCGTATAGACTTCCCGCTCTCTCGTGTTCTCCATTAGCCAAACTCGAAAGTTCCAGGCCTTTGAAACGTACTGCGCGCGGCCAAATTGACAGCAGCAGCAAGCATGCACGCGGGAAAGTTCGCGATGCAACAACCGAGATTCTCAACTCCCAGCGCTTGCTCCCTCTCTACGGTTATATATACAAGACGGTTACGATTGTTTTATTCATAAGGGGAAAACAGCATTAGGTAAGCTGACAATCGGTATTCGGGCTCCGTGCAGAGCTCAGAGGCGAAACGAGAGAGAGAGAGAGAGAGAGAGAAGAAACTTCTTTTTATCTGCTCGCGCGTTTTATTTACATTTATACAGCCGGCGAGTATATAGAAATGTTCCTAGCTTCGCTTCGGTAGACTTTCTTTCCATTTTCCTTTCTGGTTTATTTGCAAGCATTTATGCACAGTAAATACCGCAACCATGCACTGATAAGACATCGCGGGATCGAATCACGCTTTCACTGCAGGGAATTATTATGTATAACACAGATCCGGGAAAAGCTTTTGTCTCGTTTTCCGCCGATGCGGATCGCGGTTTTGTTACGTCGTTTATGAATACCGTTCGCGATAAATCGCGCTTGGTATATACTTGTGTTGCGAAAGAGGAGATTTTGTTTGCGAAATAACGCTTTTTCGGCGATATCATTCGCGCGCGCGGAGGCGTGAAAAAGCAAGAGAATCGCAAATTGAAGGCTATAACTGTATATAATATAATCCCGTTTGAGTGTGACATCGATAACGCCGCGATATTTAATACAAAAACGACAGGGCTGAGTTTTGTAATTAAAAGAACGAGAGATGGCGGGGTAATTTGGAAGCAGCTCGCTGCGCGGCGATACTTTATTTAAGCCGAATTAAGTACCCTCGTATACGTATACGTTCTACATGGGTGATTTTACGCTTTCAGTGCGCGCCCAATTTATATTCGAGTCATTTTTCATACTCCTTTTATGTACAGGTATACGCATGTATGGGGATGAAAAAGGTTAAAAAAGGTCTTAATTGAAAGGCATATAATATATGAAGCTAATCATGATTAAGTGAAAGATGAATCTAAATTTTCAAAAGAAAAGTAGAAGAAAAAAGCTTTGATTTGGGTCCTGGATGGTTAACTATTTTTAAGCGTAGACAAATTTTTACCTATAGGAAACTGTTTTTAAGCCACCAGCGCTCAAACTCTTTTCCGATACTTTGATCCTAATAATATTCATTTTCCAATTACACCTCCAGACATTGGGTACATGATAATGAACAGTGGCTAGTTTTCATTTATTCATTTATTCATTTTTGCGATGTTAAATTCCTCTAAAAGAATTCAAACTGTCCGGCAAAAAAGTTTGGCAAGCGATCGGGCGTGCACGCGAACATTTTCACGCATTGGGTGGTTCAAAAGAAACCAGAAAAAATTGGTCTGATGGGTGTGCCCTCAAAAGTAACACCCGAATTGTTTCCACTCGGCCGTGGATTTGCACAAATTTACGCGAGATAGAGTAAAAGATTGAAACGTAAAATCGCATCCAACGCCCGATGGAAATCAATAACAGCTTGTATAGACAGAACGTTTTACGTCAAGGGGTTACGAAAGTTATCGCTCTATAGACATTTTATTCATTTACTTTTTCATTACACAGAGGTAATGGAATTCTCACCGACCGTTATGGAATTCAAGAGACAGGCGAGAGTGCAATCCGCGCTTTGCATACTTTCGCAATCGAATCAAATTCAAGCTCGATATTCGACGCTGAAAAACCCGCGATCGATTTCGGGAAAACATTAAGCGCGATTTTCAAATAACTATACAATCCCGTGTAGCAGAGTGTATGTATGTTATATTTTACATATAAATGAAGGAGTGTACCCCCCGGTGGCAACAAGCGTAAATCTCAAACTCCTCGCAGACTCGTGGAGAGAAGCCTGTTGGAATATAACCGGCAAAGCGTTCTTCCTTAACCCAGACACATTGCAAAAGTACACGACGAATCTCAGCGGAGAAAAAGTCGCGCGCACATGCAAGGTAAAAGAAGGAAAGAGAGAGAGAGAGACGCGAGACAAAACTTAATGACCTCGACGCGGTGAGACACCCGCAGCAGCAGTAGCAGCAGCCATTGAAATCCATTTTGCCGTCGGTCTCGCGGTTGGAAATGAAAGTTAGCGGTGGTAAATTGTATTTTTCCCCATCGCCCGGGAAAACGAGAATAGAAAGAGCAAAAGAGAGAGAGAGAAATATTCGAATCGCGCGACAGCGACCACAATCGCAATTCTTTAATTTTATGCAAGAAGTTAAGCTCTTCTTTTAGTAGAAGTTTGCCGCGCGCCGTTAGCTATATGCCGGGGCGCGGCGCGCGAGCGCCTTATACGTTGCGTGTGTCTTTACAGGAAGTCGAAACTTTATGTATATTCAATGGGACAGGCTCGAGCTATAGCGCACTTTCGCATTAATCGACTTGACGACCTATCGCTTGAGAATACGGAGAGCTGCTGTTTTTGCCGCCTTGAATTATCAGAGGAGATCAACGTCTGCAGCGACCTCTTTAACGTTCGATTGGAATATTACTTTGTCTGAATGTCTATAAATTTAATGGCTTTAAATACAAGGATTCGCAGCCGAATATTAACGATGATCGAGTGCTTGCTCTGAATTTTCGCATTCATTATTCGTATGTCTGCGAACGATTAAATGGCAGATCTTTTATAATATATGCAATAAAACGGAAAAATTTTACGAGAATGGCGGAATTTTCCCGACACATTAATGTAGTATAAAAGAAAATCTTCCGCGAAAGCTTATTCAGATCATACCTACATAAAAATGAAGAAGAAACTTTCGCACCCTCGACGCGACGATAGTTTTACAAAAGGATGAAAAATTGGAAAACATGCTGATTTAATTTTATTTAACAATATTTGCTCCAACGTCGCTACATTACGATGACGTCTTCCAGCCTTTTCCACGAACAACGAAAATAATTCTCTTAAATTCCCGTGGTATATTGCGGCTGGGCGAAAGAAATCTCTACCTCGTCGTCAGTCGCGCGTCCCAAATCGAACTCCATTAAGTCAATGGTCAGAAAAAGAGCAGTTCGCCGTCGGTGTCGAGTTCCCCCCCCCCCCCTGCTCTCTCTCTCTCTCTCTCTCTCTCTCTCTCTCGCGAAAGGGGGAAAAAATTCGCTAGAGAAACGATTAAAAGGAATCGCACGCAATCAAGGTAGATGGAAGCTCTATATACGTATACTATCCCTCTCACATCGCGGTCGGGTACTTTTTAGCGAACGTAAGCGCGACGGAATTGTCAAATTAGGGCACGTGCGTGAGCGCAGCCGTAGTTAACGGAATTAGTAACCCCCTTCCCCTGCTTTATTCCAGCCACGAGGACGACCCCCATTCGTCTCTTTCTCACCTCGTCTTTGTCATCTCCTCGTTCTTTCATTTTACCCCCTATTCCGCTTTCAGCGCCGCCGCATATGTAGCTCTACTGCACCCCCCGTACGCCCCCATTTAAGCCATTGTCGCGCTCTCTCTCTCTCTCTCTCTCTCCCTCCGCAGCAGCGCTAACCCGCAAAGTGGTTTTTTGCGAACCCGTAAAGCACTCGGTCGCCCGCCGCGCACACGTACGTACGATATTACACGTCGCCAAAGAGGGGCAGGGCAATCTCTTGACGGACATTGTCGAAGCGTTTAGGGCGGCGCAGCTTTAAATTGACTTGCGGTCTATACGCTCGGGGAACGTCGCCGACAGCTTATAAAAGTAGCTTTTGCTCAGCCAGCGCGTAATTGCGCGAAAAATTTCATTATGCCGGAATTGCGGTCGCGTATTATACGCGTAGGTGTGCGCGTACGCGTGAGTTCGTATCGCGAAGGCGAAGCGAAAGAGCTTTCTGTACGCGATTAGCAAGTGGCTAATGGATTTTCCAAACGTCTCGCAGGGATTTTCTTTTTTCGTCGCCGGGCTTTCTTGCGCTGAGTTACATTTTGAATTTGAAGTTCCATCGGGCTTGGCACGTGGCCCAGTGGCCTTTCCGTATTTTCGATTAAGGAATTCGTGTTTTGAACGTATTTCCGAGGACGACTGGAGAACGGCGGCGCCTTTCCTCTCCGATATGCGGCTTTTTGTTTCGATCGTTGTATATACGTTTTCTGCATCGCGCGTTTTATTCTATACATATACATATATACGCGTGGTAAAAATTTATGCGTTGACATGCGCATCAGGAAAAGTTACGGCACGTATTTACGGAATCGAAACTGCAACTTCCAGCCACAGGCTTCGAATTTTCACGCTGAAACGTGAGTATACATATCAAACTGAAACGCGTAAATAAACGCGCCAACATTCGCCATCAATTTCGCTCGATGGCTTTCTTCGACAATCGCGACCGATGCATGGTTTCGCAAACCGTTTACTTAATTAACTCTTGTGACATTGTTTTTTTATGTTTCATCGATAAAACTAATTACGATATTTTAAGGGGCTTCGCCCTTTCCAATCGGAGATTTCGAAAAAAAAAACAACAAATAAGCCACGGCTAATTGAATTGATTCTGCTGCTTATACTGTACGAGCGAAAGGGTCGATTTTTTTCTCTTCTCCCACACCGAGTATGCGCTGCAATTTCACTCAAATCAGCCAACGCGTGTATTAGGTAATATGTTTCCCTTGGCTCCTCTGTAAATTGCATTACGCATACGTATAGGCTATTGATTTTTTTTCCACCACTCAAAGGCGATCGACTGTACTCGTTCGAAATGAAAGCTCAGCAACGAGTCGACGACGGCGACGTTTAAGCAATTCCATTCGGCGAGACTCGCGCGATACAAGTAAAACGTTTTACCCGCCAGCGGGTATTTTAATTAAATTGGAGACTCCGGCGGCGTGCTCTTTCGCTCAGTGATAAAAAGTATTAAATTTAATGGTTGAGCCGCGGACTTTTGAAAAATCGATAGCGAGACTAGACGCTCTCGGGCAGAGCAGCGGGGACAAAGAATTTTCTGCGCAGAGCTGGCGGGAAATACAGTCACACTTTGCAAGCGTGTATATATAGCGTCGGAGCTTAAAGCTTCGCAGTAGCGGCGCGGGTGAGACTAACAGGTTCGATGTATTTTTTCGCACGCGCGCGCGGGGAAGGGATCTTGGCCGATAACAGCCCGGCACAATTACCGCCCCCGGCTTCGATTGAACTTTACGAGCACGAGTCGATCGCCTCTCCCTCCAACTCTAGGCTAACAAGCTGCTGTATCCTTCGATGCGTACAGATCGGCGCAAAGCTCGACTTTTTATCTGCCACTAGTCGGATTTTGTCGAGAGACGGCCGGATAACTCGCAAGGGAAAATTAAGTGACGGCAGCTAGAGAAGAAAAGAATTGAAATGTACCTTTTGTATAGCAGTAGCTCTTCTTGCCAGTCGTCACTCTGATTCTGAAAAACTTTTCCACCAGGGTTGAAGATCTCGAATATAGTCCGAGGACTTTACTGCCGCTGCTGCAAATTTTCCTGGTAAAAACTTTTTTTCCCCATATAGCCTCCCATCTCAACAACGGAAAAGTCAGCGCAAACATCAAGCGCGCAATGCGCAGCAGCTTTGCATCGCATATATCACATCGCAGATATGTGAAAACTCACGCGTAAATATTTAATATAAAACCTCGAATATGGATGACTGATTGAAGCACTGCACTTTTTCCTGTTTAAGCTACGACGCGCGGAGCCAGCACCACGGCAAGGCGAAACTTTGGAGCGCTGAGAACGTGTGGGGCAACCGGGCGACTTTTCGCGCCGGGAACAAGGCGCATCTAGTCATCCAGAATGTTCAGGAGACCGACGCTGGTGTATACAGATGCCGAGTCGATTTCCGCGACTCCCAGACGAAGAATATCAAAGTCAACTTTACCATCATAGGTGAGTCTACGCCGCGAGAGCTAATAAGAATGCGACACGCTTCGACGTTGCGTTTAGAATAATTAATGCCGCGTCCACTTCGTGTCTGCTCATTTTTCTCTCGACATTTTGAAAGTAATTCAGGTCAGTTGCAAAATTCTTGACAAACGCAGGCACTTCTAATTAGACCGCTGTATAGTGGGAAAACAATGGAAGTTTCATTTTCTCTGGTCTCGAAACAAAGCCGTATCCTTCAGCGAGTATACGAGTGCGCTTTGCAATATAAGAGGACTGGCGGAGAATTTGAAACTGTAAAAATGGGAACGTATCATGCGAACAGTTCCTTTCACAACTCGCTAAAAAAGAAACTAATTTATACATCACGTATATTTTCCGAGAAGATAATACTGCAGTCTCGACCGCACGTGCGCAGGAAAGTTCAAATAACCGGGAGTAATTTTTGGTTTTTATATTTGATGAATGGGCGAAACTTTTAATGAGGTCGTCCGTTATAAAATAAACTTTTACCTCGGTAACGGCACGAACGTATTCCTTCGTGTGCGCGTCCATTATGGTTTTCGAAAAACTGCTATTATAGGTTTATCGAAAATGTTTTCGACGAAAATTCCATCTGTCACGGCAATACGGAGCTTTCGTAAACATTTCCATAAAACAGCGAACAACGATGTTTCACCTGAAATATCAAATAATGATATTCTTCATTTATGGCTATAGCTATCGGTAACAGATGATACCCCGCCGACAGCTGCACTTCCGCGGCCGCGTCTGTTTTTTAAATATATTACGGAATATATAATTTCAGCGTGAATACGTACGAAGCCAGGCTTTATGCGCGTCCATTGCTTAGCAGTCTCTCATAAATATTAATAAACGCAATTTTAAATTTTAACGAGGGAGAGCGCGGAACGGAGCTAGTATATTGCTCCAGATTAAACTCCCGATTAAAGCTATAATTTTTATTTAGCCGCACTGGAATTCTTACCGGAGCCGTCGACAGCTCGAGCGCGATCGAGAAAGTAATCGCGAAGAGCGTTCGATTTTAAAGTCATCGGACTAGCGAGCGTGTGATATTTCCCGATCACAGGCGTCGTCATTTTTCGCGCGTATACGATTCCGAACTCGATCCCACGGAGCATTATGCATTCATCGCACGAGCCATAACTATCAGCGACATCAAAAGCCGCGTAAAGAGCCCTCATTCCTCTGGTTCAACGGCGGCATCAAAGACGCTTTCTGCTCGTAAAGTTCGCAAATTCGCCGAGCAGCAGCAGAGCGCAACGCTCTATCGGCCGCAATGAAAACAACGACGGGGAGCTTTTGGCCTCGTCGACGACTCGAGGACGATTATTCTTTTGAAACGATCTCCGCGAAACTGAATGGCCCTTGAGTCGCCAAGACAAATCTCGCAGTTAAGCCCTTTTGCGCTGGCGCCGCCCGATCGATAGTTCGATTTAAAAGTAATTTATTGTCCAACGGACAAAAGGATCTCTCTCTCTCTCTCTCTCTCTCTCTCTCTCTCTCTCTCTCTCTCCTATCTACGCGGAAAATCGATCGGGCCCCGCGGCGTGGCGCGTCTCCGGGGAAACGTATAAGAGTCTCCATCTGCTTCTCTTCCGCACTCGCGCAGCAGTAGCAGTAGCAGCCGCTGCACTGCAAAGTCCTTTCGGCGTATTGGCATCGCTAACGTAGTTTGTCTTCCGACCGTCCCTTAAACTGAATTAGGAGCGACTTGCTTCTTCCGCGGAAGTTACAGTCGGAGCCGCTCCGCGACATTATGCTCGGTTAGCGCAGCCTTTTACCGTGGCTTCTTCTCTAGCCGCGGGCGCAAATTCCCGGCAATTTGAATACGAAAGCGTGGTGCATTAGACTCTCCGCGAAAACAATATATAATACGTCGCCGCTGTACGGCAATTGCGCCCAACGAATCGAACAAAGCCTAGAGGGATAAGAAATGCGCGCGCGCGCGTGCGGTCACGCAGAAACCGCGAGCTTTCACCGATGGAAGTGGATCGTAAATCGGGATCTCGAAACGGTAGAATTTTAAAAGTGAATGTAATTTTTCGAGATTGGGAGTATGCAGTAGACGATCGATAATTTCATCCGTTTACTCGCGTCAAACAGCTAGCCCAAAGTATCGCTAAAACTTGCGCTTTTCGTGAAACTTTATTACGTTTTATAGGGATTCTCGAGGGATAAAGTATATACGACCTCTTCATCCGGAAAAATTGCTCGCTCTTTTTACGTCTCGGGGAAAATGGTTGGAAACTGGTGTAAAAAAAAAATTATGCATCTCGCGCGTAAAAATGCTCTGAAGATTTCATAAAATTTCGAATCGTGACGCAGTAGTGATCTTCGAAATACTCGACTGAGAAGTAATCGACTCGCAGACAAAACGCGGTCGGACACCTCGAAAGACCAAAGGCTTGTCTGCGGCGCAACTTTCTGAGCCAGATATCCAAGGCGCGAACAGCCGCGAAACGAGGAATAAAACCGCCGAGCGGGTGGAGCGAGATAGCCGGTAAAAGTGTGGCCGAAGAAAAAAGGAAGCGCATAAAAGTCAACTGTACATCGGAAAGTAACAGAGTAGAGAAGAAGAGAGAGGGAGAGAGCAGGATATCGGTCGTAAGTCTATATCCCTGTACAAGCTCGCTCGCGGGTGGCTCAGGGTCAACGATCATCGCTGGCTCCAAGCCAAGCATTTTCCCCGCGCGTCTTATTTGCCGAGAGCGGGATAAATCTTGCAGGCTCGTCGATGTATACATATACGTATACATATATACCTATAACCGCTTTGCCAGTCGCTGATTGAAATCTCGGGAGAAACCGACACGTTGATCCAGCTATACTTTGCGTCGATGTATAGAGAGTAAGAGAGAAGTGCATATTCCCGAGGCTGCCACAAGCAAGCACACGGGGAGCGCTCCTTTGACTTTGTTTGAGTGGCAAGTTAATGACGCGCGAGAGGCGTATTTAAAGGGCGCGCAGTAGCGCACACGCAGAAGGAGAGCAGAAGCTGCAGCTATATAGAGAAGGAAGCAGCTCTGGGGCGCTTGCGATAGGGACCAATGAAGATTGGCTCGTGGCCCAGTGCTTTCAGGTGGAAAGCGTTTGAAGGCACAGCTAGCTAGCTCCGGCCTGCCTTATTAAGGGTAACCGAGCGTGCGGACCTTCCGAGCCCTCTTCCTCGCGCTCTCCTCAGACGCGAGTTCGCTGCCGTGATTCGGTGATTAATGAGTCGTGGCTTCGCTGCGTCCAAGGAAGCAGCGCTATAACACCGGGAGGGGATGTAGCCAACGAGGTCTACGACCCGCACAGCTGCGCGCGGGCTGCTGACGTTGGGCTACCGAGGCGAGAGTGAAAAAAGACACTGACTGCTGCTGCTGCTGCTGCTTCGGAAGCGCGAAAAAGATAGAGAGCGAAACCTGTCGATACCTTGTCGCTTGTTTTCCTTCGCGATGAAAAATATCGGGTTTAGGATATGCCGGCTGACGCCATCGCTGCTCTCTCTCTCTCTCTCTCTCTCTCTCTCTCTCTCTCTCTCTTTGCGCCTGCGAATATGGACGAGGATGAACGATCGTTGTATCAATCCATCGTTAGAGGCCGTTTTTGCTGCCGCGCAGCCGGCTTTTTTCACGGCGAAAGCGCGCGGAACGAATACCGACCGAAATTCCGAGCAAACGAGCGCGCGAAAGAGAAAGAGAGAGGGAGTTATGAAGAATTCATAAATCGCAATTCCACATTGGGTATATAAAAAAAAAGAAGCTGCCCTGCGCACTGATGGCAGAAAGCGAGAATGCGCGCACCGGTTTATCGTTTTATTTCCGAGGGAGTATCGAGCGGGAATAAAGAAACGAATAGTCAAACATTGGTATTTCAGTTTGTGAGTTAACGGTGTATAACGTGCAGCATTCTCGAGCGAATTGCTCAATATTTCGGACGGGATTTTTTCGACTTGCTCGAATTTCTCGAGCTCGCTCGACCGTTTCCGACGTTTCATGGAAACGAGAGCCCATATGCGTGCAGGCTCTGAGAAGAGAAAGCTCATACGCGAATCCTTTCATGGAAATTAAAAAACTTCAAAGAGAATGGTAGAGAGCAGTCGGAAATATTGCTCGAATTCTCTGGGGATGCTTGCGAAGTAGACAGATCAGATATTTCTAGTAAAGTGGGCTTTCGGATATCTCTTGTATGATACGGCGTTACCTACTTCAATCAGAAGTAAGTATTTCCTCTTTGACCTTAACTGCCGCAGCGATTTCAGTCAAAGCCGTATTATATCGCTGTACGTGAAACGTTCGAAATACGAAAGCGATTTTTCGCCTGGACCGAGGGTAAAAAATTGAATTTGAAAAAATAATATACTCTGCTAGATATTCTCCGGCTTTGACCCGACACCGGTATCATATATACACACACACACACACACACACACACACACACACACACACACACACACACACACACACAGGTCGTGGAGCACGCGCGAGTGTCTAAGATTAAAGTGCGCCGCGAGTGCGATGGGACTTGCGCGATTCTCTCTAGGGGTTTGCGACGTACCTCAACAAGGAAATCGACGAGCTTGGAGGTCTAAAAAGACCGAGAAAGTTTTTACGCTCCGGCACTTTAAGGATGAAATGGATTTACCGCTTACATGCGCGCATATAGCCCGGCCCGTCTCCGTGCGGCTAAAAAGTTAGCGCGGAATCTTGAGAATTTGGCTCGGAAAAATGACTGATTGCCGGCACACCCGAGGAAACTTGTCGGGGGCTTTACCTATATACACACGTAGCTACTTACCAACGGATAGCCATGTATTTTTCCTGAAAGTATTATCTGATTAGATTTCGCGCGGAGAGAAAAATCCGAAGTGAACGTAGCTCGGAATAAATTTATACGTTTTATATATTATACAGGTCGCGCGTTTCCGAATAAATTCAGCTTTTCGCAAAAATAAAAGCTTCTCCGCACTGCACTGATTAACAATCGTTGAGCTCGATCTGGAAATTGATTAAATTAACCAAGCCAAGCAGAACGAACCGCGATTAGTTTTCAAATATTAAACGAAAATGTTTAATCTGCCCATACTACACCGCAGACTGTATATATGCGAGAAGGAACTTATTAACCGAATTCAATTAGAAAATCAGCCGCATTTATCGCTGAAGCATTCGTAGCACGCAGCCGCTATACATCTCAATGACTTCTCTCTCGACCTCGAAATCCGAATTCACTAAGACCGCAGTAGGTTTCCTCTTCGCGAATACTTCTGAGAAACAAACACGATATCCAAACTTGCCTCCGACAAAGTCCTTGGCAAACTCCATCCGTACAATCCCGTGGCTCGTGGGGTGCGAATTTCTTAAAAGCTTATGACAATGACGAATAAGCCGCGCGAGGCGGGTCGCGTTTCTTGATCTCGGGGAAAAAGCTCCCTCCCCCTCCCTCTCTCTCTCTCTCTCTCTCTCTCGCTTATCATTCGCGATTGGAGCTTCACTCCTCTGTGTATGGCGTTAGAGCTGATAATGGATGGGCCTCGAAAAGTTTAATTTTTCACGCGTTTGCCTCGGCTCATTTTTCTTCGGTGCAGCCTCGCACGTAAGCACGACGCATAATGGACGTTCGCCCCGCGTCCGCAACCGAGTGGGTGTATATGTATATATACGCAGAGAAAGCGAGGGAAAGAGAGTATATAGGAAGGAGTATAAGCTGACTCTGCCGATCCCTCTCTTTCATCTCATTCCGCGCGAGCTTCTCCTGTGTCTTCCGACCTGACTCGGAGCGCTCCGGCGCCGCTGAAAATCCCACCTCACGGATAATACATATATATATAGTAACTGGACAGTATACATATAGGTATATACGCGCGCGGCAGCAGTGGGTTATACAGGTCGAGAACGAGGAATCGCGATGAAAATTCGATCGGTTTTCTCCGCGCTCTGCTTCTTTTTCTTTAATATCCACACTTACTGGCGCCGTCGGGTGGACGAGAGAGGTAAATATTATTCCCAACACGTGCTCGGAGCCTATTATTGCTGCCACGATTTCTTGCTCTATCACTTTTATTACGTGATTATTACAGAAGCGAATCCGCCCGTAAGCGTTTGCTTCCTGTAAGCTTTCATTTCCACTCACGTATGTTAAGAAAAAAAAAATTATTCTTTTTCCGAAGGCTCTGCATGATTTTATAAAAGCAGCTTCTGCTCACCTCTCTTATCTATATAATACTGCGAAGGAACAAAAAGGTCTTGAGGGAAATTAATCTAGCTTTTCCACTCATGTTCCAAGTGCACTGCCGAGAAATGTAAAAACTGCCAGAGCAACTTATAATCAAACTCGAGACTCCGCATTCTAAAGGGGATTGAAGCTTTGATTAAGTAGGACTCGACGCGCGGAATAAACTTGTAATATGTATACATAAACATCAGCTGCGCGTGATTTCATTCCGAGACGCGAAATAACTTTGTAATGAATTCGCATGTACATAGCTGACGACAATCAAAAACGATATTCTTCTTCGAATATTTTTGTAATATTTTTTATTCTTGCAGTAACATACTCGAGATCTTGTAGGTGGTAATTATTTTTAATGACCGCGCTTGAGAGATTCCCTTTTTCTAATTTAAATAACCCGGTGTTCAACTTTGACTTGAGCGCGCAATATCTTTTAAGAGTCATAAATTCAAAGAAAAAGTCTTTCGATTTGAGCGAATGGATTCCATTCAGAAGTTATTTCTCACCGAGTAAGTTTAGTTTTACTCGTGAAAGGAGCGAATGTCGACCAGCGCAATAAGACTTTTCCAGAAAATTATTCTCTAAAGGAGTAGAATCTTTAATTTAAGGTGAGGTTAAAAAAGTACCTGTCTCGCGAAGGCAAAAAGAAGCAAAACTTCCAAAGCTTGCACGACACGAGAGAGGAAAATAAGTAAAAAAGATAGCTCTTTCAAAAGGCAATCTTGCATAATTTATTGGCTGGCATTAGGATCCCTGAGGGGCGATGTCTCAGCGGAACTTTATTAAAAATGTTTCGGACAGAGTCCTCTGTTTTCAAACGGATTACATTCTTCGAGGACGAGAATATTGTCGGGGAAATCGCTTTTACGTCATACGTTGATACGTCAAAGCTCATACGTCGATTTTATTAATTGCGAACTATCGATTACTTCAGGTATTATCAAACATATGCGCCAATGTACATGATTGCACGTAGAATTAAATTGAAACTACTCTGTCGTTCAAATAAAAGCCGGATGTAATTAAAATCCCGTCATTATATCTTCATTAATTACAGTATATCACGTGCTTGATGAAAATGCGATGCTTGCGTTAGTTGATTATAATATGCTGATTGCACAAATGCCTGACCTATTATTGACCCTACACTACTGACGATGAAAGCTCGCTTCGCTCACCATTCGTGCAAGTAATTTCGATACCTCGATTCCGCAAGGCGTATTCAAACAAAAAAAGTTGCGGATCCGATTGTGCGCGCGACCCGTAAGAGCAAGTCGTTAAGCACACAGGATGATCGGCGCGTCGGAATCCGAAGCACGTCTTTGTGTCAGAGTAGAGTATAGCGAAGAGCAGTCAGGAATAATCGATACTTTAGTGGATAATCCGTCATTATCGACTTTTCTCCTATATATAAAAGTCGACGAGGGCTACGCGCTGGAAATAAGTATAATCCAATTCCGTATGTCGATGTACCGGAAGCACACCGAGGAAACTTGTTCTAGCGAGGCACGGCAGGAGGAGAAACTCGATTCCTCGAGTTCCTTAGGTGAAAACGCGGTGAGAGGAATCCTTTGGTGCGGAAAATCATAGTATGTCGGATATATATATATATATATATACATATATATATACAAGGCTTGTTATTCGTTCACGCATTGTGTCTTTCGCCGTCGTTATAAACTTTGCTGCGATTCGTTGTGTGCGATGAAAAGAAAATATAGACAAAGTGTTTACGAATCGAGAAAAATTTCGATCTCGTACTTTTCAGCTAAAATATTTACTCGAAAGCAGACTTCGTCATTTTACGTGAAAAGAGTATTAAAAATGTATCGGACAATGTACGGCGCAGAGATGGTATTTTTTTGTGCGTAATAAACCATGTCATAAAAAGTAAATCTTTAATACTACCTACTGCAGCAATCATTTTATAATAGGAATTTCATGAATATTTCAAACATTTAGCCCCTGTATGACCTCGATTTGAAGCGCTTTCTAGGTATATTCTATTAATCTCGCTATTCATTAATTCTTCTTGATGTTTACAGCGAGAGAGCAGAGAGTAGACAGAGAGAGAGAGGAGAGAGAGAGAGTTTTTTAACTATTTATTTCTCGGAAATTCATTTGCCATCAAACTAGAAGTCTGAAATTTTTCTTTTCGACGAGCTTTATTTCTTTGCTCTCATAAATAAGCTTTAAAAGTTTTATTTGATTTTCCAGCACTTAAGCTCGCGTACATGTGCGCTATACAGCTCAAAGTGTCGTATGCGCGTCACAAAAAGCTTGGACGACTGCAGGGCGCGGCAATTACACGAACGGAATTTCCAAACAGCTCCGAGGCGAACGCGAATTAAGGCTATCGCAGATCCAGCGAAAAACTCACCCAAACCTGGAAAGTTTTGCTGCTGCTGCTGCTGCGTCCGCGGCAAAGTGCATAAAGAAAAAAAAGGGTCGCGCGAGAAAGGCAAGGCGAGCCGGGGGCGAGCAAAAATGCCCCGTGGTTGGCTACATACATATATATCAGGGCGTGCATGCGCAAGTAGGGAGAGCGAGAGAGAGAGAGAGAGAGAGAGAGAGAGAGAGAGAGAGAGAACCGAACTGTGGGCTTATCGCGCGAGCACTTAAAGCACGTGCTGACATTCATTTTATTCTATGAATGGCTCCGCACGTAACTTCATAAACTAAGGAAATTATGTAATTAAAGGAGATTAATCCTTGATAGTAAAAGTAATAGTTTGCGCAGTAAAGCCTGCTGCGGAGGGAGAGAGAGAGAGAGAGAGAGAGAGAGCGTTCGTCCACTTTATAATTAGTTTCTCGAGTTTCGGTCGTGCCGTCTAGCTGCGGTCGGAGCTTTTTTATCTCTCTCCCTCTCGCACTCACACACTTTTTCTTTTGCTCGTGAAACGTATCATATTTTATTAAGTGCATGCACGCGCTAAAGTTGAGCGTTTTGTCATTCGGGGCGCGGAACTTATGACCGGGGTCATTAACTTGGTTATTAATGGTTGAGCTACTCACTGGGGTGCGAAACCTCATCGTGGGCTGCTATACCTTGATTTCCGTACTCCTTTGTGCGCTATGCGGTCGGTGATGATTTGTTACATATACGATGGAAATTGAATTTATCGCGACGTGTTTTGTTAATAATCTTCAATTCCGTGTTTTGAAAGGTACTTCAAAGCTTAACATTCGCATCGAAAGTGAGTCCAATGCAAATAGAACATATATATAATTATGAAAATCGTTAAAAAAGACCCATCCGACCGCGAAGCAGCAGACAACGCACCCTCGAATGAATTGCTTCGCGATGCAAATAACGTCACGCTCTCGCTGCAACTCTCAGGAATATCCGTCTCAGTGCCCCTATATTATCGGCTAATTAGCTCGATGATTGCGCGAGCGGAGACAGTGAAAACAAGACGTTACATCTAATTGGCATACGGTCATTTAGCAGCGAAGATAATTATCCTCAATTATCCTCCTGAGTGCTGTGCGCAATTAGTAATCCAAGTCGAAGACAAAGAAAACTTCACTCGAACTTCATCGGTACAGCATGAAGCTACGCAATGAAGTGTCACCTTTTCATCATCATAGCCGAGCGCACGCGCGGCATCTCGCGAGTATGCAACATGTCCACTCAGCGACGCAATTGATTAGCGCTTGTTAATCTTTACACCCACGCGTACTAGAGCGTGCAGTCGTATAGCGGAGTCAATAGGAGCCAGCCGTCGAGCTCAATCGCGGCTGTTGCTTGACAAATGCTTATGACGCGTGCTGGAAAATAAACCGAGCATAGCAAGAGCATAAATCCAATCGGTCGTCTCTGCAGCGCGACTCGACTACACCCCGCTCTCTCTGATGTATATTATGACGCGAATGACCGAGCTTGGAGTGGCTATGTATTTTCGCACCATATAGGTACTCGTGTAACGGGCGGGAGCATGGAAAGCGAAAAAGAAATAAATAAACGAATGAAACTGACATCGACGAGGTGTGTGTGTGTGTGTGTGTGTGTGTGTGTGTGTGTGTGTGTGTGTGTGTGTGTGTGTGTGTATTATATCCTACGGAGAGAGAGAGAAAGAGGGGAAAAAAGCAGTTCGTTACACGCACAAAAATGTCCTCTTGTTCCAAGAGGAAATAATCTTAAATTAGGACCCAAAATTAAAATCACGTTGAAGCAGAAGGATTCCTTTTGACTCAAATAGATTCCTTTTGCTTTAAAAACTTTTTGCTTATTAGAAAAATTTTGAAGCAAAAGGAATCTATTCGAGTCAAAAGGAATCCTTCTACTTCAATGTGATTTTAATTTTGGGTCCTAATTTAAGATTATTTCCTCTTGGAACAAGAGGACATTTTTGTGGGTGTAAGTGGGCTTGATGCGTGTCGATGTGGTAAGGCATTACTCCTGGCTAACGGGCCGTGCTGCTGACCTATTAGCAATATATTTACCCCCGCTGGTTTCGAAAGCTCTATACCACTGCCTTACGACTGCACACACAGCCACGCGCTCTGCCACCGGTTCCACCGGACAACTCGAGCGGCTAATAGCTGTCGGTCAGCTTTAATAACTACCTACCTCGGCGTCGGCAACGCGGTCAAGCTTATTTTTCTTTTTATATACTTTAACGTCGCGTGGATTTTTTTTTCTTCTCCGACATCGACATTTCGCCTGGTCCTGCAGGTGTAATCGAGCAAAACTATATACCATCGAAGATTTATAGCGAAAAGGGCGAAGCAATTTTGTTTTCGCTGAAAATCACGGCCAAGAGTTGTTAAATTAAATTAAATTTAATTTCGCTTCTGAGATTACCTTGCTTCGCGGAACACCGACTGATTATATTACTATTATTAAAGTAATGATGGACGGAGAATAATGAAATGATCCTACTACGGAATCTTGTAAATTATCGAGATTTTCACGCGCAAAGTATGACTTTTGGAAACGCAGTCATTCCTGGACCGCATCGGCGATCGATACCTAACGCGGCCACTGCGTGCTTTTGACGCTGCATTTGGATGTTTATGATTACTTTAAATGACGAACTGCAGCCTTTTCGACCGGCTCCTATACGAGTATATGGCTCTCATTGTCCGGGCGTCTCCTTTCATCCGTGCGCCGCGCGCCAACTATTAATTATTTGCTCGAGAAACTCGCGCGCGACAAAGGTCCATTCGCGACACGCTCAAATTAGGTGTACTATACAATTGCCCTCGGGTGTAAAATTAATCGTTTTATAAAGATCTTGAAGCTTGTTTACAGCGTGGCGAGGGCGTATCTCTCTTTCTCTCCGTCGCGTGCAGCGGGGACTTTCGTTAATGAACCGACTCGGAATGTAAAGTTTAATACGGCGCAACGGAGTGTATATTTACTCCAGGACGAAGGATGACTATATAAAAAAAAAAAAAAAAAAATGGGTGGCTTTTTCGAACTCGAAAGTTCATGGCCTCACAACGTATCGGGTTGTGTTTCTAGATGAATTTTAGCGTTCGAAAGTTTCCAGGGTAGGCTCATCACACCTACGCCTTTCTCAAACCCGGTGTCGTGAGTAAGATTTCCATCGGATCTGAAAAAACTGATCGCCCTGATGGGGGCTCGAACCCACGACCCCTTGACCGGGAGGCAGGTGGTTTACCACGGAGCTATCGCCGGTCTAGGATGACTATATAACCGGTAAAAATATATTTTACTGTAGTGCTGGCAAAGCGTGTTCCTTTTGTTCCTGTTTTTTCAAGCGTTTAGCACTCGTTACTTCAACTTATTCAAGAGCTTTCGTCTTCCACGTTCCGCAAAAAGTTCTTGCGCGTGCTGTCATCCTTAATGAGTATGCACCAGCGACTTGCCTCTCTTGGCGAAGAAGAATCGTAAGAACTAAGAAATCCATCGCTTCTAATTCCGACACATGAGAGATGCTCAGCATCAGAAAGCTGCGCAAGTGTAATACACAGTATAGCCATCAGCCATGCATCACGCCGACAAGTGTATACAGGTTTATTGGCGCCAGAGTCGTGCGCGTGCACGCCAAAACTTTATTAATTTCCCAGTATTTTAGCGCTCCCTTGGTGCAGCGCCGAGGATCGTAAATCCGAACTCGCATCAGCGCACTCACGGGATTCAAGGCCGAAATTCACCGCAGCTATAGCTGCAACATTTTCCCGAGGTGTATATACACACGTATAGTGGGCATGTGTGCTATACGTATACCGCGCGAGTCTCCACGTTAATGCCGCTGCATTTACGGTCCTTATCGCATTTATTCACGGAGTATCGCGCGCGAAATATCTGGCTGCGCCCCACATCAGCCTGCAGCGCCGCGCGCGGCGAATTAATGGACGCGCGTATTGTTCGGGCTGAGCGCGAGGCGCCCGGAGAATGTACCCCGTCCCACTCACTCTCTCACACACACTCTCTCACTCTCTCTCTCTCTCTCTCTCTCTCTCTCTCTCTCTCTCTCTCTCCTTTTAAAACAGGAATCCTATCCCTATACGGCTATTATACAACCTCTCGCTATCGCGCGCGTTATTTTCCACGGCAAATGCTTCTCTCTTCGACGGGTGTCGTTGTTCGAGAGTTTGAAATTGAGCTTTCAAGCTTCGGTCGTGCAGGTATGCACCTCCCGTCGAGCTAGAAATTGTACTTTCGAATACAACTGATATGTACAACGAAATATATTATACTGAACAATAATCTAAAATTAAGGAGAAAACTCAGAGTGAGTTCCGACAAGGAAAGGGTTGAGTGAGTGAAGGGTTTTTTAATAAAACACACAATTTCGCGATAAAACAAAAACGCACTTGCTATGGCGTAAAAACCCTCACGGAACAGAGGGAAAAGCCGTAGCAAGCGTATACTTTATTCAAATAAGGAAAGGAAATTATACACTGTAAAGAAAGAGAAAGAGAAAGAGACTCTAGAAGAGAATAAACTGAACAAAGAAAGAGCACGCAAACGCGAGGTACCTTTATCGCACGCAGAGAGATCTCTCTTATCTAAAGGGCTGTCGTAGCCCAGCGCAATCGCCGCAACCTCGAACGTCGTCGCCAGGAAGACGCTGAGTCGCCCGCTCGTCGCACGCTGCCGCAGCTTCTCGCCAAGTCCTGGGAGGATGGCAAGCCGGGCCTGGGGAGAAAGACTTGGTCTGCAACCTGCACCAAGCGCGCCTCGACGTCTCGAGAAACCAGACGCTTGGCACTCGGGCAGCAAGAGGTGTTATTGCCGCTGCTCTCTCGCCCCGAAGATGTCACGTCCAACACGTGGACATCTTCGCCAACAGTCCTAAATACAAATAACCCCTAAATAACGGCGTGAACAAAGCCATATAAATCCGCTGCGCGTATACGTATAGACAAAACATGCGCGCGGAATTTTGAGCTTTTCCGCCGGCAAAGTTTTACTCGCGCAATATGAATTAAAAACACGAAATTCGAGGTAACAAGAAAAAGTTACAGGAGCGATTCGATTTTTCGATTGAATGAGAAAAGTTGGCGAACAACACGCGGCGCGAATGCTTCGTGAAACATTCGAAAAATGAAGAAAACAGACGTATAGAGCTCATTAAACGCAAAAGTTGAATTGAAGGCAATAATTCTCGGCATTCCGCAAGCGAGAGATGCGGTTGTCGCATTTTTTACGCGTTTGCAGTCTGCCGCGGTGTCAAGTCTCCTTCGACTATGTAGTAGGTACAGCTGCCATACCGCAGCCTCGGGAATATTGAAATTCCGCAGCGTTCCCTCTCTCTCTCTCTCTCTCTCTCTCTCTCTCTCTCTCTCTCTCTCTCTCTCTCTCGGAAGGCGCGAAAAATGGGTATACGCGTCGTGGCGCGCATGCGTGTGCATAAGTACACACAGTCCGGCTGCAACAGGGAAAAAAGAAGCAAAATGACGAGGGGCGCGTAGTAAAAAAAAAACACCGGCGCTCACTTCAAGACGTCCAGCTCGGTAAATGTATACACATGTATAGATATATACGCTTGAACACGAGCGCATCTCCGGCGAGTATGCACACATATAGGTATTTGCGCGGAGTGGGACGCGAGGGCACGAGGAAGGCGAACGCCACCACCGTTCTCATTTCGGCGTAAACAGAAGGAAAACCCGGCGAGTCACGTAGTCGGTGGTCGCGCACGGCAATATGGTTGTATACGACGCTACTGGAATAGGTGTCACGGGGTGCACCAACCGACGCCGCTCTTTCTTCCTCTAGCTCTCTCGCGCGGTCCTTACTCTCCCTCTTTCTCTCCGGCACGCAGCTATATAGCTATGCTCTCCAACTCGGAGGCTTTCGTCCTCTACGTGTGGCTACTACATATTTACGCCGCGGCCACCTTCGCCATTGCCTCTCGTTTCGTATTTCTCTCTCTCTCTCTCTCTCGCTTCCTTTCTCTTTGATTTTCCTCGCTGCGCGCCGCGGCTTTCTTTCTCGTTTTCGCCCCCCCCCCCCCCCCCCCCCNCCCCCCACTCTCTATCTTGCTTATATACAGCGAGCGAGCTTTCTTTCTTCTTTTATACTCCCCCTCTCCCTCCGCCTTTCTCTCGGCCGACTACTATTTATTTCGCTCTCCTTCTCTATTTATCTTTTCCACTCTCCGACTGTTCAACTTCCCTCCGCCCACTATTTCTCACTCTTTTGTTTGCTCCGCCAGTTCCCTCCTTCTTAATTTAAGGAAGAAGATCTACACATTACCTCGTTCTGACGCAGAGTGCAAATGGCCCTTTAGAAGAACTAATTTAGCCCGCTACTTCGCGCTGGTTTCATTGGATAATATACCGTGCGCGCAATGTTTGAACGGCGATCTCGATTATCGAGTATATATTGCGATACTTCAAAAACAACGATAACGCACACGTTGCCGCTCGGCGAGTAATGATAAAAAGCCCCGCGAATTAACTGCCTCGTCAGAAATTCATCCTCGGCGCATAATAAAAGTTCACATTAATTAATAGAGCCGCTGCAGACAAAAAAACTCACAGCTGTATACAGCATACTGTCCATTACGTAACATTGTGCAGATGATTTTTAATTTGTTTTCCACTCGACCTAATTCGGCTCTTTGTTCGGGTAAAGAGCTATATTGCTGCACTTGAAGCTCGAGTCGCCGCCGTCGCTGCGGCGACAACGACCGCGGGATTCGCTCTGCGACGCGCGCGCGCAAGTTTTCCGGCTCGGTGTTATACGCGGCGCACGGAACAGCCGAGCCATTCTATAGTGCGCGCCGAGAAGCCGCGCTGCCGTGTGTTGCAGTGTATGCGTGTATATATATATATATATATATATGAGGTCGCAAAGCGGCCCGAAACCGGAAAGAACGCGAAGTAGAGCAAAAGAGGGAAGGCGTCGAAACGCCGCCACGAGGCAAAAAGACCGAGAGCAGCTCGCGATGGAGAATGGAAAAGGAGGAAGAAAATGGTGCGCCGACGGCAACAATGCCAGACGCGGGTAGAGAGCGGGGGGAATGAAAAAAGCTCACTTCGAAAGACTGATTACTGATTAGGACAGCTGTCATCTTTGAATTTTCAAAGCTCCGATATATAGAAAGGAGAAGCGGTTATGATATACCTGACGTATCGCGCAAATTATTTACTCGGCGATGTATATGTATATGCAGCTGCTCAGTGCAATTTCCGAGCAAATTGAGTAAAATTCATGGCACATAGTCAAGCGATATTATTCCAGTGACGGCGTCGCGTTGAATTTCACGCCGTGTCCGACGGTGTACCGCAAATTCATCGGCAAATTCCGTTGTGGCTAAGTCGATTATGGAAAAACACGCCCGATATTGTTGACCTATAAACAAAGACGTGCCGAAGCAAAGAGAATCATTCATAACGATTGCTCTCTCACTATATATATATCTATACGCGCATATATGCGACCAGCCGAATATACAAGCATCACGTCGCGCGCATGAAAAACGAGATGCCGCTTGCGCTGAAGAAAAAAAGAAACACCAGAGTGTCATGCGTCCTCCTTTTGTATGATTTTTCAGCCCCGAAACAACAAACCGCTCGTGTACGATTTTCTATAGCTCTCTCGCTCCCACTGCGCTTTTTCCGTTTATCATTTTCCTTGCGCGTGCATTTAGACGCTCTCCGCGCGCATATATATATATATGTGTGTGTGTGTGTGTGTGTGTGTGTGTACAAACAAACTGCGGAGTTGAAAGAAGCCACTTGCTCGCGTGACGGAAATCTTCTTGCGGCCACTGAGCACACTCACCCGCACGCATACACTGTTGGGCATAAAAAAAACATTGAGCTCCGTATATGTATATTCAGGAAAAAAAAAGAAATATCACGATGCGCTCTTCTTTCCAGGCCGCAATCTTTCTCCGAGCGCATCTCTATTTATCTCTCGTTTTTCCTCTGTGCGTTTGTACGAGTACTGTCTCCGCGTCGCAACAATAGCTGAGGGCAATTTTCCCTGGATCCGCGTATACTTGCACACACACACACACACACACTGCAGAGCCAATGCGCGACATGACGGATACGCATCGGACGTACTTAGTGCATATAGCCGTGATACGAGAGGAGCAAAGAAAGCCTCTGACGCATATCTCGCTTCTGTGCAGTTTCTCTCTCTCTCGGTTTTGCTCAGCGCAACGAGCACAGCTGCCCGTATCTATTACAGCTTAAATATATACATATATAGGGATGTGTTTTGTAATGCGCGACATAGTGAAGAACGGGAACGAGGGGTATCATTGCCATTACGAGCTACTCTGCTTTTGTTATTTTGCGCTGACGTTTTAACGGTCGCGGGGATTGACGCGCAATCTGCGGTTTTATTATGATTCTGTTGGCGAGTGATTTATACGTTCAATAATGAAATATCGATGTTCGCGCGGATGAAGGGAACGTTTTAAATGAGGTTGAAAAGTTCGGCACTGCTAGGCACGTATTAGCCGATTATAGACATATAGGTGGTGTTCCACTGATTTATCATTTTGTTGGTACTTTTCACTGATTAGTAATTATTCTATAGGCGATGTTTCGACCCATAGCAGGGCCTCTGCCAGGACTCACTCTACGGGGTTTTCTTCGTTTTTTTGGTCCTTTACAAGCCTATGGGGCTTTATTATATTTCTGAGAAAACGGTCCGAGGTATCGAAAAAGCCCGAAAAGTCAAGCCCAAATATACGCGATTTTCGAGGTCCGGTTCAAGACGATTTTTCGAGCCCTAGAAGTGAATCTGCCAGTACTCACTATGAAGGATGCACGTTCCGGGAGACCCACTGGGCCTAGAAAGTTGCGTTTGTTACAAGGAATCGAACGAGAATTGATAGAACATCAAAGAGTCTTTGATAAGCGAGAGAACCCTATCTTCTTTCGTAAAAAAGAGTCATTCTCGAATAATTAAAACGCGTCAATTATTATATAGCGCAAAAAAGCCGTGCACGTTCACGCCGAGAGCGACTAATTAATTTTTCCAACCCAACAACTCGATTTGATTATCCAAAGACTTCTAGCGAAGATAATGGTCCAAAACCTCTTGTTTCAGAGGCGTTGTTGTCTGCTGTCGCGCTATAAATATTGCAGTGAGAAGAAAAATAAGAAACGAAATAACGGAAAGCAGAGTCAACGCTTATATATATATATATATATATATATATATACGCGGCGGTTATAGCGAAGAAAAATAGAGAAGATAACTGGCGGCGCATCCCTGAAATTCTCGAGCTTGGATTTTCACAATTTCCCCTCCCACTTGCGCAGTCGTTGTCGTCGCACACTTCGCTCTAAAGCTCCTCTTCTTTTCTATCTTTTGTTCCAGTTCCGCCGTTAAAGCCGATAATCTACGACACCAAGAAGCGGGACATGAGCAAGCACTTGGAGGCTTATCCGGAAGGCGCCGATCTCGATCTCATCTGCGAAGTACACGGAGGTGAGTGCGCAGCCTACACCCTACTACTGCACGCCGTTCCGAAAGCATCTCCCAACGCTTTGAAAAGAGAAAGAAAGGAAAAGAAAAGAACGAGTTGAATTCCTTCGCCAAGAGGGATATCGCGTGCAGCATTAACGCCGCGGTATTTAGCGAGCCAAAAAACAGTCGTTCACTATACGTACCTATATGACGGGCAGAGCAGAGCAGAAGGAGCGGAAAAACGTAGAGCTGCGACGACGCTCTACGTGCGGCGGAGGAGGTCCGCAGCGGAAGTACAGGGAAGATTCTCGGGTCGCAATTTTACGAGATCTCTCGTACGCGAGTGCAATGGTGGCAGCCTCTTTCTTTTCTCTGTACTCTGACTCCTCCTCCTTCTCGCAGCTCGTCGAAACTCGCGTATAAGGCTGCGCCGGTATACTTTTCCGTGCGCGCCTCTTCCTCTCGACTCTCGAGTGCACGCCACCCCCTGAAAAAGTTGCACACGCGTAGCGTCAAACTGGCGTAAGTCCAGGCACTACTCGCGCTGCACACAGCTCCTTACGCGCGCGTGAAAAAGTTAGCTGCGCGCCGAGAGGTTTTAAATGGAATTGGCGCCGCGCCAGCGAATCCCCGCGGTTAAAGGAAATAGGATTTTTCATTCAAAACGCGAGGGAGTATGCAGTGTGCGTACGCGCGAGTCTTTGAGAGCAGAGAATAAGTCGAGATTCCGCGCGACTGTACCTTAAGATTTCGCTGCGATTCCGACGTATGTATATATACAGAGAAAATAGTGTGCATCAGCGCATAGGTATAATGTAGGTGTATATATACGTATAGTGTAAAGTCTGTATAGCGCCGCCGCGGGCTTATCAAAGCGATGCTAATTCTCACGTTGCCGCCAGAGAGAGAGAGAGAGAGAGAGAGAGAGAGCCGCCGCGAGTATATAGCAGTCGTTGTTTATATTTCATTCCGCTTGTGGAATCTCTCGAGTCGACTATCTCCGCGGCGCACTGTACTACTGCTTGTGTATATATGTATATATAGGAGCATGCTGTGTTCACCGAGATGAGAGTCTAGCCACGCCGCCTACTCTTAACTGTTCCTTCGCGCGCGTGCGAGCGCTCTGCGCAGCGAAGTCTCTAAATTTTTAAGAGGCGGAGGAGGAGGAGGCGGAATTTGCCTGGGATCGTGAAACGCCGCTCAAGAGAACACTGGCGTATATACTTTGACTACTACAGTAGGTCTTTTACTCTTAAGGAGAGCGATAAAAGCCGCGCCGAACAAATTGGAACTGCGCGAGAGCTCGAGGAGGGAGAAGATGCGGTATTAGGCCACTGCAGGCTCATTCGCCGGCAGGTTTAGTGCTATACGCGCAGCGGGCTTGCAATTGATATTCCTGGGATTTTTTTTAAAGCGCCGGGAAGTGATATTAGCGCTGATAATGTAGATTATCGCAGATCGAGTCAAGGTTATAAAAGTTATATCTTATGTATATGCCTATTTAAAATTTTCATCGTTACGGGCTTCCGACAATTTTATTTCGATCAGCTGTTTAAGAACGGCCCAATTCGTATATGAACAATTTAGAAAACGCGAGAGTTAAAAAGTAGATTGCGTAGGACTGATGTATTATTAAGAAGGAGCTCGCCCATGTCTGACCAAACTCGACTCGTTCCACTGAAAGTGCGCGAGCTTATTCGTTGCCGCGTTTAGCGTGTTTCGAGAAATTTCCCCGAGGGCTGACGGTTTGAAAAACAGTTTTTATATATTTTTTAAAAAAAACGTAGCTGTATGCAGATCGTATAATCGGTATTGCGTAGTTTATCGGTGAAAATGAAATAGCCGTGTGTCGGTATTCGATTTTTCTCTAGAAATTCAATTTACTGACGAAAAACAATTTAAAAAACAAAAAAAAAACACGAAGTCGCTTTATACGTGCGAAACAAGTGTACGAAATTCAAAACAACGTTTTTCTGTATTTGCACGAGATATATATATATATATATATATATATATATATAAAAATGGAAAAACAAGATTCTTCCACAAAAAACTGAAAATCTTCCACAAGTGCTAATTTCGAATTTAGCTGTTATAAAAGGCGGTCTGTTATTTCAGCAATTCACCTTACAAAAAGCTTCGCGTTTGCGGATACATTACGTGAGATATTGCGGCGCCAGGGCAAAAAAGAATTGCTCAACTCTAGCGCGCGGTAACAAACTCGCGAAATCTTTTGTAAAATCCGAGTGGTTCATTTGTTCGGACTCGTTGCTCATGCTGCAGTCTCTCAATTAGTCATCGGATTGAGTTAGTTCTCCGGCCATAAAACCTCTCCCATGAAAAAAAGCCACTCGACAAGAATCCCGTCCTGCGCTCGCCCCCCCAATTTTTTTTCGTTCATTCACACCTCTCGGCACGCGCCGGCGAGCTCATAAAAAATCAATTCGCCAAAAGTAATGGCCTACTCTCACCCCTGCTCGCGCGCGCTACACACACACACAGAGCGTTATAGCACGAGGAGAGGCAGAGACAGAGAGAGAATAAGCCACAGCAAGAACCGAGAGGGACGTGCGTGTCGAGTGTCTCTCTTCTCTCGAGTCCGGCTCATTCTCTGACCCCCGCAGGAAACGTAATCCCGGTGCAAACGAGCAGCAGCAGCAGCATATAGAGCGAGAGAGACAGCAACGCATGCACCCGCGCGCGCTTCTACATCCACGACTGAATTAATTTAGATGGCTTTGCATTCCTGCAGACGACAGTTGACATACAAAGAGACGGAGACGTCCTCTGGCGCTTCTCTACCAGTTGCATTGTGTGCGCGCTCTCCCCCCCCCCCCCCCCCCCC
>CM053172.1:55296235-55309592 GCA_012977825.3 Pteromalus puparum | reverse complement strand
GCTACAGCTTGATCAAGGGATACAGCGTGTATACGTATAGGTGGCTTTATGTATACATGTATATAGATCCAAAGACGCGCGGAGACACCAAGCGAGTATACACTGTCGAGACCGAATGTTGTAACAAAGCCGCGTGTGTTATGTGTATAATTCCATTTTGCGAGATAGACAGCATAGGGGATGGGAAAGTATAAGCGCGTGCGGTTAATTGCGCGCTCGTCGCGCCGTGTGGCGCGTGCAGTGCAGCCCGTCTTTTCGAATCAACGCCATACTCCCGCAATTGCCCGAGAAACTTTCCCAGCGATATATCGCATGCTGCACGCTGCAGTCGTGAGAGTTTATATTTCGAGCGCGTAGGAGGGATTACACTCGCTACTGCTGCTGCTGCTGCTGCTGCTCTTGCTTTCGCTCTAAATTATTTAAACTATTTGCGGCAACCAGAGCCAGGCGCATTATTTAGGCGTTAAGGCGTAATCCATTCTCGCTGTATACTCGGATTCCGCGCGGCTCTGGCGCTACACGAGCCCGGAATTTGCAATGCTGATTTTCGGTGTATCATATACGCGCACACCGAGAGGGATGAAAAAGAAAAAGAGAACGCGCTTGCGAGCTAGCATGTGCGTGAGGAAAAAAGAGTAACAGCTATATATATATGCGGAATAAACGCGCCGGCGGGAGTATAAATAAACTGAAATAATCGGGAGCTTTATAAACAGCCCGCGAAAGTATGAAAAATGAATAATCTTGTCGCACTGTCGCAGGTCGACCGAAGCCACGGGTCTCGTGGTACATGGGCTCGCAGTTGATCAACTCGACATTCGAGCAGAAGCTCGTGCAGAGCCCAGGGACAAACATGAACTCGCCACACGAGCAGAGCTCAACTGTGATCATCAGCAGGATATCGATAAGGAACCTCAAGCGGAGCCACCACCACGCCAAACTCTCCTGCAGGGCCAGTAACACGCAGCTGAGCGCGCCTCAGACGACGACCGTCGTCATCGAGCTCAACAGTAAGTTATTCGAATATTTCACTCGATATAATATAATATAGATTTTATTGGGTATTGGAATCGAAAAATTTTTCACCGATTGCCTCTACGCGAAACCGTAGTGTGTAAAGAGTAGGACATCTGCTCGGCAAATCAGTAGCCTCTTTCGACGCAAATACGCGGATAAGCAGTCTATATAGTCGCGCGGACTATCGATCGAGAAACGCGCGGCGCGCCTGCGACGGCGGCAATCCGACAGGAAAACGGCCGCAATAATATTAAATTAAGTTTTATGATACGACCGAGCGGGTGCCGTTTGCGTCGCGCGCGACATTTATTGTTCTGATTTGTGACGTTGCCGCTGTTATGCGCCGAAGTATATTCCTCATATTCCCGCGCGGAATCTGCCTCTTTCTTCTGCTCGTGTCCGAGGATCCTCCCAAGATATCCTCGGCATCGCGTGGGCGACTGACCCTTTTGTATTGGACGCGAGCGAGAAATGCAGAAGTGTCTGCTCTCGAGTCGAAGAATTATTTCTGTCCTTGTTTATAATATATACAAGCCTGAACTACCGGCGGCGTCTGGCAAGACGGATGTCGGCTAGCTGTGTTCGAAGCTTCCGAAATTAAAGAGGTCAGCTTTATTCTTGTCTCCGGGTTATGCACGGCAATACGCGATAGGAATTGCCTCCTCGCTGCGCGAGTTCTTAGCTCACAAAACAATATTATGTGCAGCTCACCTAGCGTTCGCTGTTTTTCCTTCGTCAGCGGGAAATTTAAATCAGCAGCATGCAAAAATACCATATCTCTGCTACACCGCTCCCGTGTTTTCGACACAGCGATTTTCGCGCAAACACGCCCATAGAAATCTTCCTCTGAGGCGCCGACGACTGCGTAAACACAAATACCGCGAGCTCGCTGGCGTGATCGAGGCCCGAACTTCTTCGTGCTTTTGTGCACTTTGGGCAACGTTGGCTCTCTCTCTCTCTCTCTCTCTCTCTCTCTCTCTCTCTCTCTCTCTCTCTCTCTCTCACCGTATCTCCATTATTTATGCATCATAATTAACTTTGCTCTGAAAGAAAGCAGCTTGAAAATATTCAAAGGTCAGGAGGAGCCCGCTGAGTGAAGCTTTAATCGAGAGACGCACACAGCGAAGATGGTGAATTTTAAACGAATGTTAACATTTGTCGGCAGTTCAGATTCGTTTTGTATATACGAGAGTTTAGCCTGTCAAGTTTAAATTAAATCATGTCGCGCCGAGAGTCGTAAGGCGACGGTAGAGTGTAACGCGCGCGCACATTCGCACCGCGAAGAGGAAGAAGCTCTCTCTCTCTCTCTCTCTCTCTCTCTCTCTCTCGCACTCGAAACTCCTACTTCTCTCGAGCGCGTGCAATTTTTAATCAACGACGGAAAGTTTTTTAGGAAAAAAGAAAGAAAAAGAAAATACGGAAAAGAGAGCTGCCAACCCGGATGAAAGCAAGCGAGCTTCGGAGGAAGAAGACGCGAGAGTTGTTAAAATTAATCTGGGATACAGGGCCGGTATTTACATCGATTCACTTTGTGTGCTGAGAGCCAATACTGTTGTCCGTTAAGTGGATTACTCGAAAGTTTTGCAAAGCAATTTGCTGATGAGCAATATTTGATTATCGAAGTGCTGCGCGATGCTGTATCTCGCGAGAGGAAGTCGAGCGCGCTCTGTACAATTTTTTAAAGAGAAGACTTCTTCGGACTTTTTCCGATATGCACTTTGTTAGCACGATGTTTTTTCTCGCATCTCGCAGGGACACGGACCTGTTCGTCTACTTATTTTTTCAAGCATTCTCATAATGTATACGCCGTTCGAGAAAAAGTTCTCGGTTATATAGCTATATAGCTATGCTCGACTAATTGAAATTGGCACGAAAGTATGCGCAATCAATATATACTTTATATACTGAACGAGGCAATTTATAAAATGGAAAAGCTTTTGTATGTACCCGATGATTGAGTCGTATTATTACATTCTTTTCGCTTTTTTTCCACAGTGAAACCATTGAAAGTAGAAATTATAGGAAAGGAAAAATATGTGTCCGCCAATAGGAAGAATAAAGTTGAATGTCGAAGCAACGGATCCAAACCGCCTGCTGTGCTAAAGTGGTATAAGGGATCGAAACAGCTCGTTAATTCATCTAGGGATGTAAGTACATCGCATAAGTTATTTATAGTCAGCTATATTATATTCTAGAAAAGTTAGTCTCGCGTATTGTTATTTTTAAACTGCAGCTACTTTGTAAACATGACTTTACTTAAACTAGCTTTCCTACAAGTCTCGACCCATTATTGTTGCTCTTATAATTAAACCAACCATAGGAAGCAATTAAACTCTAGCATGTTCCTGCGCGTGTCTCGAGTTACGAGCTAAGTAGTATTCTCGTTTTCTTTTTTTTTTTTATGCTTCAAGAAACTCACAGTGAGAGTAAAAAACGATTGCGCAAGCTTAAAAGCGAAAAACGTTGAAAAAACCTTTATTATATTCCTAACGAGGAAAAGTTCAAATCATAATTTCAACATAATTGCGCACCTCGTTTGCAAATAAATTAACAATTGGCTTATGATAGAAAGACGCTTCGTGCGTAACCATCATGGAAATCGACATTCCGGTGTCTGCTCCCGTTGAATTGATTAGCTCGTATACATACTGATACATTAGTTATGCTATTCAACGTGCTTTAGTAATTTGCATAATATTAGTTTATTGTACATCGATCATTTCAATGCTGCGCGATCGCATATCCAATTCGCATGGAAATAATTCCTCCCCCGTTCATGTGGGAAATCCAGATCAGTGATTCATTGCGACAGTGCATATAAAGTGGTAGCTTAACGAACTCGGACGCAATATATGCGATATAACGCAGAATAAATATTACAATTTCGCGGAATACAAAGGCATCAGGCATGAATAGCTTGACGAGGACATTCCGTGCGCGGAAATGAAAACTTGCTCGCTCCCATCCCTTTCTCGGAAAGAAACAAGTAGGTATAATATAGCTGCGTAAAACGGCCGATCGAAAGTTAAATTGAGGGAAAGAAAAAAAAAGTAAGTTTTCTTATTAGTTTCAGAAAGATGGAGCGAGCATAAGTATTCTGGAATGGGTGCCGAATGCCGAAGACGAGGGCAAGTACCTAACCTGTCGAGCGGAGAACCGACATTTGCCGGATGCAGCCATCGAGGATAAATGGAAGTTGAATGTTCTCTGTGAGTATATAAACTCCGAGCGAGAGAACTTGCTAAACTTTTTAACGGTTGGAGCAAAGTCCGAAAAAGAAAATCCTTCTCTGTCCATAACGAAATCTACTTCGATGAACAGAGAGAGAGACGAGATGGCTGGGTGGCATTGGCTATACGGGTGTGATCTATTTTAAAAAATAATCGCAAATTGAAGAAATAGATGCGATTTTGAAAAATTCATGCGGCTAACCCGCTGTAAGCGATAATTGAGCCGATTACGCATCGTAATTTCCGTGATTCCTGATAATACCTGATTCAATAATTCAAATTCGCAGTTGCTAGTACAATTATAACCCTCGGCCAAATCGCAACTTGCATTAACTTATCGAGCTCATTGGATCGTAAATCTATAAGCCTTCGAGAGCTCTGAATTCCATGATGATGCGGATGGTGTAATTTTGAGCTCGTGTAAATAATGTTTCTTTGATATGGGAGAGTAAATCATAATAATAAAGACAAAGAGATCGTGTGTACCCTTTTATTGGCCGGCTTTTTCTATAGATGAAATTCAAATGAATTCTCTGCGCTAATCCTGCGCGAACTCTATGAATAGCCGAGCTTATAATTCCCGGTTTCGGCAATACATAGTCCTTCATCAAACATGAATGATGCGGGTATTATATAGCCAGAGATTGAATTGAATCTTCAAATACTGTATACAACTAGACAGTGCGTTGAGATCCCTATAATATATTCAATAGAGAAAACCGAGCGAACGAACGAAAGTTTTTCCGAAAGTAAAACTCTGATTGGCCGGAAGTGGTATGATTAATTTTCACTTATAATTTTGAATAATCTCTATAAAGCACTATACCAGCACGGCGGTTACAGTTATAATTATCGTGATCTCGTTCACTGCACTGCATGCAAACTGGCTGGATAATAGAGATGAATTCAATTTACCGAGAAAACTAATCATTTCCACCACATTTTCCCTCTACCTAGCCTGGCCTAAGCTCGACGCTTGCGCGTCCCTTCTCCGACTTTTCGCATTAACGATATATCATATATATAACTTTGAAAGTTTAGCAGCCAATGTGCAAAATTATCGGAGCGTTGAACGTTCGTGCACTATGTATAATATAGTGTAAATAAAATGGTTCATGCATACCAAGCTTTGACAAGCTTCTCTGTTTCGTTAAACAAACACAATATCAAATAATATGTGATACAAAGTTGTTTATAAGCTTTCAAAACTATTTAATGTGCGATTTTGCTGCTTTTAACGAACACGGTACAAATACAAATGTCTCAGTGAAAATGACTTGACGTTTTAAAGAAAAAAGTTTTTCACGTGTATTCTCCCTGTTGGTAAATGACTTTTGCACACTCCGCGCGTTTACATAACGACATGCCCTATTTCGGGCGCTTTTTTCTACCAAGCTGTCTGCTTTGAGAAACAAACTCCGTTTAACTAAATTAAAAAGGCTGAAAGTTAACTTCAAAGTAACAGATAAACCGAAAACATCCGCGTAACTTTTGCGATGTGCAAAAATAGCTTTAAACGCGATAAAAAAAAAGAACCCTCGAAAAATATAAATCTCCCACACACAAAAAGCCATAAGCCAGTTACGCGTCTGACTAGATTTCGAGTTTACCACTTGCACCAGGCACGTGTGTTAGTGCGGCGAGGCGCAAGAAAACCGAGCCGCGCAACCCGAAGTTCGTCCCCTCATCCACGAAATTTTCTCTCTGTCTTTCCTGTATTAAACATCCTCGCTCGTCGCGGAGGAAAATTAAGCTCGGTCGGCCAGAAAAGCCAGAGAGATAGAGACGAGAGGAGAGAGGAAGAGGTCGGTCACGTAGGATGTTTTAGCCGGGCAGCACGCGTCAGGCCGTGTTCCACGGAACAAGCCGCCACTACGGGCCAAGCATAAGTAAACGCACCGCGCGGGATGCGCTCGGCCCACTCTCCGCCCCGATATATATATATATACGTATATTACGCGGTATCGTACGTAAAAGGTGTACATGCATAATGGAAATCAAGCCCGGCTGTGCGCAGCGGCGAGAGACTGCGGAGCGGCTATAGTGCTATACAAGCTCCCCGTTGCGCGCTCGCGGCAGTAATATAGTGTTATAAATAAGGCACGGACTGCCAGAGCACGTACACACACCCTGTGCGCGTCCCTTTTGCTCGCGAGTAAGAAATGTCCGCATAAAAAAATCGCAAACTTCTCACTGAGCTAATCCGTAGAGTTGTACGCTTTTCGTTTAATACGGACCGGAATCTCCACGGGGAAACAATTAACGAAGTCTTCGTCTGCGAAAAGTTGTACCGCCGATGAAATTTATTTAGCCGCATAAATATTTAAGCGATTCCAGTCGTGTCGAACTTTATGAAATGCAAATTCGCGCCGGGCAGAGAGAGAGAGAGAGAGAGAGGGAGAGAGAGAGAGCGAGATGAAAACTGCATACAAAGAGGGCGATGCAAGAGATGACTGCAGCGCACTCAGCGCAAACTTTGGGCTACAAATGCACGCTTTTTTCAAAGTCAAAACGCATTACACCTCCCATAAACAATATGATCCAAGAGGATGTAGACGTCGTGTCTATACGTGTATTATTATAGATGTACTAGACGCGCAGTGTTGCACGTGTGTGTGTGTGTGTGTGTGCGGCTTCTGCAGGCCAGAAGATAGCGAGCGGAGGAGTTAAGAAACCTCTTTCCTTAAGAGAAAGAAGTTTCGTAAACCTTATTTCGAAAGCTCGAGAGAGATCCAATAGGAAAAGTGTTGAAGAACGTACAGCTTCAAGTTGGAATAGCCGATTCTCCGTGATCTACTTTAAAGAACTCATAACTTCTCTCTCTCTCTCTCTCTCTCTCTCTCTCTCTCTCTCACTCTTTCTCAACATTGTTTTTTGCCGCGCGCGCGCGCGTGCCGGCATCAGGAATCGGGATGAAATTATTGAGCTCGCCGTGTTGTTCGTCGCTGCATCGTCGAAACTTTTGAAATTCACGTCGAAGAATCGTCTTTTTTTCCCGGCGCTTCTCTCGGATCGCGATTTTATAAAGTGTCCCCTCTCGCCCGCGACCTCGTTCGACTGCCTCGACATCGAAACTAATATAATTGGATACTTATTACTGTTCTACGTCGAGATACGGGATTGAAATTGCGCTTCACTTGTATATAAAACACCCATCTTTCTTAATCTCGGGAAATCACTGTACCTGACATTTCCTCGCGATGTATATAACCACTATTCTCAAGATGAAACTCGCTTCCAAATGCAAAGTCTCTTAATTCCAGGGAACTTAGTAGTACTTCCGAGAGCATCTTTCGGCATTACTTATGTATCGCGCGCGGAGAATAGAAAAGTGAACGCGTCTGTAGCGCGTATACCCAGCCCTTTTCATATTCCGACAAAGAGCCGTAGGAGAACTTTATATACATTTGTACAGCAAACGAATTCAGCCGAAATTTCTTATTAGAACGCTCCCACGCTTGTCATTTCTTCGAAAATAAACTTCGTATATAATATTATATAAATTTAAATACTGTGTATGTTACAGTCGCGCCCATAGTGCTGCTACGGATAGGCTCGTCTTCCGAACTGAAGGATATCAAAGAGGGCGACGATGTTTACTTTGAATGCAACGTCAGATCCAACCCGACGAACTTCAAGCTGACATGGTATCACGGGGTAAATATGCTTTCAATTTAACTTGTATAATATTTGCACGAAGTTTTCCGGGCAATTATTTAAAAGCGAAAAAGTCCGTACTGCATGCGCGAATCTGCTCGTTCGAGCCTGAAAAAGTGAGATATACGCGATACACACATATATATACGCACAGACGTGCTGAACGAAAAGGGAGAAAATTTATACCGCCACCACGTTTGTACCGGAGAGAAAAATCAGCGGCCAACAGAGCACCGAGTGCACACCTGTGTGTCTGTGTGGGTGTGTCTGAGTGTAGGTACCGTCAGAAATGAATAGCCTGTAGGGCCAGAGTACATGGTTCCGAGCTATATGTCTATATAGACCAGGACGTGCGGAGCTGAGCGAGCGTAAGGCTAAATTAAAAGAGCCTCCGGCGATACGTGCAGCGATCTTTACTTCTAATAATATGGCATACATGAACGTATATAGTTGAAGCATCTCGGACGAGCTTGCAAGATAGATGAATAATTTAAGCTTGAGATACGCTCGCACGTTGAAAACTCGGCTATTAACTGCAGAGAGCTTGCAATAAATATCTCATCACAATTCGACGAGCGAATAATTCAACATGATTTCAAGCCACTCGTTTCGAGTTTTCGACACTTATAACCGGAAGAGTCGCTTTGTATCGCTTTCTTCCCGTAATTTTTCACGACCAACACGAGTCGCTCGGTGGTGAGAGCTTTCGTTGAAACCATCAGCATACTCTCCAAGCGTCCCGGCAGTGTACATTAGGGTAAATAATTCCTTTGCACGCGTAAAGATTCGTGGGAAGAATAGCTCATAGAAGCACCGATGCGATAACACGAAGCGCAAAAAGCTTTTTAGTGCACCGCCGCTGCCGTCGAGGAATGGGGTTGGGTAGTTAAACCGCTCAAGGAGGATCATGCCGCCTGTTTATATCCCGGGCGCGCCTGCAGCAGCAGATATCTTTCTCTCCCTCTCGAGCTAGCTGGAATAAGAGGGGAAAGGGTCGCTGGAGCGACTTGGAGCTGGTCGCTCAAGCTCTCGGGCAGCGATGTACTTTAAGCTGTATAGAGGCGGCCGTCTCGCGTTGGGAACGTAATATAAATATAAATGGAAGAGATACATTTTTGTACTGTCCCTAATACCCGGCATGTTGGAGATGGTCATATCTTCAGCTGCGCGAATCCTTTCTCGATTGCGCGCGGGATTTGAGATACACCCTAGCAGAGAAAGAGGCGAGTAACGAGTATAATGACCTATTTTGATAACTTTCTGCGGGGCTTGCTTATATAATACAGCGCATAGCGTTGGAACCTGCGGTTCGTAATTTTAATGGCGCGACTGCAGTCCAATATAGTATACGCATATACGCGTAGAAAAGCGCGCTTGGGTCGTCGGGGGTTAATGGAAAGGAGGAAAATTCGCGTTGGATAATTAACGCGGGCGCGCGAAAAAGCGCGCGTATAAAAAACCTCTTGGGTTCGTGGAAAAAAAAGGGGTCCACGTGGGAAGCAATTCCCCGAAATATATTGAATGAACTCGATATAGCGATGTGCGTGCAGTTCATAGCCGCATAGAGACGCGTTCTCTTGGAATTATTGTGAATTTACGATCGCCCGTTGTCGTTTCCCGTTTATTCAAAAATTTAGCTCTCTCCCTCTAGCTCGTGCGCCGTGTACTCCGATAAATTGTCGCGCACTCGCGTACGAAAATCACTGAATTGAAGCGCACCGTCGCCCTGTAAAAATTCGCCATGCAAAAAGACCACTCGCCGGCTAACTCCTTGAAGGCATGAAAATTTGATGCCGACCGAGCGGTCGCGCTGCGGAGTATAAATATGTGCATGGCGGTCGCGAAAAGCTTGTTTGCGAACTATTCTTGGAACGACGAGTATTGGATTTTCAGGTAATAACGTGCATGTACGTAAAATGAACGTGAAATGCATGAAAATAAATATCGCGATGCATTATTATTTTGATATACAACTGAATGATGGGAGGCTCTGAGATTTTGAAACTCAAAATGCGAAGTACGCCCCTGATATCCTGATATTGGAGAAGGTATTTCGCTAGATAAATCCGCCGACGAGGGAGCTAACAATATTGCTATGAAACTCTTTTTCAGAATAAGGAAGTTCGCCACAATTCGAGTGCAGGTGTACTGCTATCCGATCAATCTCTCGTTCTCCAGGGAATAACTCGGGAAGCCTCTGGAAACTACAGCTGTCTCGCGGCCACTACGGAGGGCCGTAATAGATCCAACATTATTTACCTTCACGTTATGTGTAAGTTTTTCGCGTTCTTTTCCCCCGGCGCGATTTTTAAAAACGCATCGTTAGTGTCTCCGTTGATAAGCTTCGCATTGTTCACTCCTTGAAGAATAACGAATTCAGCTATATATAACGAGGAGACTATGGCCATTATGACGATATTCAAAACCGAGTTGTCGAGAGTCATATTGTTCCCGCGATTTATTGCACACAATTATAGAAAGTTTCAAGTATCAATTCTCTGTTATACAATGCACGCGCTCGTGGAAAGCCAAACAATTAGGTTGAAATGCGGCGCAACCATTATAATAATAACGAACTTCGGAGAGAAACCGCAGAACTTATTCTATATATTATTATAGAGAGACGCTCTGTACATCATACTCAAAAATGCGAATTTCGCGATTTCGCTAAACTTTCAGGCATTACGGAAAATTAATGATTTATGCATTCCATCGTGCCCGCAGACGCGCCGATCTGCAAGCAACTGACCCCGATAAGTCTAAACGAGGCTGACGCGTACGTGCTAGTGAACGAGGCGGAAGAGCAGCCACAGAACGTCTCGAGGCACGAGATCATCAATCTGATGTGCGAAGTCGAGGCGAGCCCGACCTCGGTAACCTTTCACTGGACTTTCAACAACAGCCACGAGATGAAGGACGTGCCAGAGTCGCGCTACACGAGCGACGAAACCGTTAGCCGGCTCAGTCACCGGCTCAAGTCCGACGAGGATTACGGGACCTTCGGTTGCTGGGCTAGCAACGTCGTCGGTCACTCTAAGCAACCCTGCCTCTACCACGTTCCCACTCCAGGTAGAAAATCTTTCTCGTATTCTATAATCACATCAGTCCGACGTCACCCCGCACAACTATATATAGAAATCGCATGTATATAATTCCAATCTCTCGCGCGTATACGCATTATAACTCTTTTCGCGGCAGCTCTGTACTTATATTAGCGAAAGTGGTCGCGGACAGCAGCACTGTTGAACATTTGCTCTGAAAAATACAGCGCGCGCGGAGAAAAGTGTCGACGAAGTTTCTTGCGCGTTGCTCGTCTTTCGCGGAAAACCTGACGAATATACGATGTATTAAATGGAATAATGAAATCGGGGTCTTTGTGGATAAATATCTTTCCGCTATAATTCAAATGAATTTTCAGCTTTCTAAACACCGGCAGCTATATATGCTATGTATGCGCACATAAGCGGCTTCTCTCGTCATATAATGCGCGTAGATCCGACGTGATTTAATTCCTTGTTGCGCGGGGCGCGGCTGTCGGTATTCCATATAACACTATACCGTTATTCTTGCTCTGATTTTAATCGCGCGCAAGTGCTGTACACGCATTATAATTATTAATTATCCCCAAGTCTGATCGTGCGGTTGCGCACGTACGATTTTTAGCGAGTTCTGAAATTACTTTGAAATTAATGTGCGAGTGTATATAACTGGAGCAGTGCAACCCGATAAAACTGCTACGGCTATGCTTATATATACATATATATATAATCTCTCGTAATTACATTTCATCCGCGGAGGACGATTTGTCGGCTTTGCCCAAGTCAAACGTCATCGTGTTAACGGCGGCAAATTTGTCGAGTGCACCGGCGCGTATGCTTTCCCTTGATTATATATACGTATATACTTACGGCTCACCATCGCGGAAAAAGGTACGACGAACCGAGCGGCGCTCGAACAAAAATAAAGTGACACCTGCGGGCCGCGCGGGCGGATTTTCATTAATGAGGCGGCAAATCGTTCGGCAAACGCCACCCGCGCCGCAGCATCGAGTTTAATTAAACTCATAATTGAATGTGTCCATTGCGCGAGGACTTTTCTGACACACGGTGTATAATATAAACGGACAACTCGTGCCGCAACTGTTCCAACGAACATTTTTCCGCTTACGCTTTTCTTAATTGACGTCGAGCAAGTGTGGGCGTGTGCGGTCGACTACGCTAATTGGATGCATAACTCATACTGCTATAACGCGGATGGGCAATGTGTTTCTTATGAAATTACCGTTTGCGCGCTCGCTGTATATTGTCTTTTCGAGCTTTTGTACAGAACTCGCGTATATACATATATACGTTTACACCGTAAGCATGTGTGCGCAAACTGCACACTGGATAATTAAATGGTTAATTGAAAGTGTGATGCGCGTATAAGAACGCGCCGGTAATTGCGAATCTTGATGTGTATTTTACGCGAGAGCGTTTTTCCGTGCGCTGGACCTATATATTGTTCGATATATCGTTCAAGAAGAAAAGTCAATATACATTATTATGCTCATACGCAGAAACTGCGTAAGTTTCACAATTGAATCGTCGAACACAAGGGAGCTTGGTGGCGCGGGAACTTTCGAACGACTGACTCGCAAAAGGAAAAAGAATAGCAAACGAAGCGAGAATATAGGAGTGTGAAAAACGAGGGCTCGCATCCGGTAACCGGTTTATATATAAGTCTCCGGGCTGTGCGTATATATATATATGCGTTTGTTTGTTCGCAGTGAACCCGCTACCGCTGCAGAATTGCACGGCTCACAATCAAAGCGGTACCTGGATACGGATATCCTGTGTCGAGGGCTTCGACGGTGGACTGCCGCAAAAGTTCGTCGCTGTGGCCGACGAGCAGCGCTTCGAGTCGAGCAGCCCCTATTGGGAAATCGAAATCCATAAACCAACCACTGTCTCGCTCTACGCGGTTAACGCGAAGGGCTCGAGCGAGCCCATTATCATGGAGGGCATTGCTTTTAAAGACATGGCGAAATTTACGGGTGAGCAAAAGACGTCCTGATGCACTGCGGGATTTACGCGACTTTCGCTTATAATGCCTCTAGTGTATTTTAGTAATGCACAGAGTATATAACATAGTTGAAGATATAAGAGAAAAAGGTCGAACTACACTGCGGCTTGTTGTTCGCAGGAGAAACCGGTATTTCGCTGGACATATCACCGATCTTGATTGGCCTGGGAGGGACGGCTACCGGATTAGGGCTTATCGTGACTGGAGTATTAATGGCGCTGTGGAGAAAACAAGCCGCCTCGCCGTCGAAACCGAAACCACCTCAACAGCCGAGCATTGCCACATTTGCGGTTAAGGGCGAGGAAGAGGATGGAAATCCCGATCTTATACCCACGACAGCGCTGACCAATAATTATACAGGTATATAGAGTTTCGCCTGCGCAGTACCC
>CM053172.1:55070161-55295751 GCA_012977825.3 Pteromalus puparum | reverse complement strand
CCCTCTCCGTATAAATTACCACTGCCACAGTGCGCTAGTCGCTAGAATATATACCTATACTGCACTTTATATGCTACTATATAGACTGCAATAGCGCGACGACCTCCAACCTCACCACTATACGGCCGCACATTAATTTACGCTCGTTTCGTTTCAGCGACGGAAACCGGAAACTTTGCACGCGGACGTGCGCATGTATAATATATGATGTAATACGCGATATAAGCGCGCATGTATACTTGTGCTACCGCGATATTCGAACGTATTTTTCGAATTCGTGTTTGGATTAGCCGGCATATATGGGTGCGTGTACGTTTTTCAATATTGCCCGCGATGTTTAATGTGCCAGAGCTCGAGTGAAATACGCTTTCTGCATAAATTCCCGGCTAAAGTACCAGGCGCGCGCGTTAATTCAGCTTAGTGCATTAGCATGGAGAGCTTTATGAATACGGTATTATCAAGAGGCTTCTATAACGTTACAACTTTTCATATATATTTCAAGCTTTTTGCGTGCGATAATGATTAACGTGTTTTTTTTTCTCGGTTGAAAGATTATAGCTTTACAGGATAAAGCTGCGCGAGTATAAATATAAATCTACTACACTTTTTTTTTTGCAGATAGAAAACTTTCCGTTTACGGATCTCTGCCGCGAAGATCGCATTACGCGGAAGATCAACAGATACCGCAGAGCATCATGCAGGACATGGATTATCCCCGAGCTGCACCGAACGTAAGTCGCATAAGGAATATGTCTCTTTCGGAGACAGTTATTCTATAGCAAAATAATACTATTTTTTTTTTTTTTTTTTTTAATCATTTCGCAGACTTACTACAGTCTACAAAGACCAAGCCGCTACACGGAAACAATAGTCAGACACACAACCGTCCAAGAAAGTTGTATCTAAATGGATATGCGAGTGGTTGAGTGAAAATCAAAGTTATAACTCAGAACTGAGGGATGTGAATTGGAATTTACAAGTGAAGCCAATTTTAAACATACAAACTATTTATAGCTACTTGACTGATCATGTGTTTGTAAATATTGTACATAAATAATTTATACAAAAATTCGTGTTTTATATTTATTTACACCTCGCCTCTATATGATTATTACTGAATAAAGTTTTTAATCAAAAATTATGAAATTGTGCATTTATTACTATTATATATCCGCCGTCCCGATTGTATTTATATTTTTGTAGAAAAAATATTTCTTTCTCTCCAATCATATTATCAGATTATTATATCTAAACTTTTATTTCGTTATTTTTCAAGTTTTTTTATTCAAGTATAAGCATATAAAGATGAAATATAAGCATTTTGTAAGTTTATTAAATAATGCATTGTAATATAAAAATATCTAAATGAGATTAATCATGTTTATCATTCAAAAGTTTTGAAAACAACATATTTTCACCCCGCGAAATTTTGTCCTACGTTTTGTCCAATTATATTCCAGATCTCGCAAATGTATATATAGATATACAGTATCAGTATAGTGGCGCAGTTGCGACTAACCTCAAATACACTATATTGCATTAGCCGCAACAGACCGGTACTGTTGCAAGAACAAATTAAGTGCATTTATTGCGTCGCATTGTTTCTCATAAAGTAATTTAACAGACACACTGTAGATAAATTAATACAGCTTCTGAACGAAACACCCTTTCAAAGATTTTCTACTATAAAATTTCTCATAATAATGTCTCAAGATAAGGGTATGAATTTTATGAAAATCCAATAAATTTTTAAAGTTATTAATAAAATGATCAATGTTGATGATGTTAACTTACAGGACACTCAAAAGGTAGGAGAAATCACGGTCATTCGCACAATAAAAATAGAAAGCAAATTAATGTTGGAGACAAAGGTAGAGAGGTGCTTGAGAAAATAAATGAAAACAGCCCTGTAATCAAGCAGTTTCAGGAATATGCTGTTGAATTAGATGCAAAACATGACCGCTATGAAAGACTTATCAAGATTAGTCGTGACATTACAATCGAAAGTAAAAGAATAATTTTTCTACTTCACACGCTTGACAAAGAAAGTAAAAAGAATGCTGTTCTTGGAGAAGCAGAAAAAAGATTGAACCATCTCATCACTGTGCTGTTTAAGAACATTGCGCAGGAATTAGATGGTCAAGATTCCTATCATTACTTGCGAGCATATAAAGCAGGAATGCAAGAATTTGTAGAAGCTATAACTTTTTACTGGTTTTTACAAAATAATACACTTTACAATTGGAATAAATTAGAAGAGTCCTTTAGTTATAAAGTTGATATTCTTAAGCAAACTCCAACTGATGAAAATAAAAAAACTGACGAAACTAATGAACCTGATCAAACAGATCAAACTGAAATAACTGAAATGACGAATGAATCTGATCAAATAAAGCCAACTGATCAACCGATAGAACAAAAAACAATAAGCACTTTAATGCCACCAGTTGAGTATATTTTGGGAATTGCAGATCTAACTGGAGAGCTTATGCGTAAATGCATTAATAATTTGGCTTCTGGTGATATTTCCAGTTGCTATCAGACATGCAACTTTGTACGAAGTATGTATAAAGGATTCTTAGGCTGTGTTGGCACATCTGGAAGAGAAGTATCAAGAAAGCTTTACACTTTAAAACAAAGTTTGATGAAAATGGAGAATGTGTGCTATACAATCAAAGTACGCGGTTCTGAAATTCCAAAACATATGCTAGCTGATGTTGCTACAATAGCTGCAGAAGATGTAAATATAGAGGACGATGAAGGATATCAAGTATATTAAACAACAACCTAAATATTCTTATATTTTATAAAAATTAAGTCTGTATTTATAGTCTTCTTATAAAAATTTTTTCAATATTTATGGAATCATTTATTTATTAATGGATATATTCTAACCTTTCAATCTTCTTCCTTGTTGTCTTCATCAAAATCACTTTCAAATTCTTCCATACTATCATCATCAATAAAAGATGGATCATAATCTGATTCATCAACAGATTCTTCCCAAGAATCTTCCAAATCAGACAAATCTTGTGGAGAAGCAGGCCTTGCAGTAGTTTGAGTTCGCTTACGTTTGCTTTGTATGTGCTTGTAATCTAATTTATGTTGGGGATTTTTGCGATAACAGTCCAGCCCATATGGGCATTCTGGTCTATTATCAGGAGTGTCATAATCAGGATCACCAGGATGACTGAATTCTGCCTTGTGTTCAGCATTCAATCTACAAATAAATAATAAATAGCATTGTAAATAATATGTAACATATATCAGAGATGATATTTTTTAAACATTTTTCCCACTTATTTACCGATAACATTGACTGCCATATTTGCACTTTACTCTTGGTTGTGATTGTGTATTTGGAGTAGCTTGGTCAATATTATCAGTATTTAAATTTACTGGGTTGGGATCTGTATTCTGCTCTTCTGGTTTGGATTCTGAATTATTAAGATCTTCATTTACATGATTTTCAATTTCTGAATTAAGATCCTTGTTATCCTTTTTCTCACAATCTGATTCTAATTCAGATGTTTGTTCTTTACCAAACTCAGCATTAGAATCTTCATTAGTTTCTTTTTCAGCCATTGACTCTTGCTCTTTCTCTTTATTATTAACATTCGGATCTTGCAATGAGCTGCAAATAACAACAAAATCAGACTTATGTATCAATATGCTGCAGTATCAATTGATAATAAATAATGTATAATGTATACCTAGATTCAACATCATCCTGATTTATATCTTCACTTGTTATATTTTCTTGCACATTATCAGTATTTACATTTTTAATTGAATAAGAATCATTATCGTTATTATTTAAAGCATGCTTTAATCCCATTTCTATATCTAAATCGGTGCATGGTCTTTTATCAGGTGGTTCATTCTCCAAAGTTTCTTCTGGCTATAATCAACGATATCAAATAAATATTTTATTTGTTAAAAACAGTTTAAAAGTATTATTATTACCTTTCTTTTAGGACTATTAGTTTCATCCACTTGATCCATTTTAGGTATTACTTTAATCCAAATTCTAGCAGGAAGAAGCAAACATGTATCTTGAGCTCTCAATGGAACTGTCCAATTTGCTTCTAATTGTTTCCAGCGTTGTGCTTCACAATTTTTAATGTAACAAGATATTCCTTCATACTACGTTTAATGCCGTTGTAATAAAAAAAAACAAACGTTTTATTTATTTACAATTTCCATAAATAACTAAATTCAACATTCAAAATAACTTATAGAATCTAACTGGCGTAATGGTCATTTCATCATTAGTAGAGACATTTATCTTGACTGCTTGCTCAACTTTTGCACCACTGACTGCCTGAAAAAGAATATATAAGAATAGATTAAGTATATACTTATTTGAAATCCATTAATTTAAAGAAAAGTTACATAGAAATAGTAATGACATACACGTTTGACTCAACACTCAATACAATTTGACAGCAGACGTAAATATCTAACGAGTTAAACTATTCTTTTTAACAAAAAAGTGATGATTAAGCTCATAAGTTGATAAATACGCATATCTTTTTTAAATCCGATATAAAGTCCGATATAAATAAATAAATTCAACAAAGTCGACAGTATGACAGTCGTTCCCGCAAACTGCGATATGCGGCAACTGCGCGCCAAATATCATAACAAAGCACAAGGAAAGTTGGAGGTTATGAGAACCAAAATACAAACAGTTTCCGTTACACCCCGCAATCTAGTGACTGATGCAATGGATATGATTCATCCATGGATTCATGTGTAACATTATAGAAGTATACATTATACAATCAAGAGGATCGAGATACTCTATAATATAATTGGGCATTTGTGCATTTTATTATAAAATAAAAAGGTCAGTGCTACTATATATGTTTTTATTATATGAATGATATACATATATCGCCAGCACAATAATGTTAACGGATTACAAACTTACGTTATCTGCATTGATTTGCCCAACAATATTTTCTCCGCAGGTTAAATTCACCTTTTGCACTGTTAAATTATCCACTTGAATAATTTGATATTTACTAATAGACATTACGAATTTATATTATATAAAAACAAAACAGGTGTATATCATGTAAAATTCTGGTAAAAAGATCTGTCAAAATTTTTGGTTACAAAAAAAATTACCAACTTCACAGTAGAAACCTATAGCGTTTATAGGAAATTCCATTTTGAGAAATATAGCTCAATGCAGCTCAATTTTTTAAAGAAAAAATCGTACTTGATGACTAGAAGTTATAAATAATTCAGAATTCAATGAAACCTTGCGCAAAATGTTAAACAAACCTGCGTTGAAAATGACAAATTTTCAGTCTAAAAGTCATAATAATTTCTTATATTATAAGGCATTTATTAAAACAAATGATCTTGGGGTTATATTCGTATCTGTTACTTTGAATCTCGAAATTGTGATGTTTAAACAGCTTATTTATTTTAATCTGTGTAAAAACATTTTGATACTTAGGTTTGCTGAATTTACCAATCGGTATATTCTACATTTAATAATTTATTATTATTATTATTTCTTACAATAAGGTAGAGCCCATCAACAAGCAAAAAAATTTTTTCATTGATTCCCACCCATCAGCATTTCAGTAAATGCGTGAATGTACATACTCGATGAGGCTCATAAAAATAAAAATACCCAAAGTGAATATGAAACGCAAATCCGCGTCATAGAGGGGTTAATGTTTTCTGAAACGGCAATGTCATGTTTTGCAACCAGACCCTGGTGTTTGTCCAATGATTGTTAAATATTATGAAAATTTTTGGACCAATGCCCAAGAATGCATTAAAGTGTTTGCACGGCTCGCCGGCAGCTTGTCGCATCCACGTAAATTCTTCTTTAATTCGTCTTTTTCGTATATTCCATCCTTCGCGTGATTATAACATGTATATTTTATTTCCACGAAGAAATCGTTATTGCTGCCTTGCGCCAGTTTAAATCGAGAAAAAATCTTATTCTCATACTAACCGATGGCTCGTTGAGAGTTGAATATATAGCGCGAATACATCAGTGCCGTCGAGCGGAGAGTACCATATGGTATATACCTATAGCATTTTTTGTCTCATCGTCCTCGGGTTTCTTGCGAAATGTAACATCTTGCTTAGTGTATCAGATCGGCAATTCGATTCAGACAATTTTAAGTAATTTTTACTACATGGTCATCCGATGCCAAAGTATCCAGAAATAGTTGACTACTTTTTATTCTCCTAATAAGTACGACGATGACGATGAGACGTATAATAGCACAAACAATATAATGAGAAGCTTTGACGTTGGCACACTGGAAAAAAATTTCGCTCTAAAGAAAAATATTTTCGTTTCCAAAACTGTTTACGTTCTCAAGACAGTGTGATTTCCCGTAAATATGTTGACGATATCGCTAATTTTAAAAGTTAAAAATAAATCAGCTGCGGTTTGTCGGTTTGATTCTACTGCACACACGTATCATGTATACCTGTAAGGCACTAAGATCAATAACGCTGTTCACATGAACTTTAACGATTAAAAAAACGATTCAATTGTACTTTCGCAGCTAAACAAAGGTTGCAGCTTATTGTGCGCACTATGACAAGTATATAATGTACAACAAAATTACTGCACACAATAAGCTATCTAGCTCGCCCGCGGTGAAGGTTGAAAAAGGAATTCTCTGAGTGTTTACGAGGAGGATGAATATAACCGCTAGAAGCGAATCAGCCCTAAATAAAACATTAATCATCCTTCCGCCCGTTATAATTGGCCACGATCATCCGGTCCCCCAAAAATAGCATCCGCTCTCGCGAAAGCTGCTAACTGCGCGCTTCGCGTTCACCTATACTCCCGCGCGCTCTCAAGCGCGAGCTCGAGAAAGAGAAGAAGCGCGAAAAAAATGTTCGATGTTTACCAATGTAAAAATATACGGTATAAGCCTGAGAAATTGCGCAAAATATCTCGCGTCTCCTCGGTCCGTTCTTCAATGTAACGGCCTGCTCTCGATTTACAAAATTTCGGAGGACCTTGGCCCGCTTGGAACGCGACTCTTTTATATTTACAGCCATGCGCGACCGCGACCGACGATGTTGCGAGCTTTACTATACTCTATACGCTATACTAGTTGGCTTTATTACGGGGTTCAACCGAAAGCTCTCGTTTTTGGAGCGAGAGTTTCTCGAGTTCAAGAAAGCGACGCCGTGCGGATGATGCGATCTTTTCACGATTATACGCGCTGTGTTGATAGAATATTGTAAGAAATCTATTAATTTTGCGTATATAATATATTGCGTACCAATTAGCGCGAAGGCGCAGAAATTCAACGTGTAAACTTTCTCGTTTGGATCGTGTTTTTGATCAAGTGAAAACTCAATGCAAGTGTATCGAATTTTCAACGCGTAATGGCAATAATCTAGCTGTGCACACGTAAAAGTTTATTAAACATTTTTTACGTGGGGCCGAATTCAAACAGAGCAATCCTTATTATGCATAAAATATACCTCTATTATTTGCCACGATTTATTTGAAAGCTCTTTTAACGAATCTAATAATACGATCAGCATGCAAAAAGAGCAGTAACGCATTTTAAAATATATTAATATAAAAAAAATGCGCTTCGAGCTTGAGTTGGAGCAAACGAATTTCATACCATGTGAAATATTTCTTTTGAAGATATTCACTCGCGCGCGGACGAGTTCCTATACGCATTCATATTTTCGTCATCGAGGGAATTAAAAATTCGCCGTGACGCGCGTCATATTTTACGAATACGATCGAGCGTTTTTACTTGTTATATTAAAAAAAAAAAAAAAAAAAAACCCCGCGCTTCATCTTCCGCAACGGTGATCCTCGTGAAAAAATTGCCTCGGACCGCATTCGGCTCGTAATTTAGCGAAACCGAAGCGGAAAATGTATAACGCATCGCTGCTATTACGTTTTAACGTATAGCTTTCGTTGCCGTACATTATACTCTCTCTCTCTCTCTCTCGCTCTCTCCTCTCTGGCGCGCCGCGACGATATATCGCCAGAGCGTGCGAATTTTGCGCGCTCGTTCGCGCGTGGAAAAAAGCCCCTCGTGCTTGCGGAGGTCCATCCACCGATGGTAACCTTAGCACGAATTCTATTTTTTTCTCCCGATGCATCGCTCGCGCTCTTTATACACCGAACGCGTATACGATCAAACCGACGAACAAGACGGAAGGAGAAAATCGGCTACAGCGTGTACAGTGCCGCTGATGGCGAACGCGGAGAGAGAAGGAGAGAGAGAGAGAGAGAGAGGAAAGAATGAGAGGGCGTCTAAAAATGACGCAATTCCGTCGTCGTCGTCGTCGTCGTCGTGCTCGTCGTCTTGGTTATAGAGTTGGGAATGAGCTTTGGCTGGCTGTGTACGAGCGAGACAGAAAGCGAGAAAGAGAGGGAAGGCGAGAGCGGAGAGGAGAGAACCTCGTCGTCTACTCCCAGGCAGCGAGCACCGAGTCGCGCAGAACCGTACGAACTTTTAACGCGGTCGCATCTCGCTAAACCCCTATAAACCATAGTGGGATCGCCAGCTTCTCTCTCGACGCCGACGCACACGCCGTTTATTTTGTTTTATTTTATCCTGTTCTCGACGAACAGCGCGCTGAACACCGATTCGCGCATACCTACCGATATTCACGACAGACGTCGAAGCGGCGCCGTCCACTGACTCGTACGTTCACACAGCAAGAGGAGAGCAAACGAGAAACGAAAATGGTTTACGAGAGCGACTTCTACACAACCCGACGACCCTACTCATCATCCCGGCCCTACGTGTCGTCCTACAGCGTCACGGTTAGTATATCAACACCGAGTCGTTAACACGATTTTTACTTTCTGTCATCCCTTAATTTTTTTCTGCCTTCTCTTTTTTCGTCTATTTTTTTTTTATTTTCTATTTTTTTTTCGTCGTACTCTATCTCTCGCAATTTTTTAAAACTCGGCTCGCTCTTTCGAGGTCCCCCGGCAAAGTCACGTCAATGTCGTTCGCGCGCAAGCTCGCGTTTGAAATTTCGTCGCGCGCGAATTTTGTTTTTCAAGCTCCGATCGTTACGAAACTCCGACGACCCGCTTTCGATATTTATCGTCCGCAACTTTTCGCTAGCGATTTCCTATAAAGCAGTGACGGGAACGCGGCCATCAGCCGAATATTTTCTTTTTTAACAATCGAGCTTTACCGGCGCAGCGCGTGACGTTTGAAAATTGGTGGCAAGACGATGTACGACGTGGATCCCGGCGGACCTCGGAGGAATTCGCAGATAACGCTAGGTACTGCGCTGACAGTTCTCGAGTCAAACAGGGCACACCTGTCAAACGTCGGAAACTTGCGCGCCATATGACTGCAAGCTACTGTTGATCGCGATTTTCAAATGTGTTCGCGTTGTAAGTTCGTGGTAAATCCAATAACATATTATCATTCGCAGACTCAAAGGCATTCCTGATTCAGTGCAATTGAAATTTTTTGTGATATTTTACTTTTTAAACTGCATGCAATCTAACTTCTATTCTAAGATATTTCTACATATAGACGCGCTCGCGCTCGGTTGAAATTAAAAAAAAAAAAAACGAATATAAACCTTTGGCGCAGCCATGACGTACAACGCAAATTTGAAATACTGACAGTCGCTCGCAGGACCTGGCGTTATTCTGCTCTCTGACATTCTCGAATTCGCTCTCGATTGACGCAAATTCAAAATTCGTTATCACGAAAGGTCGCGGCCCCGCGCAAATTGAAGCGGAAATGCTATCACGAGTGCTTGAAAAAATTATCAGCGGCTATATCGTCAGAGAAGTAAAACAGTGTGTCAATCGAAGGGATCGTTTTTGAGAAAAAGAAAAGCAATATCAAACTTCCACACTCTACTCCGACCACTACTACTCTATGTACTACCACTACTATTTCGCTGTTGTATGTGTACCTTTAACGACTTTATTTTTGCCACTACTACTATACTACCACCGCCCGCACACTCTCGTTGTGCTCCACGATGCGTGCACTCGGTGTCTCGTTGAACTTTCAATATTAACTGTCCAATTATCATTATTGCGACTCATAATACCATTTGGAGGGAGGTGCAAATTCGTGCAGTGCAAACGAAAAGAAAAAGTGGAGAAAAGAATGATAAAATTATATAAAGCCAATAAGAGAAAAGTCTAAATTTACACATGGTTTTCCGACGCGTATATCTATACGTCACACGCATACGGTGTATATAGAGGGCCTGCACGGGCGCAGTCATCCGATATTCTTAAAAACAGAATTTGCCTGGAGTTGTTGCGTGTGCATATAATTCACTCTACACAAATATAAACGTACGTCCAAGTGTTCCTGCGTACGTGTGTGTGCGTGTGCCATATCTCTCTCTGTGTGTGTGTCTAACTCATCACTCACTCTAGCCTGATTTATGGAATGTTTCATTATGTTCGCTATATACTATCCACGCGATATAGCGAGCGTTATATTATATTATACACACACGTGGGACAGAGGTTGGAAGGGGGCTTGTAAGCTGCATCAACGACGTCGCATCAGGAAAGCGACTGCAACGTTGTCGTAACAGGTGTAGGTTAGCGATTCATTCGAGAGTTGCATAGTATATATGGTCCCCAACGCGCGTACATTAAACAGTGCGCGATATCTCAAATGGGCATCGGTCGGCTGAATGAGCTCGACTTTGAAACATCCGCTTTGACGCGAGCTCGAATAATTCAGCCGGTGTGCTAATTAACCATTTTTTTTCTTCTACCTACTCGCTCGAAAATGAATAGACACTGTCGCCCGAGCACGAGCTGAGCTTTATATCAAAGTTGAGCGAAGCCGTAATGAGATCCACGTGGATAGACACTATATTAATGCAATATAATTAGCGAGCTAAAACTCCCGAGTTTACGTCGTGCGCATTTTTTACGGCCCCTGATGATGCGTGTATAAAAGCTCGGCCGCGCGCGACACTTTGAAAAATATAGCGACCACTATACACGCGAGCGCGCTTCGCTGTAAAAATAACGAATTCACCGCTGCCGCAAATTCCGTGTCCTCTGCAGATGGCATCGCGAAATATGATAAACGAAAATAAAAAGAGAAAAAAAAACAACAACGAAAGTAACGGTGAGAGCGATAATCGAGTTTGTCGCGAAAGCGCGCGGAAAACCACAACTCGTAAACAACACGCAGTGAGAGGAGAAAGGGCTATATGGAACGCTCTCCCTCTATACTCGTGCGAGAACGCTTTGAGAAATTCGGAATCTTTATAAATAGGGTTGAGAGGGCAGCGCGAGGTCAAACAGGCGGCTATTCATAGCGTCGAGAAAGAGAGAGAGAGAGAGAGAGAGAGAGAGAGAGAGAGAGAGAGAGAGAGAGAGAGAGAGCACTGGCCATTTTCCGGGACTTTAAAAATTTCCAACTTCTCCGACGAAGATACAGCATACAGATCGATCGCGCAGCAATGCGGACGACGGCCTCGATTGGTGCTTGAATGGAGAAAGAAGCCGCCACCGGCGCGCACCGGCGGTTTATGGCGTGCGCTGCACTTGTCAAAGTCGAAAAGTCATCGATGCGAAGTTCGAGTTTCAAAGCCAAAGTCGAAATCGCTGAAAATACACTCGGCGTGCTCGACTCGAATCCCACCTCTGCTCTTGATGCAAAAAAATCTCTGAATTTCTCTGTTTTTCGCGGCGGATTAAACTTAGTTGAAAACGCTGCAATGCAATGGAATTTAGCTTTTTCTCAGCTTTATTATCGACTGTGTTAAGTACGCACACAAGTATTCAGGCGTGCATCAAATACACTTAACACTGTCTGCTCTGGTGCATGAAACCGACGGCATTTACCGTTACGTGAGCCAGGATAATGCATCAGTACTTGACTCGCTGGGGATCGCGCCACAAAAATTGAATTAAACTCATGGTAACCGCGAAGCGCTGCGGCAACTTTAATTTGCCGTTGGGGCGAAATTAACGAAGTACTGCGCATTAATTACATAATAGAAGACGATTGAGAATTAGCACGACGTGTTCGGTTGGCAGCTGGTATACAACATTCCAGTAGCAGAAGTCAATATCGCTGCTCGCGGTAATCACACGCCCTTCAGTACTGTCGTTTTGTAATTTTACTCGAACGAGCAGAGGAAACGTTGATAAGCGCGTAAAAATAAGTCTGCCTCTCGAAGGCGTCCGCAAAAAATGAGGCGAGCCGTCTCGCGAAAGGTATAATTAATAACCCCGCAGAAAATATGAGGCCACGCGCACGCAGCAGGAAAGTCCAAAAACTCGGCGCGCGAAGATGTGTGCACAAAAGCTCGCTAACTCTCGGCTTCGTGGCAGTATACAGCAACAGCCCACACGATGAGTAGTGGGGCAGTAGGAATGTCGGGCGTCGGTGTTGCGTTACGCTATCCTAATTTAGACGCATGGCATATCGCACACACGCACGCGCGAGACGCCTCTTTCTCTCTTTCTCTCGTTCTTTCCGTCCTCTTGCTCCCGCGCGCACAAACGTATATAAATTTGAAAAAACGCGCGCGCGAGCTTGCAGCTGTTGGATTATACATGAGGCGTATGACGAGAGGTTTATTGGAAAATTGTTGACGTATAAGTGGAGGGCTGGTAGGAGAGCTTTTCTATATGCGCGAAACGGCGCCTATAGAGATGGAGAGCTTTGATTCTCTCTCACTCGCGGCTGGTAGCAGAGGCGAATATAAATTTAGTTCTTTGTTTACGATTTTGAGTCATGGCACCTTTTTAGAGCCGGCTTTGCGCTCTTTTAATGCGCCGAATATTTGGTTTTTCATAATATTCGAGCGCGTTAGTCTCGCTGCGGCATTTCTCGTGTTTACCATCGTATTACGTATATAGTTCGTTTATAGTTCGTTTAATACGGGGTTCGATTAAAATGCTACCATTTACCGTAAAATTAATATATTTATCTACTCTCCAAACATTGACGTGATTTCACATTGCGAATGTATATGAAAGAGACAGGTATGCTATTAAATCGGATGTATTTTGATATTTTACCTAATCCTGGAATATTATATACCTTTCTGTTTACTCGAATTTCTCCTGCAAACAAGAGTTTCAAAATTTCGCATGTACGCATAACTCTGTGCGCTCCACTTTCGTGCCAATTTTTTGTTTACCTCGCGTATATTCTGAGGAAAAAAGACGTTCTTCAACAAAAATAGCTTGCTTCAATTTAAAAAGAAATCACCACGTCACACGTAAAAACATGCGTGATAGTAAAAAATACCATCAGGAGAGATTTGGCAACAACGTAAATACGCGAGTCCATTCGTCGCGTCCAATCTTCGCCACATCGAGAAGAGCTTTCGGGTATATTTTTTCCGGCTCCTCTCTGAAAGCATATCAAATAACAAAGCTCTCTCTCTCTCTCTCTCTCTTTCACTCTTTCTCTTGCGCACGGCGTACATAAAAATAAAAATAAATAGAAAAAGCCATTGCCTTTTGTGAAACAGTAAACGCTACAGAGATTCCTTCCGCGCGCATTCGCGCGCAAAAAGGAAATGGAACATCGAGCATGTTTCGCGACGAGGGTCCTAAAATTTTCATCCAACTTCCTATATAACGTTCAACGCATGCCAGATGGTCTAGGAGAGCTTTCGATCGAGTAGCGCCGCTCTCGAGAATCAAAGCTGTGTGTGTATGTGTGTGAGGATATAAACAATATACTCGTAGATTGGTTATACGTCTGCGTGCATATGATGCCTATATCTCTTTTTTTCTTTCGCGCGCGCGCTCGCAAGCTCCCGAGAAATAAGCTCTTGCAGTAGCAGAGAGAGGCTACAAAATTTGAGCGGCTGGTTCTGCAATAGTAGAGCTTTATCGCACGCACGGTCGTGCTTTTGAACTCGAAAATTCTCAGCCAGAATCCATCGTCGAGTTTGACCAAACTCGAGCCGTTACCACTGGCGTGTCGATTACGCTGTATTATTCTCAGTAGCATATGGCAGTAGGTATAATGCGCATTATCATCTCGCCGCTTGATAGCAATTAAGTTCCGCTTGACGCTTTCCTTGAATTTCAATATCGCATTCCCAAAAGCCGTTCGGTTCTTCCTCCAGCTCTCGAGATGCAGAGCCGGCGCGCGAGCGCGTCTATATTAATATACGCGCTCGGGCTTGTAAAATCGCGCTCGCCAGTGGCGCGAGGCCGCGGTTCCAAGATCTAAGAATACCTCCAAGCTCTCTTTCTCGCTCTGCTGTTATTTCTCGCTCTCCGCATGTTCTCCGCTCTGCAGTCTCTCTCTCTCTCTCTCGCTCTCTCTCTCTCTCTCACTCCTGCTCTCATATGCCTGCGCCGCGTCGCGGATAGGCCTCGGCTTCGTGGTCATACAGTAGTCGAGGAGTTGTGTGGAAGTGAAGACGTCACGAGGCAGCGCGTACACTCATACGTGGAAAAAGTGTCGTCAGCTGTAAAAAGAGCGCGAGTAGATCGCGATAATAGAGAGACAAAGCGAGAGATAGGAGTGAGAGATCGCGCATATATCGATGGAGAAGCCGATGGAAATACAGTACAAGGAGGCTCTGGAACGCTCGTTGCAGAAGGAGAGCTCGGTGCCGTGGGACAAGTTGCCAAATGTGCCACGACCCTCCCTCGTCCCGGAGCCGTTCACCGTCTGGGGCCGCAAGCGCCAGGACCCCAAAAAAGAGTTCTACCAGTACGTCACGCTCAAAGAGAAGGAGGGCGAGGTCCGCGGCAAGAACGCCGCCAAGGACGACCATTCGAGGCAGCTCATCGAGGGCGGAACCATATCCAAGGTCGGCCTCGACGCCGCCGGTGAACTGGCCCAGCGTGGACACGTCTTCGAGCACGGCGTCCTCGCTCGCAAGCCGGGACAGCACCGGCACGCGACTACGCCTGCCACCGGCAGGACCAAGATCCTCATGGCTTTGCAGACACCATCTTGGTACCGATTCTAATTGCCGAGCCGTCATGCGCAGACGTTTCTTCAGCTGCGGACGATATCGACGCGTGTCTTTGCCGAAAGCACGCAGCTTTTATCCTTGTTACTGTATTCGTACGAACTATTCGAGGCGCTCTTTTTTGTGCAATTGGGATCGAGATTCTCGCCTCTGCGCGCGTCAGATTTTTTAGCCGCAATAGCCGAGTGTGTATCGCGTTTTTTTCGGAGCGTTATTTTTAGTTCGAAGTGGAACCGCAGCCGAGATCGCTTTTACGCTGTGCGAAAAACTTCGAATATATAATAGTCATTTCGTTTTCTGCTGATGCAGCCAGATCGTCTCGAGATACATACATTCTTAGCACTTTACTATTATTATTATTATTATTATTATTATTATTATTATTATTATTATGTCACGTACGATCTACATGTAATCTATAGGTATACTGTATGGAGAGAGAAAAAGCGTTGGTTCTTCGTGTTTTCGAGCGTAAAGGGGAAAGAGAGGAGAGACAGGATGTTATTACTTCTTCCACGAACACGAAACCGTGACTGCCAAGTTTGTCGCAATCAACTGGACGTTAATCATTCTAAACTTGGAGACGGGCCGATTTAGCGGTTCTCCTCGCTTTTCTCTTTTCTATACTTCATATACACAGAGCGATGAGCCGATGTATTATTACGTTTTTCCCACCAACTCTCGACAAAGGAGAACGCGTTGTGGATGCAAGTTCCCGCGATGAGTGTAGATCAGCGAAGAGAAGGGAAAATAAACTGCGAAACTTTTTACACAAGTTTTCCTTACCGCGTATACGNCCGCCAAGGACGACCATTCGAGGCAGCTCATCGAGGGCGGAACCATATCCAAGGTCGGCCTCGACGCCGCCGGTGAACTGGCCCAGCGTGGACACGTCTTCGAGCACGGCGTCCTCGCTCGCAAGCCGGGACAGCACCGGCACGCGACTACGCCTGCCACCGGCAGGACCAAGATCCTCATGGCTTTGCAGACACCATCTTGGTACCGATTCTAATTGCCGAGCCGTCATGCGCAGACGTTTCTTCAGCTGCGGACGATATCGACGCGTGTCTTTGCCGAAAGCACGCAGCTTTTATCCTTGTTACTGTATTCGTACGAACTATTCGAGGCGCTCTTTTTTGTGCAATTGGGATCGAGATTCTCGCCTCTGCGCGCGTCAGATTTTTTAGCCGCAATAGCCGAGTGTGTATCGCGTTTTTTTCGGAGCGTTATTTTTAGTTCGAAGTGGAACCGCAGCCGAGATCGCTTTTACGCTGTGCGAAAAACTTCGAATATATAATAGTCATTTCGTTTTCTGCTGATGCAGCCAGATCGTCTCGAGATACATACATTCTTAGCACTTTACTATTATTATTATTATTATTATTATTATTATTATTATTATTATTATGTCACGTACGATCTACATGTAATCTATAGGTATACTGTATGGAGAGAGAAAAAGCGTTGGTTCTTCGTGTTTTCGAGCGTAAAGGGGAAAGAGAGGAGAGACAGGATGTTATTACTTCTTCCACGAACACGAAACCGTGACTGCCAAGTTTGTCGCAATCAACTGGACGTTAATCATTCTAAACTTGGAGACGGGCCGATTTAGCGGTTCTCCTCGCTTTTCTCTTTTCTATACTTCATATACACAGAGCGATGAGCCGATGTATTATTACGTTTTTCCCACCAACTCTCGACAAAGGAGAACGCGTTGTGGATGCAAGTTCCCGCGATGAGTGTAGATCAGCGAAGAGAAGGGAAAATAAACTGCGAAACTTTTTACACAAGTTTTCCTTACCGCGTATACGGACGAATGGAAATGTATAGTGGAAATTTGTTCGTCAATTGATGTTTATAATTGTATCGATCGTCGTGTAAATTCATTTATTCTCAAATTAGTTGTGAGTCACTTTGTACACATCCAAGTCGCTAAAATAAATTTGTAAAAATGCCAGAAACCGCATTTTCCTTTAAAGATACGAACCTATATCAACACCCATCTATTTATATGCTTTGAAAACAAAAACAAAAAAATCGTTCGCTGTGAACACAAACGCAGCCAAATAACTTTTGAAAATTAAATCTTCACCGGTGCTGATTTCCATTGGCCTTTCAAAGCAGAGAGCCGTCGATATATCTATTGCGCGGCTGTTATTTGATCCTAGATACACTCAGAGAGTCGGCCGAGTAATGGAAACGAAAACGAAAACAAGAAGGAAAAATCTGCGAAAAACGTACGATGTATATATTACTCGCGAAAGTAAGACTTTTTCTTCCTTGTGCAGCTTTTTCGAAAACCTATTTAGACGAGAGTAGCGCATTATTTCTCTCCCTCACTATTTTTCTAAATCCTCGTTGGCCCTATGTCGCTCGGCTTCATTTTTATACGCACGACCGTAATCGTATGTCCAATGCTTATTCCACACACGCGGGTGCTTTGTCCTACTTTTCCGCTCAGCACGACGTCGTGTATTATATCTCGCTCGTTAGCCCTGATGGCGCACATCGGGCAGCTTTATTTTGTTTTATTTTATTTTCCGATGCGGAAGTCAACGTCACAACCTGCTGTAAATATCCTGCGCCGGATGATGATGCTTATGCGCTACTCGGAAACTTTTAATTGGGAAACCCATTCAATTAGGCTATTGAAAAATGGACACGGCGCTGTCACGCTCGCGCTGGAAATTGAATTATTATAATTGTGTATAGGTATATCATTCCGCCTGATGCTCATTACATTTCGCGGCGCTGATGGTATAATGGAGGGCGCGTCATGATGAAACATTTCAAACTTGTCTTTAAACTTATAGAATAGGTACAATATTGTGTTAAAGTTAGAAAAAGGATTAGCTCGATTTCGCAATCTCCCCCACGGACAATGCTGTAGTTGTAAGTATATTTTCCGGCTTTGAAAACTGGCATCGCAGCGACGCTAATTCCGTATGCGCGACCGTTATGCACGCACGCTTGCACTGAACAATCAAAGACACATACGTGCCGTCCGCGCGTATTATTCGAGCTATTTTTATGCAGTGCGAACCTTCGTCATTATCTGTTTACACGGATTTGTATGCGCAGTAACAGCAAAAAGGAAGTCGATTACGTAGAGTTTCCGAATCTCGAAAACAAAAAAAAATAATGTATCATGAGCATACCGTGTTTGCGTATTATATAAAAAGCATCAGTACCACATGTGTGTATATATAATAGTCACGATGTAAAAGGCAGGCAGCACAAGCCACACCTTCCTTCAAACGCACGTGCGCGTTTTTAACGTATGAGATGAAAAGCAAAAAAGTAAAAATGCAAAATTCGATAGAGATATTGATGAATTTTATATAATATAGTCAACGACACACCGAGTTTTAGCACGGCTGCTGCACGCGCACATATTATATACATGTATTGTTATATATAATACATTAAATGCGATTGCGAACGTAGGTATGTATGACACATAAATATATAAATATATATACATACCAGTCGAGCAAGACTGCGCGAGTATGACGATGCATTTACGTGCGTTTTCATATATATATTGGTCCTGTGCTCGCGCAGCTTTGATGCTGTCGATATTATACGCGCACTTCTGATATTATCATTATATTACACCTTCGTATACAGAGTTTATTTATCTGTATGTATATACAGGGGTAGTGCGCGGCACTGCACGCATATACAATACTAGAAGAAGCAATATTTGCTCTCTCTCTCTCTCTGAGCACAAACAGTCAGTCTCTTAATAGTCCTTATATACTTGTATAATGTACCTACGCGCGTCTGCACTAGTATCACATCGTCATCATCATTATTATTATTGTTGTATTTCTATTTACTTCGCGCGTATAATCTGGATACGCTGTACGCTTGCGAGTCGTCGTCATCGTCGTCGTCGTCGCTGCACCGGCGCTTTGGCCCCGTATATACTCCGCACGTTGTGTGTCTATATATACATATACGTAATCCCAAAACACTTGTATATGTATTACAGTCGTAGAATATTGCCTCTCAGAGTCGAAATCGCGTCGAGCATGCAGCGGTAGACTCCGCGCGACGCGTGTATATAATACACAGTCGCTCTCTCTCTCTCTATATATATATATAGTTCCCTTTCCTCAGCTCCCTCGTGTATATATATAGCTGTGAACATATATATGTGTATTTTGCACGTAGAGAGAAAGCATAACCCTTTTCGCAACTCTCAGAATACCGACTCGCATACACAGACTAACTTTTGTCATAGCCGCACGCGACACTCAGAAACACACATTATATACATCACTGTCTGCATCCGCACCTCCTACATATACACACTCACTTCGCAGATCCTCTCCGAAGCACAACCTCAGTATAGCACCTCCTTCTCCGTGTGTATTTTATATATGTCATATTATAGACGCACGTAGGCACTAGGCACGTCCTTTGAGACGGCATTTCCATTTCCACCGCATACTTTTCGGAATTTCTCCGCGCCCGCGTGCACACAACGCGATATGGCTGCATAGATATAGCTCCGGACTGTGTATACACAATAATACACTTACGAATGTGTGCGACGTATAGTGCGGCTGGTTTGTGAATTTGAGGGCCGGGAAAAGTCGTGGGTTTCTCGCGAGCTAGAGGGAAAATTTCTGGCTGAAGTGGCTAACTGTCAAACCGTCGGGAAGGTGCATTATGGTTAAACATGGCCCATCGAGTGCGCACATCTCCGCAAAGAGAGGTATGGGGGCGATGGTAGTTTGCAGGAGACTATATTCTTATACAAATAATATCCGAAAGCTCGCAAAGCTGCGAGAGACGCGAATGTTTATATTGCTGATCAGTCTTGTTACACGGTTTTATATACGCGCCGAAATATTTCAATGATCCACTCTTGCACCAGCGAGAGGGTTTAATTACATTCAATTGCCGAACAACGCGATCGATGTACGCACACACACACACACAAAGTGGAAAATACCGCGGAGTACGGTGCGGACGCGGTAATTTTTTTGTACACATACGAAAGCCGAGTTCGCTAATTAAAAAATTAGCTTCATTTCCGATTCAGCGAGCGCGTAATTAAAATTTTGCTTGTGCATACGCACGCAGCGTATAAGCTGTACCAAAATATAGTGTCGATGAAATCCACAGCTGTATTTGCCCACAGTTCGGAGAAAAAGCCCGGGGGTTCGTTAATAAAAAGCCCCGTTGTTGTGTAGCATTTCGGAATTTCATAAAATGACGTATGAGGTGCGCGGAGTACATAATACCGCATAATACAGCAGCCGCGGGCAAACGAGGAAAGCTTTTATTTGTTTTACGAACAAACGCGCGTGGAAAACTACAGGCAGCACATATATGTGCATCGGGATAAAAGTATGCAAACAAAAGCACAACTGCTGCGGTCGCTTTTATATTAAAACGCGATCAATCAATCTCTATTTCGTTGGCACTCGAGAAATTTAATAATATATGTAAAAACACGCCCTGCCTCTCTTTCTACACATTGATTATATATATATATATAGACCTATATACCTTTGTGCGAGTGACGTCCAGTAGATCGTATAGCGAGCAAAAATAAAGGCCAAACCCCGAGTGTACGATAATTGTTCCAAGCAAAGAAAAACAACAACGCATGATGACGCCTCTCTTTCTCTCTCTCTTCTTCTCTCTCTTATTCTAATAAACAAACACGCACATAACGCACACGCTATGCACTTATATTGTATGAAAAAAGTACACACAGCATTGCTGTATATAGAGACTGCCTGACACATGCACACCCACACACCCACACCCACACAGCTGATCAAGTATATAAAACACGTGCTATTCTGGCTCTGCCGATATCTAGACGCCCCGGCACTACGTCGTCCGCGACTATCCGTCGTCGGGCGTGAGGTCGGCCCAGGAGCAGTACAGCTACTCCTACACCAACCAAAGCAGCAGCGACAGCAGCGATCGTTATGGCCGACCCCAACGTCAGAGCTACACCAGCGAGAGCACGGTGAAGCGCGAGACAGGGCCCTACGGCAACTACTCAACCGAGCGCAGCTCCAGAACATCATCGGGCGGTGGACCTGGTGGATACAGATCCTCCTACGAGAGCAGCACCTCCGGCAGACTGCCTGGAGGCACGACTTATCGCCACTTCTCCTACCGCGTCTAAATCGCAGCTAGCGTTCACTCTGATCTCTCTCGTATATATATTTATCCTATATACGTATAATATGCGAGGAGCGCGCGCACGAGCATCGCTATACATAATTATGCAGCTTTTATTGTTTCTCTACTATTTGCGTCAGTTTCGTCCTCTTCGAAATCCCGTACATGCACACATTGCGCCATAATATGGATATTTGTCGATTTCATCGAGCGCGCGCGCGGAAAATTTAATTAACGCGCCTAGCGAAGCAGCGAATCGAGCGAAAAAATTAATAAAATTTTTCTTCCCGTAATTGGCCGCGCAGCAACGCTCTAATTAAAATTTTTAACCACCGTGCATATATATATATATATACACATACGCAGCCGCGATCGGGAAATACGAGTCGTCGAGCGTAGCGCATAAATTTAAAACGAATGTTTGATGATCGATCCCTTCGCTCGTGCGTAGTGTAGAAGGCACACAAGGTTATACGTTACACGACGAGAGGAGTAGTTCATTCGTGCTCCTATATACATATATTAGAGATTTTCGAGCGCCTTGCATCGCTTTATTAAGGTTCTCGAATATCAAAGCGCTGCTCGCTTCGCCTGTATGTATACCTATATAATAATAATAATGATCAATGGGACGATCGAGTTTCATACGCGGGATTCTTAGCAAAATGTTCCCTTTGAATATAAATTTCGACGCGGTCGGACAAAGTCTATAGCTTCGCGCGTATTCCCTGTCAGAGTCAACTCTCGAAGAGAAAATTTTGCCTCCGTTCATGGCTTACGCTTTTATATAGCATTTTATTTATCTATTGTATTAGAAGCTCAGCATTTAGCATAATCTCTTGCTTGCATTTTTCTTTCCTTGTTTAATTTTCTACGCCTCTACCATATATATTATATTATTGTATAGCAATAGCCCTGCCAATAGCGCGCGCGCGCCAAACCTTGAACTTGCGAGATTTAGTCTCTGTACAAAGGAGTGACGAAAAAAATGAAACTAAAAAACATATATTATATACATATAACCGTAGTCATTGTTGTACTATCTTCGAAATCAATGTAACGCGCATTAGATGATTAACAAGGCGTCGAGCCACCGCATTATACACGCGCACACGCACACGCACACCTGCTGCTGATGCAGATCTGCGCGTCAAAGGTATATAAGCACAAGAACCGAGAAAATTCCGCGGAGTGATTGCGCGACGCTGCATTGCCGTCAAGGCTTTGGCACGAGATTGCAAGTCGCGCAAGCGGACGAATTTATACATTAGAACGCCAAGCGGTTGCGAGACGCGCGGAGAAATTATATTATACACACACACATATATATGCACACGCGCACACACACACACACACACACAGCAGAGAGAGCTTTTATGTATGGTCTTTTCACACTGAAATATACATATATATAGTCGATTGAATACAAGTCGTCTTTCGTTTTCCCGACCAATCTCCAGCATCATTTATTCCCTGTCGCATATCACACGTCGATTGCATTATTATTATTATATCTGCACATACGATGTATATAATATATACCATTTCACTATTCAATTGGAATTATACCCGCTGAGGGGAGGATTGCAATTTTCTATGTTAGTTTGAATAATTTACTATACGGAATATTCCAACATCGGCATCAGCGACACTGATTTTACAACAGTCAGACGCATCGGGGAAACAAAGCACGGCGAAATACATGTCAAGATGCAATAAAAAAAGCCCGAGCAAGCGGTTGGAAAGTCAGCTTTAACTGAATATTCGCAGCGTGTTGAGCGATAAAATCACTAACAGAAAATTAACTCGACTCACCTATCTATAGCTAATAGACACACAACGGGGCACAATTGGCCACTCGCGGTTTATTATTAGAGTTCAGACTTCTCGAACGACACTAGGCGAGCCGGAAAAAAATGCGCTTTTAGCTCATTACACAGGGACAGCTGCACGCACGACGAGAAAGCAAAATGGTTCTCACTTTAAAGAGAAACGAAACAACAGTGCACACGCGTCAGTCGCGCTCTCTGCATCATATAATAGTGTCCCGTCTCTCTTTCTAAGCTATATGTATCTAATCTTATCTACATATATGTCTCTATTCATCGCATCGACATCATCAATAGCGAGCCCAGAGATACTTTACTATACTTAAAATCTTCATCATCTCAGAGTCTTCAAAACTTCACAAATAAAATTAATTTCTATATATAATACCCTTATAATTATCGTATTGTTCTTTTTTCTCCCGATTTTTGCGTGCTTCCTACTTCTGACCACGACGACGACGCGGCTAATCTCTGTCGTCGACGGGGCTCGACCGCACCAAAATAAAACCAAAAACGAAAAAACAAAAAAAAAAAATTATACGAAAACTGCATCGTATATGCGATTGTCGCACGTTGAACTTTTTCCAACTATAAAAAGCCGATACTGCAAGGCCCATTCTACTTATACAACCCTTATGCCACCACCACCTACGTGAGTACTACAAGGCGTTGATTGAAAAGCTCAGAGTCAAAGTGAAGTTATTCATCTCTCTCTCTCTCACCTCGATGCATAATATGTTGGCCGTAAACTTCGCGGAAATTCGTTTGGCCTAACGAGTATGAATAATTTTAGATTCAACTGGCTGCGTTAACGCGAGCCGCACGGCGAAATCGAAGTAAAATTTGTTTTCACTTGATGCTGAGCTGTTCACTTTATACGAATTTTTTTTCCCCTGGCTCCACTAATAATTACTAGAGTGTATACATAATCCGTAACTCTTTCTTTTTTTTTCTTTCTTTTTTTGTTGACTTTGTTGAATTTTTTGGCCTGAATTTCTCTATTTTTCTTGTCTTCTTTTTATCTCTAGTGCAAAGAGGCTGCGTATCCTGCTGATTCTGCTGCTTTTGATTTTTTCTTCTTTACACAATTAATTTGTACGCGCGAGAGAACTAACTTGAAAATGCTTAGACCAGCTATACAAACATCGTTTAACGAACCACGAAATAAACGGATGAAAAAAACTTATGAAATAACTCGGTTCGCGTTGTCGGTCTTGCTTGGACCTTGAAAAAAAAAAATATACATCAATCAGCCTCTTGATCCGGGGTTCGTTGCGTCGAAGCCCTTGACAAAATAACTCTTCAATTTCTATTTTTACCCTGGCAAAAAGTCTTTAGGTCAGTGGTAATGAATGAGCGAGAGAGCTATAATCCGGCGCTCGCTCTCTCTCTCTCTCCTCTTCCCTCTCTCGTGTTCTTTAGAGATCGTGAAATTAATAATTAAAGTTTTAATTGCTCAATTTATTAAATTTAACTTTTCTGATTGCATAATTAAAAGTAGTATCAGATTACTTTGACTCGAGCGCGCGCAAACTCGCGCAGACTCCTGTATATTTATAGAAGCCTCGGCTAACGGGTGTAAAAGTTAATTCAACTGATTTTCCGCTCGCCTATACGCAGCAAAATCCCTCGCAGATAATTTAAACTCGCGCTGAAAGCAAATAACGGTATATGTTACGATAAACGGGTATATATATATACTGCGTTTTGCCCGCAGCTATATATAGAATAAAAAGATTATTTTGCCGCAGTGTAAAGTGTATACGCGAATTTCGAGAGAGAGACGAAAATAGCCAGCCAATCCGACGACAGCCGTATATATATATATATATATATACGGCTTCACACACACACACATATATATATATATATATATATATATATATGTGTGTGTGTGTGTGAAGAATCATCTGAAAGACAGCGTCACTCGCGTTTCCCCGTCGGGAAAAGCGGAAAGATAAAACCGTCGCTGAAAAAGCTCTCTTATCTCCGGCAAAATCTCAGCGCGATAAAAAAAAACGCGCGCGCGCCTGCACACACACGGACACACGAGATCTCTCACGCCTGGCCGCATATAATTATTCCAACGCTTTTGACTAAAAAAAAGTCTTAAAGGCAGCTATATACACACCGCCGAAAGCGATATCCTCTGCACAGCTGCTATGCGCGTGAAACATATAATGCTGCGCCTTTCTCTCTCTACTATGCAAGCCTGCAACAGTAGCAAATCCGACAGCAAAGATATTTAAAAAAATATGCTCATTTATATAATTGAAAAAGAATATACGTACTAGCAAGATTCGTGATGTCTTAATGTATATAGCTGAGGACGATACCTCACATGCCGTACACGGCGCACAAGAGGCTCGTTTCCATAGTACACTCGCCGGTGCACATTTACCATTCCGGCACTTACCTGCCGATAAAGATACACTCGCGCGTCAGGCCCAGCATCATAGCGGCAGAGCTCAACAGGATACGCTACCTCACCAGGCCGTCCAACAAGTCTTACACGTCAGAGTACCTTAACTCCAGGGACTATATTGTAAGTCGAAAATTTGTAAGTTTCACCGCTACGACCGCATCCATGTGTGGCGGGGGTAGATGTGCTTCGCCGTTTGATGCTCTATTAATCTATTATTTTATGAGAGCTGGTTTTTTTGAATACTAGTTTTTGAATATCTACTAGTTTTTGGTCAATTCTTTTTCGCAAAAAGTAAACGTAGTTTATCTAGTCAAATCTGTGCAGTATTATCGTTGAATGTTGAGATATAAGTTTTTGCAAAATAAATTTGAATGGGAAAAGAGAGTAATGGAAAAATGGTGTTCGATTTAGGACTTCGATGATGAAACCAGGGAAATTCGCGCAAAGACGGACAATCTTCTCCGCAAAATCCACGTCTTTGTACCCCGACCCTCAATCAGGTAAGAATCCTTTCAAAAAGTTCATTGCACTCTCGCGTTTCAAGTAGACTAATTGCGGTATGGTCAGACACGCGCGTTCGTTCAATTTTCTAACTTATTACCTTTTTCTGAAAAAAAAACGCAAGTCGCATTACCCGAATGTTTATACCTACTATTATTGCGCAACGCGAAGAAAGGCCCATTTAAAAATAGCAGCATTTTTCCGGCTCATCGAAGACAAATCCGCATTAAGAGATTGTTTCTCAGCGCGGCAGCTTCTGTCATCAGAGGCTATTATGTTTCCGAGGCACCTATTATTAACCGCAAACTATCAATCTAACGAAGGCAAATCAGTTTACGCAACGCGTTTAGAATTTAACGCGTCTGACTATATCCGGCCTCGCTCTACTGCGGTGGAAACACGAATACTCTCTCTCTCGATCGATGTCCGATGAAAAAAAAAACAACAACAACATTCTCTGTCCTCAGCAACTACGACGAGACCTCGCCGGAGCGTCTGCGCAGCGACGACTATGTGCGTCGCATCATCAACGCGAAGAACTCGCGCAAGGACATCGAGAGCCTGCCCTGGTACAGCACACCGGAAAAGCACCGCGACATCGGGGCTGGTCACTTGGCCTGCATCAAGTATGCCGGCGGTAGGCCCCAGTCGAAACGCCGACCTTACTACACGGTTGGTGACCTGGTACCCGGTGATGTCAAGAGCGACGTCAAGCTCATGAGCTACTACATGAAGAACCGCAAGGCCGCCGAGGACGCCTGTAAGTCTAGAGCACGCCGTGACCAAAGCTGTATAGCCTCGCACACTCACAGTAATGATAATGATGGCACAGACCTACTGTAAACACGCGCGAGACGCGTTGTCGCGATTTCTATTTACAAGTTTTATAATACACCTGTTTGTTTACTTTTTTTTCTTATGGTATATTCTTTTGTTTTTTTTTTCTATTTAAACATACGCGAAAGCTCGACGCAAAACGCATTTTCTCTCGCCAGTTTTATTTTTCACGCATACACACAAACTGTTTCCTTGTCGAAACGCGTTGAAATCGCATATCTGTCTGTCAGCTCCATTTGTTTGTTATTTTTTTTTTTTTTTTATCTCTGGGATTTGGCAGAGGTCTGCAGCATTTCTGTATGCTAGACGTGAACGCATTACGTTACTTACACCCACGTGCATATAACACTGCACGCATACAACGACACGCGCAATCTATGTGCTGTATATACACGTTGCCGATATATCCCGTAACAAAATGCGTCCACCGTCCGCGTAGAGTTTTTCTCTTTCAATTACTGCTCTCGCACACATATATATCTACCTACACATTAGAATCTTTGATTATATTGAAAAATCAAGGCGGCCTCGAGACGTCGTCGTGTGATGCACTTTTTTTGTCTTTTTTGTTCCTTTATTATGATGTTTATACTTTTACCTTTATTTTATATATACATCTGTATACCTTCGTATTTACACACACGCATACATGCATATACTTTCTCACGTGTCTGAAGGATTTCCTCCTCTTTTCGTTGTTTTCTGTGTATGTGAGACGTGCGCATTTATTTTTATTATTTATAATACACACTTTCCTCTCTCTTTCTGTTATGTTTATACCTCTCTGTCTTTCCGGCACTTGTCTTTAACAATAATTAAAAGTGACGACGAGTATGAAGAAAACAGACAACACGTTTATGAAGATCGATTATTATTTTATATTTTTGTTTGTATATATACGCCCGTTGTTTATCCAGCCGACGTCGCATCGAGAAAGCAAAGAGAAAAAAAGAGCACGATATAACATAAACGAAGCATTGACGGGCGCTGCGTACTGATGCATATGTAAAGCAGTACATACATAAACAGGAGAGAGCGAGAAAATCTCGGAGGCAATGAGCACGCGGGCGGGAGCCGCATAAACGCTCGCGAGCGGTGAAAAATATTCTCGTGAGCGAGGCAAAAGAAAGCGAGAAAGTACAGCAATAATAACGAGAGCTATATACTAGTAGGGCAAAAAAGCAAGCGAAAATATACACGCAGTCGCTCTGCACGATCACATATATAGGTATATATATAGAGACGCATAGCCCACAGCTATACGAGCACAGCGGTTTTCTCAACGTTTCAGGCGGCAAGCAAATCTCCAAGCAGGCACCTGGTTGGAGAGATCGCGTCCCCGAGCTGTACGAGGATCCCACTAAAGCGAAACCCAAAGTGGAAGAGGAAGCCGAGGAGGACTGAAACCATAATAAAGCGCCCATCGAGATCACCCCCCCCTCTCTCTCTCTCTCTCTCTCTCTCTCTCTCTCTATCTTTCTCTAAACACCCCCACGACCCCCCACCCCTTGAATAGCCCCTCCACCCCCATTAACCCCTTGACATAAACACGCCATACTCTGAACCCTTATACGTCAACGTCACTTCTTATTCTGAATTCCGGCCCACGACTTTACGTCGTCTCTGCCATTTTTGTTTATTACGTACAACTGCAGTACACTTCTTGTAGATCGGTTGTTATATACTTATCTTGTTATTTTGTTTATCGCGCGGTTATCGCTGATTTCTGCAAAGGACATTATTGTTCTATCAAAAATACACACACACACACGCATACACGTATAAGACTATTGGAACAACAGACCACGAATACGGGGGAGCGTGACAAGGTTAAATAAAAATGTCCATTCGAACGACGCGATACATGCGACATATAACACTCTCATTGACTCTGACGCTATACGAAAAATTATGCATGCACGCACACACACGCAATATATTATATACGAGAGAAGATCCTATATCTGTTGGTGGCTGTCGTTATACAAATCGTATTTTTCGCATAAAACCACGCGCTGTGGAGATAATGTTTTTGCAAACGCTCTTTAAAAATATTCACCCGAGAGACGCTCCATTCGAACTTCCGTTCGATGCGTTTTGGGCAAATATTTTTCAGCTCCAATAAACATATATCTTCGTCGCGAAATAATGTGATTGATCTGGAAAAAATATTATCCAACGATTTTAACGCACACGACGAACAACTATATACGGGACAGAAAAAAGTTCAGGATCTTTTCTATCGAACGACATTTCACATTGTACACGATTTCTCAAACGAATATACTATACATGAAAAAAAATCGAGAGGAAAAGAAAAAACTTGAAAAATCAAATAAAGAAAATTTGTTAATTTATCAAAAACATCTATTTTTTACCTTCTAATGACTCCTGTAATTTCATTTGCCTACAAATACGTTCCCAAATTAGGCAAAAAAAAAAAAATATATATATTAATTCGAGGTAAGACTACTCTCAGTGCGTGTCGCTTCAAATTCTAACGACCTTTTTGTTACCTCGAGTGTGAGGGGGACAAGACAAACTTGATCAATTTCTGTAAGCTGTTCTATAAAGGGTTGAAATTCTCGATTAAAAAAAAAAAAGAAGCTTAAATATTTAATTCTCATGATCAGAATTCATTTGTCAACTCGTTGTTTCGCGCCGACGCAAGAGGATTCGCGAATATGTATATTTTATACATAAACAGAATTTAAAATTTAGAGGTGCAAAAGACGAAATTCATTTTGACGCACGCAAAAGTATAATACGTTCGAATTTCGAATGGCTTTTCACATGGCGCTTTTAGTATTATTATACAAAATCCTCTTTCCTCGGCGTATAGTCGTTCCGGACCGCGCATTAAGTGACCCCCGCTTAGCCGGACATCTCTCTCCTCCACTCGAGGGCACCTGACGAAGAGAATATAATCGCATTTGGCCCTTAACAAAAGCGCCCGAAGTTTCCCGCGTGTCCGCCAACCATCTACGCCACTTTAACTTCGCATATGCGGCGAGAGTGACGCTGCAGCCGAATAAAAGGACGAATGTCCCGGAGCGCGCATATAATTATAATATAATATATTATACATATATATAAGCTGGTCGCAGCGTCGCGAGAGCTTTGCAGTTCGACCTCTCGCTACGACTCCGACTACAATATATATTTATAATAATATATAATCGTCTTATCATTCTAAAACTCATCAGCGCGCCGTTAGCCCATATAAATATACTGCGACTGCAGACCCGATCATCGTGTGTAAACTCTCGCCTAATCGAATTCTCTTTACCCCTCATATATCGCCCCACTTAACCCATATGTGTATGTATATATAAATATAGCTCTCTCACGTCATTTCATTCGATTCGTGCTACACCTCATAGCTGTAGGGCTGTAACCACAAACAACAAATTGTGATGTTATATACTCAGGCTTGCGTCGCGTCTCGCGCGATTGAGATCCATGTGCTCGATCTCTCTCGCACGCGCGCGAACGTCGAGCGCCAAAGGAGAAAATAATATTATCGACTAAGTGCTGTTATAAACGACGAGATCATCCGACTTCCAATAAGCTTTCCTCGATAAAAACTCATCATTTTTTTTTCTTCAACTTTACGTATCTAACTTGTTCGCAATGTAACACCGCTTTGATTTTTTGCTCTCTGGAATTATAATGCAGCTAGCGCTCAATGGTTCTTTTTTTCGCAACGAACATCCCTTCGATAACGCTTTGCCTGTGCGCTGAAAACAAAACGAGCGCAGCCTAGAGTGTGTATATACTGGTGGTTTTTAACAGACAATTTGTAAAATGAAAAAAAATTCCTATTTTTTCACAGCGCCGCCAAGCGTACAGCATAGCGAACGCGCTAAAGAAGCTCAGAATGGTTAGTATAGCGCCTTTTATAAATATAATTGAAAAAGAAAAATAAAGAATGAACAAAATACCGTACGCAAAAGCGGATGTTACTTTCCAATTTCGCTTCATATCGGATGGAATAAAAAAGCATTCCTTTGACTGTACTATTTCGCGCTGTAATTAAAATATTTTCCACCGCGCTGCGTGTGTACTAAAAAAATTACAAAGAGTAATTTCGCACGAATGGAAAATCGCGCGCTCTGCTCTGATGCGAATAAATCCGTTGCTCTCTGTGATATAAATTAAACTTCGAAGAAGATTAAATTGTAAAAGTTAAAAAAAAAAACAAACAAACAAACAAATCTTTAATAACCCCTGAGTTTTTTGCCCCAGAGTGTACTGTGTAAATACTCCTTCTGTGTTTCTGTAAATTTTAGCTCCCGCTTCTTCAGTCACATGGGCCGACGAGGTCGTCCACGAGGAAGGTAAGCACCAACTTCGATCTTCATTGTACCCTTTTCCTCCCTGTGTATACACAGAGAATAAAACTACTCGTGCCTTGTTCGTCCGTACACACACACACACACGCACGCAGACACATGCATCTCTCTTCTCACTTCACTCATCACCACCTTCGTATCGCGCTTTCCCCCACAACGTTCCTTCACATGTGCCGATGTTTACTTAGCACTTTGTATGTATGTGTCATGTCCGTGAGTAGAACTACCCGAAGAAGAGCCGGTACAGCAGCAGCAGCAGCAGCAGCTTGTCGAAGAAGAGCCGATGGTAGAAGTCGAGGTCGAGCTGACGGCGGAAGTCCAGCTGCCGAAGCCGAAGAGAAAGAAGGAAAAGAAGCCCGTCTCAGAGAACAATGACGTCGAGGACATGGAGGCCGAGTACGACGTGGACGGTGGTACGCTAGCTCCTTCTCTACGCAATCTCGTCTCTTCTACTTTTCTCTCTTCTTCTTTTTCCGCGCGGATTTATATACAATACATGTGTAGAGCTGCTGTATGTGTGTTGACTTTCTTTGTCGGATCCACTCGTATGCTGACCTCCTTTGTGAACTTTCTCTCTGTTTCCCTTCCCCCTGTGTTCCCTTCTTTTTGTAATCAGCGGGTTCTTGTCCTTATTGTTTCTCATCTCTGCTGTCTCCCTTTCTGTGTTTCAATGGTAATCTGGACCGGTTCTCTACCGCGTTGTTCTTATCAGTATCTCTCTGTCCTTTTCATCATACTTTACTTCTCTTTTATGCACGAGAAAAGTCTCATTTCATTGCGCTCGTCCATCGAGTATTTCATTCATTTTTCCAATATAAGCGCGGATCAGACAATGTATACATTTGAATTCGAACGTTATAGACGTATTTACCGATGCACGCAAGATTCTGCTGCATTGTACAAGAATTCAAGCATTATATTACTTTACCGTTTCTTCTCAGACTCTATGATATTATATGCTTTTGTGAAATACCGAGTGATTTTATTTTTATGGCTTTTCAGTGAAAAAGCAGCCAGACGACGAGACAATAAAGAAAGTCCAGGAGTACCTCGACAAGAAGGCCGCTGAAAAGAAGTAATGGACCTACCGACTTAATCTTTGCCGTATAAAAGACGAGCATGCTTGTGTTTTGATTTCCAGCTGTATTTTTTTTTTCCTTATGTATATAATAACAGTAGTAGAATATCGTCGTAAAGTTATACCGTAGTCGATTTTCACCGATTGAACATATATTTTTTTTTATCCGTGGAATTTTGTCTGAATAAAAAATCACGGTATTTCGAGTTTGATTGAACATTCAGACAGTTGTCCACGGCGATCAATTGTTCAAAATCGATTTCAGCGGGAAACTTTAATACGACTTTCTAAACGCTTGAGCTTCATATTTAGATGATAATTGTATAATATAAGGCGTTCGAAAACTTTCCGAGAAAGGTCTAGGTATACGCACCGCTTTCACGCGAATGACACACTTGATATTATACTTAATTGCTTATAATTATGTTTACCCATTTGCCTTAAGCTGTTCTGTCTATTACTCTCCTACTCCGGAGCCCGCTTACATAGTTCCTAGTACTAGCAATCTAACATATAGGCTGGGCTTTGTTGAGCATTTTCGAAGGAGGAAGTTTAATGAATACAGGTAAAAACCTTGAATGTTTAAAGAAGTCGTGTATATATATTGTAGCTGTTTTTATACTTCTGATTTAAAATCCGTTATCTAATTAATTCTCTCGTATATATATGATTCTTGGAATATTCGTAAGCTGTAGGCGCCGCTTACGGATAAAATCTAGAAATGGACATCGTACGCAATCCAGAGATCGTAACGGCGTTACGAAAAAAAAACAATCAAACCCTCTAGCAAATTGCCTATATTATATACTGTATACAGAATTGCGATAGCAACTATGGCAAGCATGGCCCAATCGAATTAACCGCATGACCCGTATACAACCCGATTTTCATGTCAAATTAGCAAAATCGCCCCTCTCGTGTACATTAAAAAATATGATACACCGCCGATTTTCAGAATGGAAGAGGAGAGGCGAGCCTGGGAATTGGCCGAGGCAAGGAGAGTCGCAGAAGAGCTTGAAATCGCCAGACTGGCCAAGATCAAGCAAGAGGAGGACATCCGGATCGCGGAAATCAAGGAACAGGAGAGACAGGAAGCCGAGAAACAGGCCATAATCGAGAGAGCCGAGGCTGCTAGACAAGAGGCCGAGAGACTGGTCGAGGACGAAAAGTAAGGATGATAATAGTATATAGACTCGAGTTTATACAGAAAATTATAATAATGGCGAGGATGTGCCGGTGTTCCAAGACGAGAAAGAAAAAAAACCAGTGTGTGTGTATAATCTTTTCAAAGTTGTGTAACAGCCCTACCGATCGCGTCCGAGCGTCGTGAGCGTCGTACCAAGAGACACGCTGCTTGCTGTTGCACGATACTTTAGAATGTAAATATATTAACGATCGGGCAAGTGGTTATTGGATAATTTTATTTGTACAAGAATCGATTCATTCCTTTGTATATGGTGTAACTTGGCTTGAATAAAACGAAAAAATCGCGGTGTAGTAGTAGCGAAGATTGTATATGTGCATGTTACATAATTATTAGTTTTGTTATACGAGACCTGTAAATATACGACGTTAATACATCAAATGATCGTTGATCGTTTTAATAAGCAAATTTTTAGAACTTTATTTAATTGTACTCTAAAACACGAAACACGTACACGATGTTTTATAATTACCCCCACACACATATGGTTGTACTAATCAATAGTATAAGCGAAGTGCTAAAACTATAACGAAAAATATTCGAAACAAACATTTAATTTCAACCCCTTTTCAACTGATGCGTAAAGTTTTATTCTTGAAAAATAATAAGTAATATAGAAGTCACGTGAAAAGAAAAACAGGTCAGTAAATTGTTGGGTATGGTTTTCACTAGTTGCATATATTTCATGTTATATGGCAGTATTATTATGTGGATATACGTTCTCATAGTGTATTCATTTGTCAATAAAACGTTTTTGTGCGATAAAATTTCAATTTATATTATACACGATCGTTTGACTGAATTTGTAATGTTTGTTTATTATATTTTGCATACCACATAGAGTTAAACGATTTTCTTATATCAGATATATATCGATTATGATTTGTATCGTCTGTTGCGGTGTCACCAGTGCTGTCTATTTTTTCTCTCGACACGAGACCTTTATTTTTATATTATATATATTATACTTTTTGAAAAGAGTTTTATGGAATGCGAGAGCTGTGGGATGGCAAATAATGACAAATCATTCAGACGAAATTCTGCATTTTAGATTGTACAACGAAGCCGTAGCGCAAGCTATCGCCGACGAAGAGGAGCGCTTGTTCAAAGAGAAAGAAAAGGAGGATCAGAAAAAGAAGCAGGAAGACGAGGAGGAGAAAGTTGTCCAGCTGGCGGCGACCAACGGTGTGGCCAGCGACGGCGTCGTCGTCGACGAACACCACTCCGAGGAACACTCCGTTCACCAGGACTTGTCGGACCAGGACAACGAGGCCAAGCCTTACGAAGTCGATCACGATGAAGACACACAGGTATATACAATCGCAAAAACTTAATAAATGATCGTCAAGAAATGCAATAAAAAAAAATCACGTAAATTTACAGATCGAGGAAGACGTACACGAGGAGCCCGAAGAACTCGAGAACCCCTTCGTCGACGGCGAAGGAGCGTCAGTCCCGGTCGAAGCCGACGAGCCCGTCCCGGAGACGCCAAAGGTCAGGGAGAGCGGAGGCGCCGGTGGAGAGCAAGGCTTCGACTGGTCCGAGTACGACAACGAGCCCGAGGGTGAGGAGACCGGTGTGGAAGAGCAGGCGCCCGAGGTCCAGGAAGAGAGCAGCACCGCTGGCGAGCAACAGGTCTTCGACGAGTGCGAAGTCGCGAGCCAGGCGGAGGCCGATGAAGCTCAGATCGAGGAGTCACGGGTGACGGAGGAAGCGCAGGTAGAGGAGGTGGCGAAGGTGGAGGAGGAGGAAGAGGAAGAGGTTGCACACGAGGAGGAGGTCGCACAACAAGAAGAGGAGGAAGCACAGGTGACGGAAGAGACGCAAGAGGAGGTAGAGGAGACGCAAGAGACACAGGTTGAAGAGGTCGAAGCGACGGAAGAGGTACAGATTGAGGAAGTCGAAGCGACGGAAGAAGAGGCCAAGTCTGAGGACAAGTCTGTCCACGACGCGTCCGAAGAGGAGGAGGATGAGGAGGAGGAAGAGGAAAAGGAATAGATTTTAGCTTATTATTTATAACTATGTAATATTTATACGATGAATATTCTCTTATTCAGTTCTATATTTATATTTGAAAAAAAAATCTTCGATATCATGTTGTTTTACAATTTTTTTTCACTTATTTATTGCTCTCGTTGAATATGACTACGTTGTATTTAGGTAATGCTCTGTTGTTGTCTTTTTTTTCGACTACTATTATGTATGTATACACAAAACATTTTTTTGATAGTTTGTAAATGCGTCGACTTTTTCTAGTAATATTTTACAATATAAGCGGACCAAAGTGATCGGGCCTAAGAAACCTTACGATATCTTTATGAAGGTTCTATGAAAATGTAATGTTGATAAAGGTGTCTTGAGTATTTATGTGTTTAATGTTGAATGTATTTGTTGAAATATATTTAACTCGTAACTCGATTATACATGATGATATTTATTACTCTCCAATGACCTGTTCCATCCAATAACCATCTTTCACATGAAAATAAGTTCAACATTTTCGACTACATTAAAAATTGCAGATACACTGTATTGAATTTCCTTGTATACATATGTATAAAAAAATCTCATTGTTTAGCATGATTTTTGACAAAATATTCGAGTTACTGTTTTGGAGATTCTTAAACAGAACATTTTATAGTTTATAATACCTAATGATTAATTCTAGCAATACATACTTTATTTAATAAAGTAAAATTAATAAATTTTGTATTGACAAGTCACAAATAAAACCTAAATAACTATACAATAGCTAATAATACAATGGGCTTGTCACCAAATATACATAATAATATCTAATACCAAGATTATGATGTTTTTGAGATTATATATAGAATTTTTAATGAAGCAAAATAAGGAGCATTACATCTACTTCATGAAAATATATGCATTTTCTATAAAATTTATAAAAAATTTACTATATTATATTTCCATCCAAAAATAACGAGTAACAAATCTTTAGGTAATTAGTATTTATAGTTCAATTCACTTGGGAATTGTACAAAAGTTCACGCGTTTGTCACTTTTATCACACATATTCACTTGTGTCATGAATTAATTTATCATTCTTTACTTGGGAAGAATTTAAGGTTGCGTTGCTCTGCGATGTGATGCTAGAAGCATCATTCTATGGCTTAATCTTACATTATGATCTCTTAAATACCTAATCAAGTCTGCTTGTTTTTCAAGCAGTTCAGCCAAGTTTAATCCTCTTTGGTGATACCCTACTTCACCAGTGTACGAGTCTTGTGTGAAAGACATGAGCCATTCCTCTCGGGTAACATCTGGTGGTGGCTTTGTTCGATTGAATCTAACCACTCTCTCTGCAATGAAAATAATTCATTTTTAGTTATTACAGATTATATTATTTTAAAAACCATCATCAAATAGACAAACAAACAAATACTTACTAATGTAATTTATGTAAACTGGTACTATGATTATTAACTCAAAAGTAGTTAACAAAAGAATATAATTTAATGGTGTGAACCACTCGGAAGCACGGCAGTAATTTTCATAGTTGTTCTTGTGGGTGTGATGTAAAATGACTGACAGCAACAAGTAGATTGTATTCCATAATGATGAGATGAACAGAGGTGTTCTGATGTGTTGATAAGTTGATTGGTAAAAGTCTAAGTAGCCACATATTCTAAGAGTGTGGTGTCTTGCTTTCACCAAATGATCGACTAACATGATAAGCAACCAATAGGCACAATGAAGATAGAGCAGTACAAAGTATGTGTCACATTTATTTTTCTCTTCAGGCCACATAGATACAAATATTATTCCAGTAATTTCCAAGGCTACCTGTAAATGAATAAGATGAAATATTTGATTAGTAAACTGTAATAATAGCATGAACATATTACATTTTTATATAAAAATTCACACTTACTCCAAAGATAAGAGGCACAGAAACAATTGGAACCGTATCCAACTTTTGAAAACTCTCTTGCTCCTGGGCAACCAGGACAGGCTGCAGATATTCTTCATCATCCATGTTTAATGATGCATCAAAAAATACAGCACCCTGAAACTAAACACGATACAACTCTATGACCAATGTTAAAATGAATTATAAAAACATAAGTAAAAAACAAAACATGTCTGTAAAGCAATGTCTGAAACAACTAACAAATAAACTAATAATCAGTGAAAGATTATTCAGAGGATGAGTAATACTCGATGTTGATAACAAACTTACAAATCTCTCAAGTTTACAGTAATTAGCACTTGTTGTAAGAATAATACGACAGAGAATGACCCAAAAAGGTAGGTTACAAGTAATATAAGAAATCAATATACGTAGATTAATAATCTATTAGAGTAGAGCTCTAAGAGGTTAAAACGCAAGAGGATATCAAACATTATTTTCTTATTAGAACGAAGAGATGTTATTCACTTACACTGCCAGAAGTACTTAAATGACGTGTGAGACTGACCATTCCCCGCTGAACAAAGAGTAAATGACGATTGGAAGTGGCAAGAAAAAGTAAAATATCAGACTTTGCTCCCCAGCCTTTGACGTTTTATCGTATTGTCTTGTTTTACGCCATTTTTCTGTTTGGCTCTCACATCTAACAGCTCAGCACAGCCACGAAAGACTGCAGCGACAGACAGTATAGAGAAAATTTTGTGAAACACATGATCGGCCGATGACGCATACCTTAAATATGTGTATGTATGAACGAGCTACGAGCTGAAGAATTCACGTACGTATTTGCTATGACTATATCTATACGTGTGTCCATTATATTACGTGTTATATGCATTGAATGTTTACTTTAGCTTGCAAGAGTACTCTGCAATGGTACGACGCCATTCGCGATATCGCGAGCTATATATATAGTTTGCGACTGCATTATGCGTCGTCGGGAATGAAGGGTTTTGGTTTACCGACAAGTGTGCTGGCGGGAATTTTGAAAGTTTACGTGCATACATCTATTCTTATAATTGTTATACACTTGATGGCACATTCTTCAATTGAAATTTATTGATATCAACGATTGGAATATTGCAAATGAAGCTGGATTTCTACAGATACTGACATATACTTAATACTTAATTCTGGAAAAATTAATTTAAATATGTTTTCAACGATTCATGAGAACGTCTTTTTTCCAAATAGGTAATTTCATGGATCTCTAACGAAAAATACCCTTTTTTCGTATATGTGTGTATGTTATATAAATTCAATATTGATAAACCATCACTTCCAAAAAGTTTCACAACAGACTATCCTGAATCAAACGAGCTTTCAGTTAAAAATAAAAAATCTCACTATCAAGTCCTCATATCCGTCTAAGAAATTCATATATAAATAAGGTCGATAAAGTATAAAAAGCTTATATACGCGCGCAACGTAAACGTGTATACCACCAGAAAAGGGAGCGGCGATAATATGCATATATACCGAGGACGATGTACTCAAAGATCGTTCCACTTTCGCGCTCCTACGCTTATTCTTCTTCCAAAACATAAATTACACGAGACTCGCGCGCATGCACGTTATAAAATCATGCTGAATCATGAAATCAAGCACAATTTATATTGTGCACCGCCTGCCAGATATAGCACCTATATACATATTATATAAACCACTTATAAATTTTCAGGCGCAACAGAGAGATACAAAAAAATAAGAGTTGGTAAAGCTCTGAAATAAACGAACGTCACTATAATTATATATACATATATCCAAACATCGCATAGCGCGTTCATAATCTCGAGCGATCTCGCCAAATGGGATTTCGCTAGTAGCGCGCTCGCGAGAGCGCTAAATAACTAGAAACCTTATTCTGTACACATATGTTTATCGGCCACCTGCTCTACTACTCCAAATTTCCAGCCGTCTCTGCTATGCTCGTTACCTATACACACGACGCATCCCTACCCTCTCCGCAGTTATAATATACATTATATAGATATTATAGAATGATACCTACCTTTCATACATGCATGATGTATGTGTTAAAAAGCAAAACTTGTATAGGTGCGCCAGCCATTGCACCGCAAGCTCGGGTACACATAACACTCGCAGAGATCAACTCGATCGTGCTCTCTGCATGTATATACGTATATACAGTTATACACATAGGTATATAGGTACACATGTACGAATGCGCGTGGCCGAGGCGGCGGCGGCGTCTGCGCGCACGTGGAAAATTTAATAGAACGAGTGAGAGAGGGAGAGAGAGAAAGCGCGAAGGCAGAGAGGATCGGCCAAGAGCTTGCGGAGCGCAGTCTTATGTGCCTTAAGCACGGCGCACGTTCTTGCCTCGGGCGCATTCGAAGAGATAAGTCGTACAAGTGCCTCGGCTCTGGCCTTCTGCTTCATACTTTTTCTTTTCCTCCCTTGTACACATCCGTATACATAATCGCGGCGTAATCAAGTCACGATCGAGCTTGCGAGTGACTGCCGTGCGTACGATTTTTATCCATAAAGGGCTCATTGCGGTACCGCTATAGATCCTCGGCAAGGATCTCGAGTGCGCGCGAAATTTTTCAATCTCGTGTTAAAAATGCGCGAAATTCGTAACACTCGCAAACGAATCGCAGAGCATACAGGAGAACGAGCTTAAACCCACGCGAGAGGATGCGCATCAGAGCCGAGTAAACAGACGGGGAGAGACGGAGGTAAACATATTTGAATGAGAGCTGTTTGGAGAGGAGATGTGAAAGGCTGCTGGGAATCCGCATATCAACGTGAGAACGAAAACGTTCCTGCTGGTCAGTACTTATATATATAGGTATATAATACACGCCCCCGGTATTATCATTCGCGACGTATTTTTAGTGCTCGCGGAGATAAATTTTTAACGGGGTTATTTATTCGCCGAGATATCGATCGCTAATATAGAAGTATATACATAGAGACTAAATTTGAATCGAGACCGCCGCGCCGCGCACGGTGCACTCTGGGTTGCGATTCCATTTGCGAATGGATTTCAAACTCATTGTGCAAAATATAACGCAAAAAGCTGAAATCGAATAACTTGCCGGGAAAGTTTAATTAATTCGCGGCAAAAAAAAGACGTTACGTGTAATTGCGATTCCCTCGCGTCGCGTTCGCCTACTTCCATCACTAGTCAGCGAGCGCATGCAACGCGCGTCTAATTTTAAATCTAATTAAGCTCGCGATCGTTAAAGCGTTCGCTCCTTTTGTCCCGAGCATCGAAATAAAAGAGCCATCTTTTCCTGGATCAGGACAAGCTTGACCTGATAAGCCTGAAAAGTGAGAGGAACGATCAGCGAGCATAATGATGAACAGCGGCGCCGAATCGTCGAGCGAGAACCCGGCGGATAAGGCGAAGCAGGACGCACTGTACGAAGACCGTGAGCCCAAGAAGATAATCCGGATAATAACGGTGACGGCCTACATGGTCTCCGTCTCGTTTGTCGGCATCGTCCTCAGCGCGTACTACATCTTTCTCTGGCATCCTCCGAACCCCCGACTCATGCACGCCCAGGCGATAAGCTCGCACTCGGAGCCAAGGGTCGACTTCCACATGGCTCAGGAGCTTGACACGCCAACCGGAGGACCACCGGCGATGATCATGACGAGGATGGCACCGGCTGAAATCGACGTGTTCGCGGCTGCCGATACCGAAGCCAGGTTGCATCCTGAGCAGGAGAGACTCAAGACGAGACGGGAGATCGTGAAGAACGTTAACCCAGTACTGAAGGCGAACTTTGAAAAGGGCAAGTCGTCGGGAGAGGCTACCCTTGGACTGCAGGATGTCGCGTGAGGATATTTTCTTTTATGTTTTTGATACGGGCTGGAATTCGGTGACTATTGTACGCGTGTGGTTGAAATCGGGTCAATGAGAATCTTTTCGCTTTGAAATCATTTTTTTTTTCAAATCTTCTTCTGGCTAATAAGTTGTTTCGTAACTTTATGTTTGGAGTTTTATGCGCTTCTTGTTGATTCGATAAGCAAACAGCTGGAGTCTAGCCATCTGGAGTAAGGGGCACATGGTATTGGATCGCGCAATACGCATTTTACGAGTAATTGTAAAGATAGAACGAATTCATGCGAAGTGACCACGTGAGATACTTTATGGTCAATAGTTATTCGCGATCGAGTTAACCAGTAAAAAATGTCCATTATTGAAGTAATCGTTACAAAACTTATTTTTTCATATAATTTTATAATTTTTTGTTCGATAAACAAACTTATTGCGTATACTCCAACAGTATGCTGGTACCAGTAATCGCGGAGAGTTTGCCGTCCAACGTTGTCTCGCCAAACTCGAGCGGTGACCAGACCGACAGGACTAGAAACAGCAGAACCTCGTCCTCGTTGAAAAATGACGCGTCGTCGGAGGAAGCATCGAGCGCAAGTTCAACGACGGCTACGAAGAAAGCCGGCAGTGTGAAAAAACAGCACCAGATGCCCTTCGCTCTGAAGCATCTCGAGGTGCCGATCAAGTCGGAAGGATCGAGAAAGCGACCGATGAAAGTCAGCACTACTCCGACGACCCGAGGTTAGCATTGCTGTTTTTTTTTTTTTTAACACTTGATGTTGCGTTGCCTTCGTCGTGCCTTTGTCATCAGATACATATTATTTTCTGAAAACTGAGACACTTGTGTATATAGATTAGACAATAAGATCGAGGTGAACGGGCGAAATGAAATGTTGGCCTTGACGCATGAGTATTAATTATAATATGTTCAGGAAAGATGATCTTTGATGCCTGAAGAGGTCAACTGACAAATACATATACATTATAATATATAGAATTATAGATATATATAATTCTTGTTCCGTGCAATCTAAGTTTTAATTGGTTTCTCAGACCGATCGATATGCATTCATTTGAGAGGATCCCTTTTATCTTCTCACTCCATTATAATGTCATAATAAATTTATATAAGCAATGGAGTAATTAACATGAGAATAAAACATTTCTCCGTTTGATTAACAGCTGCGGTTTATATACGAAAAGGATATAATACAGCTATACGTAGTTTAATTAAATTGAAATATATATCCTTAAGGACTTATTGTGATAAGTGCGTGATGTAACGTCGAAGGAGCAAATAAAACAGAACGTATTTTTTAATGACCATTTCAAAATGAAATTTAATTACAGTATGACTTTTTGACCTTTTTTCTAATTAACCGCACGTAAACGAAAACACGAGAAGAAATACGACGCATTAATTAAAATCTGAAAATTTAACTCATTTCTACGGATATATAGGATCAAGTCTCTCGAAATGTCGAACCATCTCAAAATTAAACACGCACATCTGCTACTCATATCCAAAAGTGGCAGGAGTGAAAATCGAATGTTTAGTACTCGGCGTACACATATATACGCAGAGGCGAAGTACGACGTGGTTTTCGGAGGCTCACTCTCGCGGCGATCGTTTGTGTAGACAACTACGAGATTAAACGAACCGGATGCTTGAATACAGGCAGTAGCGCCTGACCGCGAAAAGAGATGAAGAGAGGCTTTCAGAAATGCGATGCTGCGCTGCAGCCTTACGCAAATGAATTTTATTTCCAATAGTCTGTTGTTCCTAAAATGGATTTACTTTTCGTACTTTAGTCTTAATCTTTTCAGTCATTAAATTATTGGTGTTAATTTTAGAAATATTGCTTCAGCTACATTATTTTCAGCTAAACATACAGTTTTCGTATACACGTATAAGAGTTTTAGAGAATAATGGCGACTGACATCGTTAACAATTTTCCTGATCATCTCTAATTTAACGGTAGTTTGCGCTAACTCAAAGTAGGTTTACGAATAGCCCGAGAAGCGGAAGTATTATAAGTATAAGCACTTGTTCAAGCAAGCAGGGCAGAGTTGTTATATTAAGACATTAAAATGAAGCATGATCTTTAGTGCCTTTACTTCTTTTGATGCAGCTTTCAAACGTTTTACTATTTGTTTATTTTTCTTCGTCGCTGGTTAATTATACCGAAACCATATTTATGTATATAGTAATTGGTTCATCCTCGGAAACGGCGCGGTATACCGGCAAAGTTCACCTCAAAAGCGTGTCCGCGTTAACAAATGTGCGTCGCAGCGAGGGATTAGGACCCTCGCGATCAAATTAAGTTTACCACGAGCTAAGGCAAGCCGAGATTGGGCACACAAAAAGAGATTAGGGTAATCCAAATACGGGCAAGAAAAAAAACCGATCGAGTACGTATTAACCGATACGTATTATCCTATAGCATTGACTGCATATGTGTGACAGTGTCGAGTGTGCAGTGAAACGTGGGGCCGACGATCTATAGAGAATTGAGGGAGAGAGAGAGAGCCTAGGCTAGAGACATAATATTCAAAGCCATAGAAATGGTGCGAGTACAAGTTCCTGGGGCGGGAGACCAATATCACACGGCGAAGAGAGTTCGCGGAGCAAACGGAGCAGGGTCGCGCGCGCGCAACACCGATGCCAGGGCTTCCTTCAGGTACATATGTTATATCATCGGTTGGCCTGCTATATATAAGTATATACTGCTCCGCGCACTTGGCTCTCTTAACCCACTAATACAAACGAAGTCACGCGTGTGTGTGTGTGTGTGTGTGTGTGTATTTGTCTTGTTATATCGTTATACACTTATTTCTGACCCTCTCTCTCTATCTCTGAAATTATTTTTAATTTTCTTGGCGTCTATCTAAATATTCACAATTATTTGGCGTAAATTTCAGGGTAATGCATTAAGGGGAGACTAGCTCGTTTATCCCTTATATACGGGTAACTTTTGAGCATTTGATAAATGGAATTTTGTACAAGTATATAGACCATACTAATCTGGTTTGAAGATCCGCTCTAGAATTGGCAATGTTTTTTTTTTTCCTGTTGGCTGTAATGAATTTCACGCAACATAACATAATTCTCCTCAGCTGAATATTGCCCTTGCTTATAACTGAGTAATTTTCGTAAACGACTTTTACAGGTACTGATTTCAATTTAGCAGTCACAAGATTTGCATCAGGACAAAACATTTAATTATATATTACTTCGCTATCGCATTCGGTGTATAATTCGTATCCTTTATAGCATACATTATTAGAGGCGCAGTTCTTAACCCAGAAAGAACGACGCCGGCGAATGGAAGCTCGCTTCAAGCAAAGCAAACGAAAAATATAGCAGTTCCAGTTAATTTTACGCCTCCTGTGCGCAAGTTAAAAAATCGAACGCTCCGAAAACAAAGGCGCGGTGTTCTCCCTAATACCTATGCGCTCGAACGGCTAATCGGCCGATGAACGGGAACGCGTTATTTGCTCAGTTAATAAACTCGACAGTTTATTGGACGAGGAAACTGCGATGAAATTTATTAAACTGTCAATTAAATCGATCTCTATTGCTCGAGCAAACTATTATTATAATTATTATTATTATTTTTTTTTTCGTTATATCTTTATAACGATGATTATAATAAGTTATTGAAAACTTATACTTTTACGATTTTACGAGTAATTCAACGTGTCTGTATCTAATCAGGTATAACGAATTATATAATCGCACCTTTGCGAATTTAGGGGCTCGAATTCTTCCCCTCTAACTCTCTAATTTTTTTGTAGACTACTGTAAACGTTTTTTCGGTTAATTTTTTCTTCCAAAGAGCGATATATCTACATTGTTTATATCACATAGACACACAAGTAAAATACAATTTTGAATTGCTTAATTTCTCCTTGGCGAAAGCTCACAAAAACAAATGATTGCTTCGAATTACGCACAATACCACGCCATTAACCCTTCATAAACGAACGAGAATCCAAAAAACACGTAGGAAATCACGATGCGATTTCGAGAACCATCCCCTCCCCCATCAACGGTCGTTGAACGACCAAAGGCAAATTAAGTTATACAAGCGCGCTTCACGTTGACGAGCCGTAAGTGCTCTCGAGTATATAAGAGCCGATCACGTGCTGTACACTCAAACGAGCTAAGGCGAAAATTGGATAGATCAAATTAATCTGCGCACGCCAAAATTCACATGCCCGGCAACGCCAGTCACGCGCCTAAGCGCACGAGTCCCGTCCCGCGCTGTCCATCAAGCGCCTAATACTTATCGATCGCATTATAAGAGCGCAAGCAATAAACTTTCACGCGCGCACGAAGCAAGTGGATAACCTGGTAAATATTCGGACGTGTCAAGGCCCCTTGCCGGCGATATCGCGCCGTAGAGCTTGCAAAATCCGGGCTAATGGCCTGGATCTAGGCTGATGCTAAAGATCCTCGATTATGTACGTCTTTCGATTTATCCGGAAACACGCGTCCTCATTCCGTTTTCAAGCTCGTTTGAAGAATGTTTTTTTTTTTGCAACGCTTAGCAGGCAGCAGCTATATATACGTGTGTGAAAAATGTAATGCACGCAGAAAAATACAGTACTCAACAAAGTTGCGAGTTTTTCATTAAACTCGGAATTCTTCAATTAAAGCTCTCCGCGTTTGTGAAAATGAAAAAAATTTCAAATTCTTCAAAGTGCATAATATTTTCCAAAGAACTACTGACTTCCTTATACCGCCCGTATATAACGCACTCGGAAATTACATCACGCGCGATTCAAAGCAAGCCTGGCTTACGTCACTTTCCCGCCGTCTTGGAGAAAAGCTCGATGATTATCCATCCGGTCACGCGGCGGCGCCAGCTCCCTGCGCAGAAAGTCGCGAAGCATGTAACGTATCGCGCGTGTCGTCGAGCTTGCGCAAGCTTCCGCGTGGCAGCGCTGCTATCCTCCCCCGAGCACCTCCGCGCCTCTCAGTGGCCCAAGGCGTAGGTGGCGTCCGGTCAGCCCTCGTACTCCTCGCCGAGAATAGACGCGCGGACATCCTCCATTTCGCTCGACTCCTGGACGACAGTCTACGCTTTGCTCGGCCTACACATGGGCCCGTCGCGATTATAAGCGCGGTAGGCCGTCGTTTGGAGCTTTTTGCTTCCTTCGATTTTCCTACTTTTTACGTGCGCGTGAATGCATTGAGAGAGAAAGTCGCGGAAGGATAATACCTACACCGAGGACCGAGAGGTTCATTGCGCTGTGTGCTCACTCGACTGTGTGGTAAGGAGAGCTTTCGAATATACATATAGCTATATACACATGGGGAGCATATCGAATCGTTGCTTTTTCTTTGACCCGATGCTGATTGTTGTGTACTTATTGCGAAGTGAGTATATCGTTTATATGGATATTCGTGTTTGTGCAGAGTATCCGCGAGGCATTACAACGAAATAAATTAACGCCGTGCGTTCGCGCTTTTTCTTTGTTTGATCGCGCCAGCGGAACTATATTGTTTACATTCGTATCGATCGGCGCCCGCGCGCGCGTCTGTGTGTATATAAAACGACTATTAATATATTCCCTTTGTTACGAGTTGTGCAAACAACGAGAGAAACGTTGTTTTCGTAATTAGTTTTAGATTGGATTTTATTGCAGCTGATTCACAAGGGAGATACTGCGCGAATATATACCTATATACATATGCGCAGGCGTCTACTCGAGAATAAGGGTCAATTCTGACGCGCAGGGTGGCATGACCTCGGCGTATATGGCTCTTATACTGTTTGTTCCTCGAATCTATACACGCGGCTCTATGCGGGGAAGATAAAATGCTGATCCTGTCGACGTTGAACCCATATTGATATGGGATTATCTCGTGCTTTCGAACTTTCTATAAGGAGTCATGCGAATAGGACGAGTCTGAAATATTTGTTTCTCTGATATGTTATCGATCTTTGAAGGAATAGCGCTGGTCTTTATAACAATTAGAATCAAGCGTTTCTTTTATTGCAGAGCTATTTGACGCAAAAATAGAATTTGCGCGCCGTTGATGGAATCAACATTTTACTGTACGACTGGGTTTTACCGCTGTGTTCTCGTCATTCAAGTTATTTTTCGAGAGGATCGCGTGTATTTATACCGTTGTTACCTCGATTCTCTCCCGTTTAATTACATTTTCTACTAGTGTAATTAAAATTTAATTACATTTCGTTTCATTACTCGGGCACGTTTGTACGACACGTTACGATGAACAAGCCCTCAAAAGAATGTTCATATAGCTTTTTCAAAATATTCGTCGTTATTTTTATCCATTAAAAAACCATTTTCTACATCAGATGCATGTTTTCGAACTCGACCTAATCAGCTAATTCTACCCGGCAGTTCGAGTCGTGGTCGAGTTTAAAAATAACAATTATAAGAGAATCGCGAAATGTGAATCAGAAAAGCTTTTGAAAAAATACACAAAGTCGACCGTTCCAAACACAAGGAGGATATATCGAGAGTCGTTGCATATACTTACACAATCAAGCGCTAGTCTGGGCAGAATATCTCAAGGATAAAATTACTCCGTAAACTCTCGCCTTAAACATTAGTACATCGGTGCACATCAATCAGCCGAAATGGGCAAGATATACAATCGTCAGAGATGAGAAACTATTTAGAATAAAATATTGTTTTGCATGATAAAAAAGTCATTATTAAATTCACAGTACATAGCATTCCACTTAACTTAAAATCTCTTACTGTCGTATAATAGCGCAAGCGAATATTGAGATTAATCATCATCGCAAACATATTGTCTCACCAAAATCGATCTTTTCTACTGAACACACATATTTTGCTCTTATCTGAAAAGTTTCAAGAGCTTTTCAAACATACATCCTTCAACTCGATCAATATTCAAGCCGCGCGTATATATAGCATATGCGTGTAACCAAAGCACTGCACAATCGATGAAAAAAAAAAAAAAAAAAAAAATTAACTNCGTTTAATTACATTTTCTACTAGTGTAATTAAAATTTAATTACATTTCGTTTCATTACTCGGGCACGTTTGTACGACACGTTACGATGAACAAGCCCTCAAAAGAATGTTCATATAGCTTTTTCAAAATATTCGTCGTTATTTTTATCCATTAAAAAACCATTTTCTACATCAGATGCATGTTTTCGAACTCGACCTAATCAGCTAATTCTACCCGGCAGTTCGAGTCGTGGTCGAGTTTAAAAATAACAATTATAAGAGAATCGCGAAATGTGAATCAGAAAAGCTTTTGAAAAAATACACAAAGTCGACCGTTCCAAACACAAGGAGGATATATCGAGAGTCGTTGCATATACTTACACAATCAAGCGCTAGTCTGGGCAGAATATCTCAAGGATAAAATTACTCCGTAAACTCTCGCCTTAAACATTAGTACATCGGTGCACATCAATCAGCCGAAATGGGCAAGATATACAATCGTCAGAGATGAGAAACTATTTAGAATAAAATATTGTTTTGCATGATAAAAAAGTCATTATTAAATTCACAGTACATAGCATTCCACTTAACTTAAAATCTCTTACTGTCGTATAATAGCGCAAGCGAATATTGAGATTAATCATCATCGCAAACATATTGTCTCACCAAAATCGATCTTTTCTACTGAACACACATATTTTGCTCTTATCTGAAAAGTTTCAAGAGCTTTTCAAACATACATCCTTCAACTCGATCAATATTCAAGCCGCGCGTATATATAGCATATGCGTGTAACCAAAGCACTGCACAATCGATGAAAAAAAAAAAAAAAAAAAAATTTACTCAATATTCCACGCTACAAAAGAAGGTCAAAAAATACGCAACGAAAAGAAAGTTCTCCTATACATCTAACACGAATATATAGACATCCATACTAAAGCCCAAACTAAAGATGGTAACCGCGCAGAGCCGGGCCCGTCGTAGGATGCAGATCTCGCGCAAGATGAGCGCGCACAACGTGATGGCGAGTATCAGCCGCACCCTGGGTACAAAGCACCCCGAGGGCAAGCCTGCGAACGAAGTCAAGTTCGCCGGCGATGAGAGCAAGGACAAGCTTTACGAGCCCAAGCACAAGCAGAAACTCATGCGCGTCCTCACAGTCGTCGCCTACATCATCTCCGTCAGCCTTGCGGCCATAGTTCTGTCGCTCTACTACATGTACATATGGGACCCGTCAGATCACCGGTACAGGCCGCATAAATCGCCCAACGCGACTACACCGTTTCCTTCGGCAAGTGGAGTCACGGCCAAGACGTCCTGCGTCGATGTCACGCCCTCGGTTATCGGTGAAATCGCTGGAGCTACCAATAGACTTAATGGTAAATTGGATGTGGGGTGGTTTCCTTTTTTTGAATGTATGATGAGATATTATCGTTTTGAAAACGGCTGACCGTACTCGGTATGTTTCTACTTGCAGTTTATGTGAGTGATTTTCAGGAGTAATCATTTTTCAATCGTTCTCGATATAAACAGACTTTTCCAAAAACAATAATCTCATCGCGTTAAGACAAAAATATGTATCTACAAAAAAGTCAAAGCCAACATTTCATGAATCGAGAAGCATTATACATTTCAATATAATAAAAAAACTCTTCACACCTCCACAGGAACGTCGCCGGACGGAACAACACCGCTAGGTCCACCTACTACCGAGTCCTCGCAGTCGACCTACGATTCTAGTCCCCAGCAGCTGGTTAAGAGTAGTCTCTACCGCACTTTGACGACCCCAGCAAGTCAGAGAGACGTGGACTACTCCACGGACTTGCCCTTAATGCCGTCGATCTCTTCTGACCAATTCCAGGCCGTACCGCATATCACCAACGACGAGGAGTACCACGACAGCACGATAGAACCAGGTGCGGATGACCTCATGGACGATTGACTCTACGAGATCGAATCGCGACGCCGGAGACGTCGCGACGATTTTTTCTAATGCAGAAGCGTTTATACCCTTAATTGTATAACACGCTCAACGACGATGTTTTGGAAGGAGATCGCCGACGGCGGGGCTATATCAGTGTTAGAGATTTTCGTTGATTATACACAATTATATGCGCGAACACGTTATGATTCTACGTAATATAGATGTGCTGGAGCCTTATTGTGGCTCCTCTATCCAAATCCTCGCCGTGCGAGAGTTATATGAAATTGTTGAACTGATATGTATATCGCGTTGAATAATTCTCTATACTTCCAGTTATACTCTATGTACTTTTTTTAAACAAATCTACTTGGACGTTATTTATAATGCATATTACGTATCGTCTAGTTCGGTTTTCAACGAGCATTTAAGCCAGCCTTCCTGAACTAAACACGTACTATAATTCTAAGATTACGATAATAAGGCCTGACTACTATTATAATATTGGACATGAAAAAAAAAAAAAAAAATTGTAACGATTTCGTTTGGGTATTAGGCTGTGAAGAAAAATTGATGTTTAGCACTATCCTTCACGTCACTGTCAACGAAGCATGCAGAATAAGCCATGTATGTGTAACAATTGTTTTTCTCGCGAATTGGCCCAAGTGCGATATGATTTAGAGAAGTATTGCAATGGAACAATATTAAGGAATAATCTAAACTAAGATCAAGCGGTAGAAATCTACTAAACGAAGTTCACCTATTGATAGCCATTAGGATTACATAAATATAAAGACGTGATATACAACCGTTATTGTACGAATTTACTGTAAAATAAAAACGCAGCGTTTATTATCGAAACTAATTTATTTATCAAATATGTACAAAAACAAACATCTCATCACTTATAGTCTATTCGTCTCTCTTATGCTCCGGTCATCACCATGTGAACCGTTTTGTCCGAGCTGACCATCTTGCCGGCTCTGTCGCTGCCGACGATGGCCGAGAGCGGCAGGACATCGTATTTACAATAAATCATCGTCACGGTCATGTTGCTAGAGGAGCCCGACTTCGGATTCTGGTAAGCCTCTTGCATCAGGTTGCACATCTCGCTGTAGAAGTGCGAGAAAGCGGGCGGCGCGTAGAAGATGACGTGTCTGATTCCCTTAACGCGAATTCTTCGGAAGAAGTGGAAGCGCTCGGTGTACAGAAGGAAGTTAGCGTCGCTGTGAAAGAACATGTCTCTCGCTCTGGCTACCTTCGCATCCCGCGAGTACTCGCAAATCTGGACAAAACTGATGTCCTCCTTTCGAAAGTAATTTCGAAGCTTGACGTAGTCGAAGTACGAGGGTACAAAAATCAGCGTGTGATTCATTATGCTATCTCTGTACTGGGGCAAGATTTTCGTGGTGAAGAATTCGAATCTCGTGTCGATGGCTTTTGCGTGATCGTTTACGTTGAATCTGTGAAAGACTTGTGGAATCTGCACCAGTACCTGCGTGATGGAGCCCGTTGATATGGGATTGGCGATTTTCACTTTGCCCGAGTAATTGTGACAGCGTTTGTTAAAGATTCCGTAAATTTCTGGCAGTTGAAGACCGGAAAAGATCAGAGTTTGCCTGTAATATTTACTCCAGCCATTCACGCACCAGCTGCGTACTCGTCCGAAATCTGTACCATGCGAGTTCTTTGGTTGCAGGTGCAGGTGATTCATGACATGGAGAAGATGATCCCAATTCTGCATGAAGAAAATCTCCATTTGATCCATGATTAAGAGCTCTACGGACGCGAGAAAGTCGTAATCTCGCTCTTCTTCTCCTTCTGCTCCAATCGTCATTCTCATTCCCAGTACAGATGAAATGATTATGTCAGAAGAGTAAAAATCTGAATACAATTTTAGAGCCTTTTTGGTAATGGATATACCAATTTTGAAAGTGTCGTCCGTATTTCCTTTGAAAGTTTGTTCATAATCCTCTGGCTTAGGATTTTTCTTAGGCATAATAATTTCACTCCCTCCAAAGTCTTCCATGAATCTTTTCTTGTTTATTACAGAACCACCTTTATCTTCGCCGATAAATATTGAAATGAGCAGCTCTACTACTTTTAAACAAGAATATCTGAAAGGCACAAGAATTAAAACTTTGGGCCTAACAAGACCTTGATCTCTGTACTCATCTGGAATTTCACTCATGTCCTTTAATTTTGACTTTTGAATTTTTGCATTGTGATGTAATACTTTAGTCCTAGTTTTCAAAACATGATTAATCACATGTAAGCAATATATGAACCGTATTTCTGCTTCATTGTCAAATGTCCTTTCAGAGTACAATAAATCTTGATAATTGTTAATAATGGAGAACAATTCCTTTTGTAGAGGAGTCAGAGGACTGGAATTTGTTTCCAAGTCATCTTTTATGTTGTTATAATTAGCTTTAGTAAGGTTACCCTGAATAAGGGATTTTACATATAATTCATTCCAATCGACATTGTTAATTAATTTAGGCACTTTGCCATGTTCTGCAAAAGTTTTATCTTCCAATACTGAAACTTTTTGTTTTTTCATTGCAGGCTCTTTTGCTTTATCTACTTGTGGTATTTGACAAATAACATTACCTAAATTTGGCCAGTTTAATTTTTGTGTACTTAAACTTACTGGTAAATTAGTCAATGCTTGATATAGTTCATTATCAAGATCGTTGCGTAGATGTATTGTAAAAGGATCTTTCACATGTCCAGCATCTTCTCGAGCAGTCTCTTCGTCCTCTTCATCTTTTTCTTTTATTTCTACTTCAATCTCATCGTCCTTTTGTACTTTTTTTTTCTTGGATTTCGTTTTATCTTTCAGATTTTTACCCTCTGACTCTGATTCTCCGCTTTCCTCGCTTTCATTTTCATCTTCTTCTTGAGCACTTTGTTCAGTATCGGTATCTTTATCCACTTCTTCCACATCCACCTCACTATCCTCCTCACCATTATCCTCATCATCATCTACCTGTTCATCATCCAACTCCTGTTCTTCTACTGCATCTTCTGCAGAATTTTCTTCTATCTCTTCTTCGCTCTCACTTTCAGAAACAACAGCTACTTTTTTAACGACATTCTGACCTTTGAATGTTTTTAAAAGATCATTCACTGGGTCTTCTGCTTCTTCTTCTTCTGAGCTGTCTTGTGCGTAATAACTTTGCTGCCTTGCTTTATACTCTTCAACTCTTTTTCTACGATTTTCAATCTCTTCATTTTTAGCTTCTCTTTCTTTGATATAGGATGCAGTCCTATAATTAAATTTTCCTTTACGTTTCGGTTTTGATATCGGCTCTTTGCGAGATCGAGAAAACTTCTTTCCACGCGGCATATCTAAATTAAATAACCCTTATTTTATCACAACTAATAAAATAGTAACAAGTAAAATATAAAAAGTTTAATTATCTGTTCGTCCTTACCTCAAAAATTGTGTAAATAATTCATAAAATAAAAATAAAAATCACAGAGCATTCCAAAACAGGCCCACATGGAGAACGTGTACGTGCGTAAAGCGAGGTTATGTTTGGGTGTAAATAATGTATAGCATATATATATATAGCATTATCAGAAAACATTCTGGTACTCACTTAAGTTGGTATCATTGATGCTAAGTATATCTACTGGTCAAGTTGCCGTACGTTTGAAAAAATCTATTCCTTATACATACCTATAATAAAGGAAATCTCTATTTAATACATATCGATACACTTTAGAACAATAATATTGCATGACCATTGTCATGAATAAAATATTAATAAAGATTTACGTATTTTAATATAACTAGATATAAGCAAACAAAAATCAATATTGAGCCATATTTAAATAAATTATCTTGGTTTTTGATCAGATCTATCTATAGAAATACCGGATCTTCGATTATAGAATATGTTACAAAAGAAAACTGCGCTACGCTATAAACAAAAAACGATCCACAAAGAAAAAGAGCCGAAAAGGAGCACCCAGCTTATCTTTTCACTTGCACCCTACATATAATTTTTTTTTTTTTTTTAGTATCTCCGTTTCTATCAAATAATACTCGAGGTAGTGTGATACGCGCGCATCAATAAACACGAATTGAGAGACCGCGGCGCAAGATAAACACAGAGACCCTGCCCGTTCCTGCCCCGTCTACGGTGGTCTGCCCCGCTGACAGTGTATCATATATATACATATACACGATTTGGTCCGCCCCCACCCCCGCATATGTATATAATATGTAGTATGTACGGACGTATTCACGTAATCTCGTGCACGTGTAGGAACCTATCGCAACAACGACGTCAACGACGCACACACATAGGTACTAATACACGCAGTTAGAGTGATATGATATCAGTATATTAGTAGATCCGACAGCGACGACGACGACGACGACGGTGGCAGAGAGTCATAACTCGAGGAACTGAACGTCGGTCGCGAGAGAGGAGGACAGTTGCCGCGGTTCGTAGGGGGGAGGGTATAATGCAGCTCTATATACACTACATACTATAGGTATATACCTACTAGCTCCCGCGGAAGCAAGAGAGAGAGAGAGAGAGAGGACACACGCAACCCGTGCACTTTCCGCGCGCGCGCATGTAATTGTGTACATCCGTGCTGGCTGCGCTCGAGAGCTGCTCGCTGTGTTGTGCGAGTGATTATCATCGTCGCCCCCTTTGGCCGTGCAGCCTCGACGATTCGGAGGAGCGATCGAGTATCCAGTTTTCCAGCCCGACTGAGCCCTGCAAAGTAGTGTATCAACAGTGGATTGTCAAACACTGTACAAACACACATAAGTATTGATAAGTATTCAGTGGTAGTGTGTGTGTGTGTGTGCGCGTGTGTGCGTCATCGAGCCCTCTCGCTCCTGCCCGGACGTAGCAGCAGCCACCCCTCGAAGCTACATGCATCAGCGCGTCTTCTCCGAGGACTCGGCCCCGGAGCGTCAGCCACCGCTGCTACAGCTACGGGCGACGAGGGGCCACGCCGGCGACCCGGAAACGAGTCGCGCCCGGACGACGTCGACGACGACAACAACACCGAGACGCCGACGAAGTCTGCAGCACCGCTAGGCTGGGCTCTCAACTCTTCCTACTTCACTGCTGCATACATATAGCCTGCCAGTAAGAACCGAATTCTCTCTATTTCTGTCTCTCTGTCTCTCTCTCTCTCTCTCTCTCTCTCTCTCTTTCACTGTCTGTGTGCAACTTGTGTATATGTATATAGGTATATAGGTACCTGCGCCTATCAGCAGCCACACTATTTACTTTATACTCGTATACTTACTCGCGGCGACAGGCCATAAGTACACGCGCTGTGCTGTGTGCAGCGCTGCTCTTTCCCCCCGCTTACTATATACTGCTGCTTCTCGTTCTCGCTGTACTCAAGCTTCTATAAGTATATAAGTAATACTTATTCGTGTTTTTTGCTCTCCTTGCGCTATGAGGCGGCAATGAGAGCGCATATATACATATATACCTATACACACACACACACACACACACACACACACACACACATACGGCATCTCCATACTATGCAAAAGTGTGTCTAAGCTGCAGTTCTCGGCGAGAGGCCGACGACTTTTTTCTGCCCTGCCTGACGACGACGACGACGACTTTGGCCCGCACGTGAACTCGCGGCTCGCCTATACCAATGTCTACGTAAGTAAGTAAGTATGAAGTGCAGCGAAGGCTCGTAGAAAATACGACGAACTGCTACTTTTCTCGCCTTAGCTGCTGCTCATACTCTGTCATGTTGGTTTTAGAGAGCAAGACTTTTTGGATAATAATGGTAGGATTTTTTGCTACGGCATTGATCGTGACTCGATCTCGCGTGAAAATCGCTGCGGTGATACGACATGATGACACATTGCTCGTTATCAGCTAGCGAGCTTTGCTTCCCTTGCTATTTGCTCTGCTCTGGAACAATTGTTTAGGAGTTAGGTTAGACTGGGGCTGGGATTTTTTGGAGCAAAAGAATTAGGAGTTGATTTTCCAGGATTTTGCATAACTAATTGCATTCCACTTATCTATCATTCTTTGCAGTGCATATTTTTCTGCATCTAACTGCTAAGGTAATAGTTTGTCAGGGCTGAAGCAGATGAATTTTTCAAACTTTATTCAATACATACTGAATTCATACATTCAGTAATGGTTATTTTAATTAAAATGCTTAATTCCTTTCCAATACTATTTTAATAACTAAAAAAATCTTCAGAAAATGTTATTGATATTGACAGAAGCAATCATAATTATGTTTCAGCTAAATTTCTAATGCATAATTTATCATTACAGGTAACTTTCACAAGACTGGAGTGTATCTGATGCACTCCTCCGTCGTGCCACTGCTTGTAGTAAGATGGCTGTACAGTTGGACGGCGGAGGGAAGGATGATTTGAAAACTCAATTCGTCACACGAGAAGGAACTTACAAGCTCATGACCCTGTCGGAGTACTCAAGGCCAAATAGGGTAGGATATACCAATAGCCAAGGGAGCGCCTCCGTCAGGGTCTCCTTTGTTACGCTACCCGATCCTGCTGATCCCACTGGTACACAGGGACTTGGTGACCGAATGTGCTTCAACTTTGGCAAAGAACTATATGTTTATGTCTATAGAGGTGTGAAGAAGGTAAAATTAACTCACTTTGATCTTTCTTATTTTGCATAATCCTGCTTGACATATACATATCATCTAATTGAAAACCAATAGAGCTTTGTAATTTGTTGATTTTACGATTCACTGTAAATTGCATTTTTTTAGGCTGTGGATTTAAACAAACCAGTTGATAAAAAATTGTACAAGGGAACTAATCCAACTTGTCACAATTTTAATCAGACAACTGCAACAGCTGAAAGTGCACCATTATTAGTTGGCTTCTCAACAGGGCTGATACAACTAATAGATCCAATAAAAAAAGAACTAAGCAAACTATATAATGAAGAGGTGAGATTTTTAATAAAACTTTTTTAATAACTACAATCAAATTGCTATAGAACTTTAGCATCAAGGAATAATACTTATATTATTTGAATTCATTGACTGCTCTCATTCATACTCCTATTTTAGTTTGATAATTAAAAATAACACGCTTTTTATATTGCATAATATATTAGTGTTGAAAATTTAACTAAACTAATTAAAGCTACCCAGACTCTACAGATGTAGATTGAATGCAATTATAACTCAATCAAATAATTAAGCTTAGCTGACATAAGATTACATAACAGACTGTATGCTTCATCTGCATTAAGTACTATACTCTGTTAAGAAAGAAAATAAAAATTTAAATGGATTGTCTGAATAATATTTTATGAATACAATATTGGCAATGATTAATTTAATTTGACAATAATAATAAATACTGTAGCTTCAAAATATTTGTTTCATTTCAATTACTATTAAAACTATAAATTTTATCATTTCAGAGGCTAATAGATAAAACGAAAGTAACTTGCATAAAATGGGTTCCCGGTTCAAGCAATCTATTTCTAGTGTCGCACAGTTCAGGTCAACTGTATCTTTATAATGAAGAACTTATGTGCGGCACGACACCGCCGCATTATCAGCCATTTAAGTCAGGTGATGGCTACGCCATTCACACATGCAAAACCAAATCCACTAGGAATCCGTTATACAGATGGGTCATTGGAGCTGAAGGGTGTTGTATAAACGAATTTGCTTTCAGTCCTGATGGTTCTAACTTAGCCGTAGTGTCTCAAGATGGATTTCTAAGAGTATTTCACTACGACACAATGGAATTAGCAGGATCGGCAAGAAGTTATTTCGGCGGATTTTTGTGTGTATGTTGGTCGCCGGATGGCAGGTATGTCGTCGTTGGTGGAGAGGATGACCTTGTCACGATTTGGAGTTTCAATGAAAAACGAGTCGTTGCTAGGGGTCAAGGTCACCATAGTTGGGTCAGTGTCGTGGCTTTTGATCCTTACACCACGTCTTATGGAGAACACGATCCCGACTTCAGCGGCTCTGATGACGAAATGTCTGTTCCACACAATAATCACAATCACGTTCACGAAAAAACCAAAAGGTTATCGACCACCTCGCAAAGCGTACATTCAAATAGAAACTCTTGCAGTTCCGAGCTGAGGGTATCCGGTGGCACGTGTTACAGACTAGGAAGTGTTTCTCAAGATACACAACTTTGTCTGTGGGACATCACGGAAGACGTCCTCCGGCAACCTGTGTGTCCAAAACAAAGAGCTTCTATATCTGCTGCAGGTTCCGGTGTATTTACGTCTTCAGGAACTTTCAGTAGTGGTAATGGAGCTATGTCAAATCACCACACTAACAACAGCAAACACACAAACTCTAATAATATTAGCTTTAAAGAAAATACCAGCAGTAACAACGATAGCAGCAACAACAGTACAAGTACCAATGTAGCTGTGTCAACAGTAAACTCATTGACTCAAAGGTTAGCAGGGGGACTGGGTTTTGGAGAGAGGAGGAGTGATAATCACAAGAGGAACTTTAGCCTTACTATAAGAGGAAGTGGGGCTACTGGTAATGCCACTGTAGTGCAAAATAGTGGTACAGACAAGACGGGAACTAGTACAAATGGAAGTAACTTAAATAGTGTTGGTGGAAGTTTAGGTACAAGCAAGAAAGTTAGTTCTGTGATGGATGATCCTATGCGATTGATAGGAACAGCCTGGTGTCCCAGGTTTGACGAGTGTCCTGTGCTCGAGCCATTGGTGTGCAAAAAATTGGCACATGAGAGACTGACTGAATTAGTGTTTAGGGAAGATTGCTTCGTTACAGCTTGTCAAGATGGATACGTTTATACTTGGGCAAGACCCGGTCATATGGTAGGTCCCCTCACCATAAGCAATACACTGCACAGACCACACAACCACAGTCACTCTTATCCCGTTACTTCTGTACGGCCTAACGATCTCTGATGCATCGTAAATCCTTATTGTTACCAATTTTCCATAATGTAGAATTTTTTTCTTCATTGTAACAATTGGACAGGGCCACTTTTGATATTTTGAAATAGATATTTTATGTTTGTTCATGCGATTTTCGTTATTATTATTATTATTATTATTATTATTACATTTTATTCTTATTATAATTACTATTTTTATTACTATTATTATTACTATTATTAGTTATTATTTAATTGTGTATGTTTTATGGAATTTATTATCTATAGTAATGTATGTAAAAAGTAGAAAAGGTCTTTTGGTTCTGAATTCAGAAATATTCATATTTATTTCATACTTGAATATGTTTACTGACTTCAAAATTTTCAAGTTGCAATTTCATTAGATTTTGTTAGCTTGTATTTGTAAATGAAAAAGAAGTCTACTAATTTTAACTGATACTTAATTGGTATTTATTCAGAACTAAAAATAAAGGCAAAATGACAGAGAACATTTATTAAAGCACAAAAGTGAGTTAGTCACTTAAATAGATTTGAAAATCTTTGCTTTTCTGCTCATAATATTTGTAAACACTATAAGTATGTACACAAAATTTAATACAAATATTAACCAAATGCAGTTGCAAGTATCAGAATACATTTATTATTATTTTATAGTACTGAAGGTATTATACTTTTACATTTTTGCTACATTTTCTATTCAACTAGTTGAATATCTTAAACGTTATCTTAGTTAGTAGCATAAAAAGTTGCTACTGATTGTAATTTTTCTATAAAATTACAAGAATTTGTATTGTTTTTTCATATTTTCTTTATGCAATCACAGAAAAATTTTGTATCCTATTTGCATAAATTAATTCTTTATTTTTATTAGAATAAACCACAAATAAAATCGTTTCAAGTTAATCATAATGCAAAAATGATTTATGATTCTCAATAAAAGTCAATATAAATAATTGAAGCAACAAAATCTTTAATAACTTGCATGTACTTTTTTCAATTTTATGAAACGTAATTCATTTTTGCAGCATAATTTATTTGAAGATAAAACATTATAACATTAATAAACAGTAAATTTATTTCAAAATAAAAAAAAGTAGCCATGTCTGGTATTAATGAAAAAATTGTACATAATAGTAGGATATACATATAAAGCCTGTATTCCTTATCAATTACTAAAGAGCGATACATAAAAGAACTCGTATCACTTAGTGATCTCTTTGTTATTGTTAGCTACACAACTCTTGACGAGTAAAAGATGATAAAGCATGAAAGAAATATGAAATTTATAAAACTATGAGAATGTTTGACAAAAGTATTAGTCAAAGCACTCAAGCTATAAAGTTGAATATTCATTTTCTTTCCGTATGTTAGCTTGTTTAAATGCTTGCATCAAAATATTATGTTTTGTTCTTATGCAGTGCTGTTGAATTTTTATTTACATTCAATTAAAATTTTTACTTTTGTGGTAGAAACGAAAATGAAGATATAATGTGCCATTCATGCAAGTTAGAAGTAAAGATCAATTCAAAGTAGATAAATTTATTTTGTAGGATTTACTGGTAATTAAATTGTTTTTACTTTTCTTGATATACGTTTTAAATGTATTTAACAAGTTATTTTAGGAATTCTTTACAATGTGTAAATCAAAATAAATAATTCAAATACTAATAATTCAGAATTTTATACAAATAGTTTATTTTTGTGTATGTATATCAGTTACTTCGAAAATTGTGTTAAAATGATTCGTAATGGTTATACGTGTTAGGTAAATAAGAATGAAAAATGGCATATTTTGTCACAAAATTTGTTATGTATATGATTTTATTTACTCTTATTCAAATGTTTAGTAGTAAAGTAATAAGCATTCAAAAAATATTCATATAAAATACAAACGTATTTATGCCTTATATCTTTTAAATGCTAATAAACCCTAATAAACCCTACGAGGTATTGTAATAGGGCAGGTCCCTTGAATCCCCTTTCCTTCTGACAGCGTAATTAGATTAGAATAAACGATTATACATAAAATCTTAATAGATCTTGTAGTATAGCCATAATTTTAACGTAATTACGATGAGACACTTAATCTTCTGTTAAAAACGATTATTTGTCTTTGATGTAAAATAAAGTAAAATTATGAATCAAAAACCTTTGCTTGCTTCCTGCTTGAACTTTTAGAAAATGCGACGCACATAATATGAGAATATTAGTTCTGCTTTAGAATTTTAGCATTTTCAATTATACACATTTACTAAACCAAGATATGCAAGTACTCTGTTTAAAATATATAAAGTATATGTTTTCTAAATTTATAAACTTGGTTTTTTCAACTTAACTTATTAAAATATGAAATTTTTTTATAAACAACCTTTTGATATCTTTATATTTTTTTAAATGCTTGCGCTTAATTATTAAAGCAAGTGAAGCACTTATATGTAAACAAAGTTGCTTTGGCTGATGCAAGAAACCTTGGATAAGAACTTTCCTGATTTTAGCATGGTACGTATGCCTTTTTTTAAAACTTACTTTTAGGTTGCTTCTCAAGAATGCTGAACTGGATGCCTTCTTTTATTTTACTTGCATTGCAGGCTAATTTATTAGCGCATGTTTAATATCGCACTCGAGTAATGTAAAACGTTGTTAGAAACGCTTTCGATTGAAAAGTTTGAGCTAGAGCAAAATCAGCAAACACTACTACACATCATGTACACATGAATAATAGCAGAAAATCATGCTCTGAATTTCGGGGAATTTATAATTGACATTTTAAAATTTATAGAATGAAAATATTTACAACTAATGAGGCAATTTGTATGAATGTTATCGCAGCCTGGAATTAATCAAGTCGGTACTACCCTTCGTGTTGTGAGTCCAGCAGAGAGTAGCAGCACCATAGTATAGCGGCAGTCCAGCTCTTCAACTTTGGTACATGAAGGATCTAGCGTGTCAACGTAGCAGATAACCATGAATCGTTATTTGTACCATTAAATGAAAATCGTCACTTAAACTGTATAGAAGCCAAGCAGGAGTGATGGTTTTAGTTCATTCCACTAGACAGATGATGTTGAAATGAATGGTGACAACGAAAGAGTCGCTTGTTACTTGATTCGTTAAAAATGTCCCATCGAGACTGATAAAACTTGGCAAAACGACGTTAAGATTTCTTCTAAATGCTTTTATATCGAGTCATCGAATAAATATTTCACAATTTTATGTAAGAATGAATGCGCAGTGATGAGACTTACATTGAAACTATTCCAAGGAAGACCTAAAATGTTTCTATAATTTGTTCTTCAAATGCGATTATGTCATTCCAATAAAGTTTATGCTGAGTAAATTATAAAAATGTTGTATTGAAAGATCATGAAATGTCCATGATATAGTCCATTCCTTCATATAGCTACCTTACATTTTAAATATCCCGCTTAAAATATAGTCGGTTTTTACTTTGATTAAAGCCTATATTAAACCTAAATACTACACTGCAGAACGAATCGCAATATATCAATATTGTATTAGTTATTATCAGAGTTCTAAATATTTCATTTATAATTTTTTTAATTCCTATATAAGAAAATTGAAATGAATGTTGAAAATCGAAATCAAACATAATATTAGAAATTGCTGAATGCCTCCACAAGTTGGCATCACTGCACATTTAGCGTCTTTAAAAGCGCGCTAACTATACCAACCGTCGCTATAACTGTCGTCTACTGCTATATACCTATATATATTACTACAAGTGTTGTGGGTGTTTGTCTGGTTTGTCATCTGCATCTGTCATTCGAAACGAAATGTTTTATTAATTTACATTTTTATAATGTAGTATTATCTACATATAAACATATTTGCAATGATCTCAAATAACATATTATTTAACAAAACATGGATTTTATTCTCAACAAACTACTTTATAATAGTTTTTGCTTGGACAGGAGATATTTCTTTAAAAAATTTAGGAGAAAAAGAATTTCTCAGAATTAAGGGTGAGTGAAGAGGAACCTTAAGAAGGAAAGTTTACAAACAATAAATGATCTAATTTTACTTCTTCTTTTTATTAGAAAAATCAACTTTACCTTACCATGGAGCATGCTGGCACAATGCTCTTAAAGCAGTGAAAAGTAGTTGTGATAAACTCAATGACAATGAGCACTCAATTTTAGCTCTATACTTAGCAAATTGTTTTTTAGAAGATTCTGGACACATAACTTATTCTTGTCATTCAAGAGATAATGAAAGAGAACGAAGGTATATGATGAATTCGTATTACGTCAAAAATAATACAACCATTCAAAAATAACAATAATACAAGAATCTTATGATGTTATAGACAATGTATCAATCAAATGTCGGATAGAGCATTTGGAGTGTATAATGAGTTTTATATTTATGCATCGCATATGTGTTTTTTCTTGAATCATGAAGTTTGGCAGGCAGAAACTCACGATACAATAAAGCAGTCAGTGGAAAGTACTATTTTTTATGACTAACATTTCAAAAACTAAGCCATTATTTATTTATTTTCAGTTTATATGAAGCATCATCACTTATGAAGGAACAACTCTTGGAAGCGTCACAAGTACAAGGTGCAATGTTAGAAAGTCAAAAAGAAGGACTTAAAATTCAGAATCAACTTTTAGATCATGGAAAAGAATTAGAAAACGTGATTCAGAGTTCATATGAATCTGTAACAAATATGGTTCATAGTTTCAAGTATGCTATTTTAAATATACTCTAAAAAATATAGATTACTTAAAAGTTAATTGATTTATAAATAACTCAATACTTTCGTTTTCATTACAGAGAATCTGTTAAAGATCAAAAAGAATTGCTATTTCAGATATTTGCATATTTAAGGACCTTTCAGAATTGGATTATTAGTGAAGTATCGTGGTTCCAATCAATAATTTATTATACAGTTGGATGTATATTGTCTGCATTATTTAGTGCTTCTAAGAAGACTGCAAATTCTAGGATAATTTTATTTACAACTCAAAGTCTAAATGTAATTATAGAAAGAATGTTAGTTCAGTTTTACAATAACATTCCAGATCATATTAATGAGGACAAAGTAAATTTAGTATATTCTGTTTGGCTTGTCAGGAAGACAGCTATTGTGATATGCATTTTTAGTCTTATTTACACCTATTATTCTCATAGGGATGAACACTTTGAGAATTTTAAACTATTACAACGTATTGAAAATCGATTAGATTCTCTAGAAAATATTACTCAAGTTTCTCAAACATCGTCAATACGTAAGTCACAACTTTTAAACAGTATGAAATTTTTTTTATTTAATATAATCTTTTGCAATTAATTGTTCTGTTTAGGTTATTCAAAGAGATTGGCTCTGAAAAGAATAAAAAATTCTGATGAGTTGTCTAAAGGATCATCCCCTACCATAGAAAGTTTTAAAGCAGTAAACAAAGATGAATGATAAATTGTTTGAATTGTGAATAAAATTAGACACACTCAGTGTAAGAAGATTAAGATAAAAATATTTTATATAATGGATTTTCTATATGTACAATAGTAATGTGTTTTACATATATATGTAAATTTGAAATAAAATTTAATTGATTTTTAATATGTATCTGAATTTCTCATTTGTTGATACTTTTGGTTTGTATCAAAATTGTATAAAATTTAAAGTCATTTGTCAAATAATAAATAAATTCACGTCACTTAAGTAATAAACAAATAAATTAAAAATGGATTATAAAACATTTTCATATAAATATGCCTTCAAGGCAACTAAATCCAAAGAAATATTTTCAAAACATTTCTTCTGATGATTGTTCTTGATTTATTGCGGCTTCCTCGACTCTCTCATCTTCAAGTTTCAACTCCATTTCACATAGACTTTCATCTGAAATAAAGTCTGGCGTTTCTTCATCTTCATGAAGAGGAGCTTCTTCTTTGCTAGTGGATGCAATTATGTCAGGCTTGTTTTTTGATTTCTCATACTCAACATTTGACTCAGTCTTTTTTCTCTTTTCTTCCTTAGAATCAATATTGTCATTTAATAATCGTTTATTAGGACGATTTATCGAGTCACTTTTGGAATCTACACACTAAGAAAAAAAAAGTGAAACTGCTACATTCAATGATAGGAATAAGCTTTATTATCAAGACTATTATATTATACTTACTGGTTCCAATTCATCCTCACTTTCATCAGTAGGAGCGTCATAAACTCTATTGTTGGAATTCGGCACCTTTACTTTACTTTCTAATTGCCGAATCTTTTCCTTCTTTGAATTTATTAGCAAAGCAAATTTTTTATATAATGCTTTTTCCAACTGGTTCTTTAGAGATACCATTACATTCAATTGATCAATAAGTTCTGAATTTGTTTGCTTCAAATCCTTATTATCTCTTTCGAGCCTTGATTCATTAGCCTTGCTACTCGCATAGTCCTCTACTAGGCGCATTGTATATGCTGCAATTACTCCTGCATCTGTGACTGCTTTCACAGTGATTTGGCCAAGAGCCCATTTCTTTTTTTTCCAAAAAAATTTCTCATCTTTTAGATAGAATTCTACATCAACATTATTGTTGGAGAGATAATTCTTTAACTCATCTATATATTGTTCTAAAGATTTGTCAAATGATTTAGCATACTTCATGAAATCATCAAATTGAGCCTAAAATATATATTATACATGAATTTGATATTGGCACATTATTTTTTGAACTATATAGGCTAATTTAAAGAAAAATTATTCAAATCTTACCTCACCAACCAATGGTGTATTTGAGTCTCTAAGAATTATAAGCTTCACTCTTTCGTCACTCCACTCTGTAGAAATTACAAGCTCTTCTTTTCTACTTTCAACCGATTTATTCACAGCTCTAATTGTAGTTATTTTCGACATGTCTATGCTAAACTTAAGTCGGTTAGTGACTTAGTGTACAAATAAGAATCGGTCCAAATTTGACGTTTTACTTATTCATGTTGTGACAGGTTTTCTTATCTGATTACGAATTATATACAAAAAAATATAAACATAGCGTAGCGACATCTGTATAGGTCTCGAAATTCAGGCATATTCGATAGAAAATGGCTGCTCGTCTCGATAGTCGATGATTGACTTCGAGAGCTTGATTGTGGGAGACGGATGGGGTGAAGTGAATACCTATATACGAAGAGAGCAGAATAAACCCCTGGAGCGAGCGGCCGTTTACCTAAGTAAGTATAAGCACGTTTGTACAAAGAAGGATTTCTCAGGCTCGGGGGAACGCTGCTCTCTCATTAATGCCTAGTTCACTGTGCCGGCGTAATTTAAGTAACTTTTTTCTAATTTCTTTAATAAACAACACGAAAATGAGTGAGAATGCTGTTGAGGAACCAAGAGTCCCGTCACCCGAAGACATCGCTGAGGCGGAAAAGTACAAGGAGAAGGCGAATGAATTCTTCAAAAGTACGTATCATCAAGATTGATTATTTTACCTAAAACTCGCGTGTATGTACTTTCACATAAGGTTTGTAAATTTCAAATTTTCACTCTCGCTGCTATTGACGCGTGTTAATCGATCACGTGTAGTAACGACTTAACCAAACTTTTAGTCGAGTGCACTGGCCGAAATTATTTTTCAATTGACGCCAATTGCTGCGTTTACCAGCTATCCTTGCCAAAGCCTTTCCAAATATAAATTGGTGGAAAAATTGTTTGAATTGATCTCATTTGTTCGAATGTTGTTAATCGTATTCAATCGTTGACATTAGGTTACCAATTTTGCGTGTTTTACCAACTTAGAAAGCAATGAATGCTAATGTATGTTCTGCTTATAGATCAAAACTATGATGAGGCTGTTGCGCTGTACACCAAAGCTATTGATCTGAACCCATCGGTAGCAATTTATTACGGGAACAGAAGTTTTGCATTCTTGAAAACAGAATGTTTTGGCTATGCATTAAGAGATGCTTCCAAAGCAATAGAGTTAGACAGAAATTATGTGAAGGGGTACTATCGAAGGGCAGCAGCCAACATGTCATTGGGCAAATTCAAACTTGCCCTGAAAGACTACGAGGCTGTTATGAAAGCTAGACCAAATGACAAGGATGCAAAAGCCAAATTTACAGAATGTAACAAAATTGTAAAAAAGTTAGCTTTTGAAAAAGCTATTGCTGTAGAGGAAAATAAGAAGAGTATAGCTGATTCTATTAACTTGGAAGCAATGGGTAAATTTTATTTTATATATGAATTATAACTTCTTTTCAAGATTTTGTTTTAAATACTTTTACTCAAATAAATTACAGCTATTGAAGATGAGTATACAGGACCAAAATTGGAAGATGATAGAGTTACTTTGAAATTTATGCAGGATTTGATTGACTGGTACAAAAAAGAGAATAAATTGCATAGGAAATATGCATACAAGATACTTCTGGACATAAAAACTCTATTTATGGCCCAGCCAAGTTTAGTTGACATCACAGTTCCAGATGAGAATAAATTTACGATCTGTGGTGACATTCATGGTCAATATTATGATTTGCTTAATATATTTGAACTAAATGGTCTACCATCAGAATCAAACCCTTACGTATCCTTTGATAAAAAAATATTTTATTCAAATTGATTTATTGTTGGTTGTGTCAATAACTGATATTTTTCTTAAAGATAATTTAGTTATTTAATGGTGATTTTGTTGATAGAGGATCTTTCTCTGTCGAATGCATATTTACATTATTTGGTTTCAAGTTATTGTATCCAAACCACTTTTTCATGTCAAGAGGTAAATATTTTTATTAATTTGACGTTTATTATAATTAAATGTGATAATATTCTTTATTTGTTAACTTAGGTAACCATGAGTCTGCAACTATGAATCACATGTATGGATTTGAAGGTGAAGTGAAAGCAAAGTATACAGCCCAAATGGCAGAACTTTTTACAGAAGTGTACAACTGGTTGCCATTAGCTCATTGCATTAATAAGAGAGTTCTTGTATGTATTTTTAATTTTAAATTGAACTAAAACGCCAGATTCTAAAATAATATAGTTTTTTTTTTTATAAATTCATAAATAAATACTTATTTTAAATTAAATTCAATCACTTTTATCTGTAGGTAATGCATGGAGGATTATTCTCTCGAGATAACGTAACATTGAAAGAGATTCGGGAAATTGATAGGAATCGGCAGCCACCAGATGAGGGACCTATGTGTGAGTTATTGTGGTCAGACCCACAACCACAAATGGGTAGAGCACCAAGTAAACGTGGAGTTGGAGTCCAATTTGGTCCTGATGTAACGCACAAATTCCTTCAACTCAATAACCTCGACTATATTGTTAGGAGTCACGAAGTAAAACAAGATGGATATGAAATTGGACATGACGGAAAATGCATTACAGTTTTCTCTGCTCCAAACTATTGGTAACTGAATTTATTTTAAAATGATTTAATAAGAAATTCTTATTTGACGTAATATAATATGTAAATAAATATCCATTCTGCAGTGATACAATGGGTAACCAAGGTGCCTTTATCACACTAAATGGCAAGGACATGATACCTAAATTTACTTCATATGAAGCAGTGGTGAGAATCTTAATGCAATGTAATAACTTTTTGTCAAAGTCGAATATTTTATTGACTCATAAATATTTATTTTAGCCACATCCAAATGTGAGGCCAATGGCATATGCAAATTCCTTGCTGAAGTTTATGTCCTAGTAAGGATTGTAGGTTCATACGCGATTGATTAATAATAACTAATTACGAGTAGTCCAATCAAATTGTGGATAATATATTTGATACCAATTCAGAGAACATAAGGTGCGCTTACGATTTTCTGAAACAGTAATTATTGTACTCACTTTAGGTACAAAACAGTTGACTGTAATACATAAGACGATGCATTATATTAATCAATAAGGCGATAGACTCGTTTTCTTTTATAAAAATTTGCAAGCTTGCATGTATGTACAGTCTTCAGTAATGAATTACAAAAATGTAGGAACATTTTTATTCAAAGTAAAAGATTATCTTGCTGAATTTTGTTTGTTTTATTTCAAAATTTTGCAATGCAGAGTTAATTAAGAACGCACCTTACGCATTTCTTAAACATTTTTTTTTTTTTAAATTTGTGTACCGAATTAAAAAGAGAAGAAAGTTAGAAATTATATAATTTACGTCTTTTTAGTTATGATTACTTGAAGTATTTGAAAAGTTGTTGCTTTTTTGTATGTTATAAAATAAAATGAGATTTGTACCAAATGTAAATACCATATGTCTGAATAAATTTGTAGATACTGCCAATGATAACTACATTCATAATTTACAGTGTTATTATTTATAACTCGAATCAATACAAATAATGTTAGAAAGTTCATCAAGATCCTTTCCAAATTTAGTCAACATAAATTGACACAAAAACTGTACATAATCTAATTTTGTTATATTATTTTGCCAACAAATTATAATTTGCGTTAAAATTGTTGCATAGCATTCTCAAATATCACTATCACAAATAAAAATTTCATTTTAACAAAATAAAGTACGACATGTCTTGGTTAAAAACATCTACTTATGTTTATATTAAAATTACGATAATTGTTATTTGCGTATATACATATGGTATATATGTATATATGTACATACTAAATGCTGGTAACGTAGAGAACACCTATGTATAGATGTCGCTTATCAAACTTGCGTCAAGCGGCCATCAACTGCGAAGTTTACATTCTGTTTACACGTGCCGAGCTTGTATTACCGCGTTGTTTTCATCAAAGTATTTATTTCATACTTAAATAAACAATTATTTACGAAAATGAAAGTTAAGAAGGTAAAGACTCAAAGGACATCTGCTCTAAGTAAAGCAGTTAGTAATGTGACGCAAATTATTAAGGTATGCTGTATTTTATAACATAACCTATAACATTCTCACATGTTTGTTACCTTATTACAATAAAAGCTTAAATTAGAAATAACTAGTTTATTAAAAATATGCCATATTATTTTATGATTATTTCAAAATCAAATTATTTCATCAAGTATACATCTATTAAGTATTACAAGAATTCTCATCTTATTTAATTCATGCCTAATGTACTTCATTATTCTTAATTAACAGAAAAAAGATAAGGGAACTATAAAAAAGAAAGCTATAGAAAAAGCAGCAGAAACAGAAGTCGATGCACAAGAAGAGAAACCATTTGTTTCTACAAGAGGTTTGGTGTACATTGGACACATTCCGTATGGATTCTTTGAAGATGAAATGAAAGAGTATTTTGAACAGTTTGGTAAAGTTACTAGAGTAAGAGTAGCTAGATCTAAAAAAGTAAGCATAAAAATATTGAAAATGAGACATTGTTTACATTTACTTCTACTTATAAACATTTTAATGTTTTTATAGACTGGAAAAAGTCGAGGATATGGTTACATCGAGTTTCAGCTTCCAGAAGTAGCCAAGATAGCTGCTGAAACTATGAACAATTATCTAATGTGTGGTAGACTTCTGAAAGGTACATTTTTTGAAAGAAATTTTGTGCTAATAACCATGCTATTTATGGAACATTTGTTTAATTGTATTTATTTACATAGCTACATATATTCCACCTGAAAACCAACATTTTGGATTCTTTGCTGGAAAACCGTGGACTTCCAAAATATATCCCAAAATCAATAACAGGATAAAAGAGCTCAAGAAAAACGAAAGTCCAATTAGCCAGACGCAGTATAAGAAGAATGTTAAGAAATCTTTGAAACAGCTTTCTACTTTGGAACAAAAGTTAAAAAGTTCTGGCATAAACATAAAATTCAAACCTAAAGATGTTCCTAAATGATATAGATTAAGTATAGATATTTTGTTTCATTAAAACTACGTTATAATTATATTTATATCATCATAAATAAAATTTTTGTACATATAAATTACAATTATTCTGTTTAATTGCCACTTTTTTATAAAAATGTATAATCAGTTTGATTACCTAGAATTGCAAACTTACTAATAAAAGTACAATTAAAGACTATTAAGGAGGTTCTATACTAAATAGAAATAACGCCAAGATAATTCTGAAATTTCGTATACAGGTTCGCATATGCCTCAAAATTATCTACATAAATTTTCAGAAAGCTAGGGTACCTACAAGTCGAAAAATCAATGTTTTTATTTTTTGCTGTCTAACAAAAAATTGGAAATTGCAATTTCGTCGTACTCATTTATGTATTGCTAAAGATTTAACGCCAAGTTTTTGTTGAAAAAATTGTACTATAAGAAAAATATCTGATAAATAATTAGAGTATACCTCTAACTGATAAAAAAAATTACAGAATGCCAAAAACGGACATTTAAAGTCAAAAAATTAGTCAAATAAGTTTCTACGGGAAAATTTGTATTCTTAATCAGGACAAATGATTGTTAAATTTACTCGAAAAATCGTTATTTGCTGTAGGCTTACGGTTACAGCTTCTTTAACAGTGCATATTTAAAAATAAACGAAAAGTAAAAGAATACACCGATTTTGAGTAGTGTAGTAGGGTTAGAACCTCCTTAACGAAGTTCTCAAAACTATAACAAAAAATCGATTATTATCAATAATATAGTACAGCGATTAAGAAGTTAATTGGGATAACTTAGGTCGTCAGTCATAACTGCATAATTTGTTCAAATAAATATTATACTATGTTCATTATAACAGTATACAATATTAATTTTTTATGCACAAATCAAAAATTATTTTTGTGGCATAAAAGATCAGATAATATTATGATGCTATTAACTATGAATTTTTATTATATATAAACAAGAATTTACGCGTATTATGTGTGGATAAAACCTTGATAATTTCGATGGCATTTATATCGATCAATTTCTTTTCTATTTTTCAAACTTACTCGTGATTCTTGATAAGATAAAAGTTCAGATTTAGATCAGAAAGTATGTATTTCACCGTCCGTTCATTTAAAGAACAACTCGCTTCAGTGAAAAAGATATTTCAGCCTGGCGGGTCGAAAGTTGACAGTAGATTATAGTTATTATACATTTTTTTAAGACCGAAAATTTTATGTAAAAAAAAAAAAAATGAAACACGTAACAGCTATTCTTGTCATTGCGATGGTGACTCAAATGACTGCTAGTTTTCTAATCAAAGACATAAGTAAGTATACACTTTTTAATAATAGTATTACTATGACATTATTGTTTTTTTACGACTAAATAATATTTCAGCATAACTTTTAATATCATATATTACTATTGGGGTACCTTTTTTCAGTTTATGAAATAGGAAAATCGGTATTAGATGATAAGCTTAAGGAATTTCTTGTAAGTTTAAAACCTATGTTAAAGACTGGAAACAGTAGCTTAGGAATACCAATTCTTGATCCGTATGAAACTGACTATCAAGAAATTGATATTACAGAAGACATAATTAGGTAATTGAATAACTTTATTTGTAATATATAAAAATACTTTCAAGATAGCAAATACAAATAAATCGACCGTCGAATACATATATCATTGAATAATTTTTATTTATATTCAGCATCAAAGGCGACTTAACTAATGCCAAAGTTGAGGGTTTGTCTAATTACATAGTTAACGAGGCTAAGTTCAAAATGGCGGGCTTGAAAATCACATTAAACATGACATGGTGTAATGTTAGAGCTAAAAGTTTATACACTTTCGAGGCTGAATCAAATGGAATATCTATGTATGGAAAGGGTAAAATTGAGTGAGTTCATTTTAAATATTTTGAATGCACACACCCACCCACACCCACACCCATACACACACACACACACACGCGCGCGCGCGCCCACCCACCCACAAACCACTAAATTTAATCATTTATTCAATAATGACATTTCCAGCGTCGAAATTTTCGATTTTACATTCGCAGCAGAGGCGCAATTAGGTTTGAAGTCGAATAAAATATTTGTAAAGAGTTTATCAACTGGAACGCATTTGGGAAAGATTAACGTATGTATACAATAATTTATGGCTGATTCGTGTACGGAAAATTAGGAGAAATTTAATATATTTGGTCAAATATTTTTCAGTTTGATGCAAATGGAATTTATAATAACCAACCTGCTTCTGAAACAATAAACTCTATAATAAGTCAAACAGGACCATACGTTGTTAATAATCACCAATGGTTGATTAGCAGTCAAGTAGATAGTAGACTGATGAAATTGATCAATTCTTATTTAGGTAACTTAACATTGCAAGACATCATTAATATTATTGGATAATGCATAATACATATGTAAATAAATTTCTAATCAATAAATATATTATTTAGATTTTTTGTAAACACATATTTTTATTTATTTTAACCAATTTGCGCAAGTTAATTTTTTCAAGCGCTTATTGCGCATAGAATGTATTATTATATTCGTATAGAATCCATTATTAGGTTGTTTACACAAGAGGACTTATTCTGTCGACCATAATTAAAGCGCAAGAATGAAAATGCGATAAATCGTTCTCAATAATAAGTGATTAAATTTTGTAATGTCTCGTCCTCGTTCGATCCGACAACAATTCAAGATTACAACCTAAAGATTGATTCAAATTTTTTTTATAATCAAGCTCACACGTGAAGACTTAGTATCAAAATAAATGATTTATCGATAAGATAAGGGCTCTACGTTCGAGATGTAAGATTATTTATCCTTACTCTATTTAAGAGAGTGCCTCCGACAACATAAAAGTATTGTTTTCGCAACGCTTCTTACAATAAGACAGCGCTGTGTGATCCATCGTCTCTAGTTTCGTTAAATCATAAGGTAATAATTAATACTTTTTAGTTCCTTAAAAAGACAATACAATAAAAGAAATGCATATTTTTATATTTGTTCAACATTACACAATAATGCTTGTGCATTTTATACATAAAAATGTGCAATTAAAAATATAAAATCTCTTATTCGATTTTCTCCATTCATTCCAGAACAATGAAGGTAGTAGCGGCATTGATACTGTTGGTTGCCAGCTGCCAGCTCATCGGCGCCAACGTTGCCCACGATGGTCGCAGTGAGTATAATCAATATTTTTACTATTACTTGCAAAAAAGTACAATATAACTGCGATAATTTCGTATCAACGAAGTATACACGGGCAAATCGCGACTAGAGTATTTTTTGCTCGCCATCGTAACAGCTCGTATTCGAAACTATTTCGGCGATTCGCGGCATCATCGAACTTTTGTTTCATTTAAAAAAGGCAATGCATTCCGACCGTCCGAACGTCCCACATTGGTCGAAAGAATGCAAAAAAGAGTTGGCACTATACTAGTATATACGCACGACTTTAAAATAGCAAGCTTTTTCGGGGCCCGACTCTTTGCGTGCTTCGAATCTGCCAAATAGAAATAAATAAAATAAAAATCTGAAGAAATATCTTCATATCCATGTGATAGTAATCTTAAAGTATTTTTCTTTTATTAGATGACTTAGTTCGTGATTATGTAGTTCGAGCTATTAGTGACAAGTTCAAGGCTGCTCTCGAGGAGTTCAAAAAAATTATGAAAAATGGAAATACCGATCTCGGTATTCCTGTACTTGATCCTCTGGACTTGGAGCATCAGAAAATCAATATTAATGAAGAGCAAGTGACGTAAGTAAAGAGATAAACTGTTTGAAAAAGTTGTAATAAATTATTTCTTTAGGTATATTTTGTTACCCAAATTTTTCATTTATAGTGCTAATGGAGAAATAAACAATGCACATTTCGAAGGTTTGTCCGATTATGTTGTTAAACATGCCGACTTCAAAATTGCCAAATGGAATGCTTCGATGAGCTTCTTGTGGTCTAACATCAAAGGAAAAACAGCATACGAAGTAGACGGATACATTGTTAACAAAATTCCTATTTTTGGAGCAGGTGACGTAAGGTAAATACGCAAATTAATTTGTTTTCTACGAAAAAACCAGTCATATCCTTTATTTGATATTACATGCTAAGATACATTATTTTTAATAGCTTCGATATTAGTGAGTTGGCCTTCTCGACACAAGCCAAGCTTAAAGTAAACTTAAAAACTAAGAAGGCGCAAATCGTAAGCTTAACAGCAACGGCAGTTTCTATAGCTAAAGCTAAGGTATGCAGTTTTTATCAATAACATCTGTTGATCAAATTTGAATAGGTAACATAGCAATTTTATATTTTTAAAGGTCGACATCTCCGGACTCTATAACAACGATGAACTTTCGGGACTTGTCAGTGCTGTTATTACCGACATGATACCAGATGCAATTCAAGATTTCCAGAAAGATATTACGGCTCAAGTTGACCAGATCTTGATGAGAGAAGTCAATGCTATTCTTGATCAGTATACCCTGGACGACATTCTAGGTCTGATAAGTTAAATTAAACCGTCTGTTATAACATGTATTTCACTTTTCTGTCATTTGTAGAGATTAAATTAAAGACTATCTTTTTCTACGCCGATTTTATTAGTTTTATTACATAAAATATAAAATGAATTTGATCAGGTATGTATTTGATATATAGAGCGATAAAATCGGATATATTACACAAGATCGTGCGTTGTTTTTGGTTGCGCCAGAATTCAACAGATAAATATCAACGATGTCTCCATTGTTCCGTCAAAGGTAAGAATCGTAATATCCGATGATAATGTAAATGAATAGCTGCTATAAGTCATAATCGCATTTATTGTAATGCCGACGCTATCAGAGTCTTGGTGGCCAATATTCGACTCTCATCTTATTCTCGGTGTAGAGGACACCCATGATAATGACAGCCAATTGTATAGCAGCAACCAATAAAGTACGCTGAAAGTCAGAAAAAAGTTTAAATATTCAATCTTTAAAATAATATAAAGAAACTTTGCAATTCTTTCATCTATGGCTCACTAATTCAAATGGATATTATATCAAAGTAAAAAGTTAAAACAAAGCACAAAGCCTTTATATCCAATGAAAAAAATTACGTTTCACTTTTTGGAAAAAAACGTTCTATTTGTGTTTACACTAATTTATATTTGTACACTATATAAACTTTTAAAATAAAACGCGATTCATACACTAATAATACATACTGTTTTCACTAACGTAGCGCGTTTCATTACTTATAATATGAAAGCGTAATTAAAAATTTATCCACCATTACGTATTCTATACACTTACTTTTAATGCCATTTTCAATTCCGCTTTGAGTGTGGTTAAAGGCTTTGTGTAAAGTGTCTAACTATTTTCACGTATTACTTTGTATTAAGATTACTTCGTATTAGATCGTGCAATAGCTGCTCCACTCCTATATATACCTACTGTTATTTGCAATAAAACCACCTGTGCAAACAAACGTTTTGTGGGTGTTAATTTTTTGGTGGTAAGACATGCGTTACGCTGTCGACGCGCTTTAATAAAAAAAAAAACCTCTACTGATGACGCCGATCTTTCACACATACGCATTTTCAAGTTATTAAATGAATGCTACATATATCTATACTATATGCGAAATGTATTAGATGAAAAAACATTTTTCTTTTTGCTATATACTATTATATGGTGTGGCATTATGACGCCCTATTATATTTAATTCAAAATTGATTAAAAATTCATTCAGTATAAGCAAAATTCTTATCTTAATTATATATACTATTTACTAATTAAATATATGGTTCATATAGTATTAACAGTTTTCACGTCAAGAGCTGTGCAATAAATAACGAGTACAAATATTTGATATTGCAAGAAGAAATCTATAATTTTAGGTTGAACAAAAATTTGACAATATACTTAGAATTTTTCAGAATAAGGGAGAAATAAAAAAAATAATTTTGTATCAAAAATGAATACATACATATTAACCGACTTGAGTAGGTAATGGTTATTTGTTGTTTCCTATAATAAACCGGTCTTTTGTATATGCGTATAGATGTTTGATACTTACGTTCCATGAATTCATTGAAAGACGTTGTTTGTCGAGTAAACTTCCTCTTTGCTTTGGTGGTATATTATGTTCTATTATCCGATGTTTCCTAATAGTTTGTTTGTGATGAATTAAATTGTTGGTGAATTTTGATTCATAAATAAAAAAAGTAAAATACTTAATCTTTCGGATTTACGAATCAAATCTTATGTCACTGAAGGTCCATTAAAAAAACATACATGAACAATATCAAATATTGACTCCCGACAACAAAATAAATAAATCTTGTAAAAATCTTAACGGAGATTCATTATTAATAATCAAACAAGCCGAATGCTCGAAAATCGTCAATAACATATCTGGATATCGAACGTACATGGCAGAAAAAATAATTCAATTGTTTAGAGGCGGGATGACAATAATAAATAGACGAGGGAATTAAATAATTTACGTAACTTACATGGAGTTATTTAATGGGCAGGTTAACTAAAGCACATTTATTACAAGTGATATTTACACGTCAGCTTGCCCCATCAGCTGCATCGTGAAAGTAGCGACTCTTAAGTACAATGAGTGCAAGATATTCAATTAACTTTTTAATACAATTTTCTTTTATTATATACGACCCTAGTGACTGTACAAACATAGAATAAAATATCGCTATATTATAATATGAAATACTTGCTAATTCGCCGCGAACGTATTTGTGTAGCACGAAAGAAACACTTTGCGCATAGGCGCGCCATACATAATACGCATCATGCGTAGGACGATTTTCGGTTATACAAGTATTTCCTTCCGACGTAATTAATTAATTAGAGGGATACATATCATAATATATAATAGACTGCATAAGCAGATAATTATATGCATTCGATTATTATTAATAAATAATAATAGATTGCACACGGTCCGACAGAAAGGTAATAAAATCAATTTTATTGAAATAATTTATTACGCTTCTCATTGATTTTCTTCTATATAGGAATATCGCTAGATACTTACGCATGAAAATCACTTAGTGCTGAATGCCAGACGGTGCTGTTAGCCCCTATTGTCGCTTTTTTATACACAGTATTATTTTATTATTAAGTATTATTATTCGCATTCAAACATACATACAGAAACAATCGAGTGGATCGAAATTCTTAAATTATCATCTATCTATATAGTTCACTAATATTTAGAGAGCCAATAATCGAATTCGCACTATCGTGCATGGTTTCTCATTCTGAGTATTTCATTGAATTCGAACGAAAGTTGCGACATCAATTTTCATCCTTCGAGGACTGTACGTTGATATTCAAAGAGGAGATCAGGACGCTACATAATTTTTATTGTTTGAAATTATATAATACATATAGACGTAAATTTATACAACAATAGCTCGCTCATTGTCGAAAATAAATAAATTGGCCTCTGCGCACGCGAAATAGAAATGAGAAAACCAGCATCTTCATTTATGTACACACTAAGTCAATCAATCACACTATTTTTTTGCTCATTTTCATGTACTAATGCACGAGTATACCTAGACATTGAGTTGAATTAAACGAGGGAGTATTATATAGTCGAAATGAATCCGTTGCAGATGGGACATCTCTGAGTGAAACTTTTAATTGGCAAAACACTGAACTCTCAAACATAAGTATTCTCCGATTCTATAGCTTTAAAAAAAAAAGAAAAAAAATACGGAGCATTCTATGTTTTAGCTATTCTATCTTTTATACAAAGATGAGCACCGAAAATTTTTTCAAAAGCCAGTCTTTCCAGCGCCTCTTGCATCGAACAATCTGAAATGAAAACGGTAACATGTGCTATGAATCAGCGAGCGTCGCGTGTACTTATGGCTCAGGCTCTACGCGCAGAAAAAAAAGTTCCGCGCGAACAGGCACACCGCATCATTAATTACACACAATCGCATATGCAGAACGAGAAAGAAAAAAAGGAAAGTGCGAGCGACGGTTGCAAAATAATTCTGTTGCGAGCATGTATATATATGCGGTATTTCCTCGTCGTCGTTCGCGGCTCGTCCCGCACGTGCTACCGCCAGTGCAAGTACGCCAGGACCAGTTAAAATTTCGACAGCAGAGCCCGCGTGCATCAGATGCATGGAATCGTGCGTATTCTGGCCGTACAATTCCACGCGCGCATTGCCGGCCAGCCGCGGGATCTCGCCTGCGCCAGATGCGTCTTCGTTGGAGCGAAATTATTCGAATTCGCTGCTGATACTCTCGTGTGCGTCTTCATCGCGTGTGTATACAATAGTCGAGCCTATGAGGTATGCGCATATACATGCATGTATATGATACTTTGCGCAACGAATTTGAATTTGAACGATGAGTGTGCGCTTCTCATGGGCCGGAGCGAATTCGAAGAAGGAGATAGCGAAGTTTGCTTCTTCCTTTAAAGAGAACGATGAGTTTTTGAAAGCGAGCTTTTGTTCGGGCGTTGCGTAACGAGCGATCTTATATACACTTCCCGGAAGGTGATTCTGATGGAACGTTTTTGAAATGGTACCTTCTCAATCTGATTGATTGGTGCATTTCAAATACGTTCCATCAGATTCACCTTCCGACGAGTGTACATTACGTTTTGTTCTTAGGCATATATTTGATGATGTCTCAATGTTAATGGTTTATTTTTACATAAGAAAGGTCAAAAAGTAGTTTGAAGTTTGAACAATTTTGTAAATTTGCAATCGTTATCGAGGAGCGAGCAAAGTACGCGTCTCCCGCGACTTTTTTGTACGATCTTATATTTATATATTCAAGTTTACATTGAAGCCGATATTTCGAAAGAAAGAAAAACATAATAATAACCTAATTTGCACAGTAAATTCTCTCCGAAGTATTAATCGGTCGTCAGTGAATTTCCTCAGGTCGCGTAGTATTATCAGTTCGGCAAATGTTATTGTTGATACACTGTACATATAGAAGCGCGTTTTCGTGTAATCTTTGTTATTATATCACCTGCCGTCATTGCGCGAGCTATTGTAAAGAAGCGCGCGACTCACAGTTTTCGACAAAAGAAAATTATATCGTATAGCTCTCACTTATAATATCGATCGGAAAATTTCGAACAGTCTCCCCCCGATATCGTGCAATGACGCATGAGAATTAAATTTATATTATTTGCTATACGTGTCAATGAACTGAAGCCATATAGTTTGCGTTGTTCGCAGTCAGTCACCGTAAAACTGTAATAACTTCTCGCGAATATAGTGTAAAGCTCTGAGAAAACGTGATAAATTAGTTGTTCAAACATTCGGTCGAACCATCAACTTTTTATCTATAATTAGCAACGCTTTACGCAACGCCACGCCGATTCACCAATGATGAGATCGTCTAGCAACTTCGATCGGCTTCTTACTCGACACATCAGACGTATACCTGCGTGCGCGCAATAAATAGGCGAACGCGTTCGTATTCGCAGGAGAAGACAGCGCGACAGATAAAAGAAAAAAAAGAGAGATAGAACATCCATATACACAGAAAAAGACCGTCGCTGCTGACGGGTGCAGATAAGCACCAAAGAAGCATCAGGCTCGCCGTTCACGTCCAGTAATCGCTCGATAGGGGCGCGTACGGACCGTGTGGGTACGGCGGTGCCGAGGACGCATCGACGAGCGACTGCGAGGGTGTCGCCGACGTCCAGTCCTTGTAGCTCGCTGCCGTGTGCGCGTGGTGAGGTACGCCTGGATGCGAGCTTGGATGACCGAGGCTGCGGTTCAGCAGAAGGCTGTTGTAACTCGCCGCCGCCATGTTGTGGTGGTGGTGATACTCGTGCACGGTCCTGTAACGTATCCAGTGGTCGGACGTTTAGTTATAATTTTGCACGTTTTGTCAATGCCAATGGAAAAACTAATAGCTTTATAACGAGAATTATTGAGTATTGATTGTTATTCTACGAATTGTTTTTCGTTGCACAATTGACCTTTGATACAACGGATTCAGTCAAGCGAATTTCACTTCAAATGCAGGCTTTTATATAATCCGCGGGAGAATAATTAGATTTGAATTTAATCTCTATATTATTCAAACTAATGAAACGCTGGGTTGGTCGCATCGCTTATTATTTCTCCGTACACCAGCCAAAAAATAGAAACAGACAAACGTGATCGGACGCGTTTCAGCATATGATTATAATATTCTAAAAATTAGTCATCCGGAACAAGCCGGCTTCACTTACCGTGGGTGATACTGGCTGTAGTGCGAGTGCCAGGGATCGGTGTACTCGTAGACTTCGTGGTGACTCTTCCAGAACGATGCCGGGAAGTTTCTCGTAATCATAGGATTATTATTATCTGCAACAGCAAGATGAGTAAAAATACGCTCGGAAAATCCTTTCGTATATAAGAGTACAAAAGTATAATATAATGACGAAAGCATCACATGGTCAACCTTTTGGTTTATCTTGTGCCAGCGCCCTCTGAAAGTGTTCCTCGACTTCCGTCGCTGCGTCGCCTCGGTAATGGGTAAAAACTACGCAATTCGCACTAACATACTGGGCTCTACTTTCGCTGTCGTCGGAATCGTCCGTTGCGGTATTCGGTCCGACAGCTGAAAATCAGTCAAACAAATGAACGAGTTAGATTAGTTATAGAAAAAAAAGCGAATAGTATACGCACGGACAAATAGAATTATCTGGGTCTATTTTTTTGCCACCGGTCGTTGCAGCATCGCGCACCATCGCGTCGCCAAGCGAGGGTCGAAACCCCCGCGTAACTGAATTCGAAGCCGTGGCTAAATCGATTTTCCAGTATCCCTGACGGCGTACATATAATACAGGGGCGAAAGTCATTTTGCAGGTGCAGGCCGGAACAAAATTAATCATGCGGCGTATAGCTTGGGGTGAAGCGATTCAGACATGCGTCGTAACGCGCTGGCATTAATTGAATCACGGAGTCGCGATTTTGGATTTTACGAGAGACACGCCGCGCGCACGATTACTATCAGTTTCCTCAATTTGTTTGTATTTTTTACAATATACCAATCGCGCGATTACAAAACGCAACGGGAAAATTGCGTAAAATCGCTTAACGAGCACGTCGTCGTCGCGTTTGCATGTTAAAAACGAAAGGAGGTATAGATAATATATATTATGCTTACCATCGGTCGATCTGTCATCGTCGAGGTTCCTCGAGGACTGGGAGGAGGTGGTGAGCGGTGGCCGATGCTGGGGGGCCGGTCTGGGCGAGGCTGGGCTCGGCGCCGAGCCTATAGAGCCCGCGCTGCTCGATTGACCCTGTGGTACGCCCGTCGCAGCCGCCACCGTCGCGCCACCCCCGCCCGCAGCGGCGCCACCACCACCGCCGCAAAGCTCCAAACCCGCCGTCTCCAGTGATCTCTGATTGACATTGATCTGTAATAAGTTTCGATCGTTTTATTTTTTGCTGATGACTGTACACTCTGTTGCAAGGACATTACTATTGGTTGGTTTTGAGTCGTTATTCGGAGGAGAAGAAATACGTATCGCGAAGACACGCGATAGCACTTTTACCCGCAAATATTTTCGCTCTCCGCGAACTTTCACTGCGCGAAGATACTTTAATTTGAGATAGTATCTCTCGCTCACGATTCGCGCGGTCGGCCAGTAAATTATACGCCTCGCGCGTGTCCTGAAATTTCAGAGATTCGTCTATTCCGCGACCGCTCGATCCTCGAGAGTTTGCATATACAGACACACGTATACGTATTAGTGCACAAAAGCTTCCTCTCTCCTTAGCAAGCGGGAGTCGTCGCATTAGCGTACAATACGAGCGAATCGAGCTCCGCATGCGAAACGCGACCCTCTCTATACGTCTCTTTGGAGCGTCAACCCTCCTAACGGTTTGCTTTTCCCTCTCGGCTGACGGCGACACCCCAGCGAGTGTGCGCCGTAAAATGGCGCGCGTCGAGGGCTTCAATGGGAAAATGCGACGTGAAACGTATTACATCGCGACGCATCTCATTTCGTGCATATTAAGGCTCATAGATTTTAAAGACGTCAGAGATACGACGCTTATACATTCACGTATCGTTTCTAATCGGTGAACTGATCATGTCAGGCCATCATTCGACGTCGTTACGTGTGTCTAGATTCACTTCTATTTAATGAGTAGACTGTGCGTATACGACCTAATAATACTCAACGTGTTTGAGTATATAGCTCATGAGGTCAGAGATAGCATCAGAAATTTTCACAATCGTATAATTCTAATGGTCTGATTTTAGTGATTTCGTGTACGCGCGCTCGATTGCTCTCGCAATTAATCATCTTTACGACATCGTGGCTACATTAACAAGATTCTATATAGCGATGATCGTTATCTTCCAGCACGCGTATATGCCGCATTGAGCGTACGTTAGATTGATGTTCCTATAAAGCTTGTGTAATAACATTATTCTCCTCGATTTGTTCGCTCTCGATATTTCCTCTGCGATTTTCCAAAAAGCTTCGAGAATGTATATAACATACACCTGCAGATGTGCTCATTATAATCCACATACAGTATATGTGATTAACGACACCTGACACTTCAAATAAACAATCCCTATACTCTCATCAGAGATAACGCGCAAGAGCTCAAGCATCATCAGTCGAATCCCAAACTCGGCGTCGCGCACGGCACTTTCTCGTGTTATTTTCGCGAAGCCCGAAAAAGCTTCGCGAAATCCACGCGGAAAGATAGCTGAGATTCCCGAGGCCTATTTACTCCTTTCCGATCGGACAACTAGCTCTGCTTGCGCGCACTGATGCTTTCTCCGTGGTATGCGCGAAATGAAACAAGCCGTTACGAGACTACTACTGCTTCTCGTGCAGGGGCTGTTATTCTTGCACGGCTCTCTCTCTCTCTTGGCCTCTCATCAGCGTGTAACGTGCCAACTTTGGACTCGACGACGCCCCTGCGATGCGTTCGACCGGATGGATGGCCGCCGTTGCTGCTGCTGCGGTCGAGTTGTTGCGGATTGTGGCGCGAAGCTTATGCTGCACACGACATATATACGTGAAATTGTTGGAAACCCTTGACCCTACAGGCGGTCCGCTCAATTACGCATTCCTAATAACTGAGCTGCTGGAATTGGAGGATGCGTTCGTTCGCGCGCGTTATCCGAATGTTATTTTCGCATTGGCTAACTGCTTTTGTTGATTGTTATTAAAGTTCACCCCGTGTGTCGCGCGTTTTGAAAACGTGCGATGCTCTCTCCCGTGTATAATAGATAAAATTCTTGGCACGATAAGGACAAATATGACTTTCGATTTCACTATTTGCTCTGATGTTGATATCGTTTCTGGCTTGGAACGGGCAGACAGCGTGTGATGCAATACTAGGAATAAGCGACGTACTGTTTTCAATGAACTAGATGGAATTCATTATTAACTTTGAATAGACGCGACATTTGATAGGAAGAAAATTGAAGGTGACATTTATTTTCGCGTCGCTTTTAATTGATAAGCACATTATATTATATAGGTACTTACAGCGATGCACGTCCGAGCGTTACATTCACCACGCGATATGTATTTATTTAAATTGACGATCGAGATTTGATCAGTCACGCGTGACGGATATCTCACTATAGCTTGGAATTCAAGGAAATATAGGTATATACGAAAAAAGCAATCATAATCGACTGATAAACAAGTGGATCAATAGGTTTTAAAAATAACCAGATTTTCGTTAAATGAAGCACTTTATAAGCGCCAAGATTAAAAACGTTGCATTATTATTGTCGAATCGCAGTCGCACGTGAATCCAAAGGTCGATCTATTATTTCTTTAAAAAAGCAACTAATATCCGAACGTTATATTACACGAACGAGCATCAACTGTGCAGTGCCACCCATATATTCTCTGAATAACAATCCACGCGTATACAACAGCGACTGCTTACACATACACTCGACCTATGCGCAGCGGTCGACGTCGCATAGATAGGCTGCGTCGCTTCCGTCGTATGTGTAGCCTCTCTCTAAGTCATTCGCACCCCTGACAAGCCAACTATATACGCGAAGTCGATTGTGGCCCTCGCGCCATCATCATGCCAGACTGCAAATAGCACACGAGCTATAGAGCCGGCTGTGCTATGCCGGCTAGCAATGAGACCAAATAGGACGTAATGCCCGCTATTTATTACATCCTTGCGATGCAAATGCCGCGGCAGGTCACCGGCATTCCGCTCGGATTTTTCGCGCCCGGCAGATGCTAAAGACGCTCGTGCGGGTGTCGAAAGCCCTCCTCACACACACACATACATGCACACTTGCATACATAGCTATACACACTCCGCGAGTAAGAGCGAGGAGAAAAATAGAGGAGGGAGCGAGAGCCTCGATTAAAAAGCGCGCCGAGAGAAGAGAGAGAAAGATAAAGATCCTATTGTCTCAGAGAGCTCGCGCGACGTAGATGCTGCGCCGATAGGAGGGTAAGCCGAGCCAATATATTACTCAAAGCGTGACGCTTTTGCTCGTTGGATCGTAATCATTGCTCACAACCAGCCTCTCGGGATGACGTTCTTTTTTTCCCTCTTTTATTCTCGCACCTCTTGCGGCAGCCTGGCTTTTTTCCAGCTTTTGTTTTCGTCGCGTTACCGGTGCTGTTTTTTTTTTTTTTTTTTTTTTTTTTTTTTTTTTTTTTTTGAAAAAATCGTTTTCCATCGTCGGAGTTTCGATTTGCAGGTGCGGGGGTCAACGAACATTATACGCTCTCTCTCTAAGACGCGATGATTTATTCGACGGTAGCTCGCGGTCGTATGTAATATCCGCGAATATTTTATATAGGTAAACGCATTTAGCGTATGTACGAAGAGGTAGCACGAGAATGTATACGGTGTCGGCGACTTGCGAAATGAGCTGCCGATTTAGAGTTTTTCGCTTTCGAGCCGCGTGCGGACGTTAATTGATACGCGTGCTTTGTAGGAAATGTTTCTTGCATTTAGGTATATAGCCGAGTAGGTAGTGCGAGAGTCATGGGGACCATTAGAATTAAAATTTGCCGCGATAACGTTTTGACACGGTGAACTGGGCGCTGTTTGTGCTGTAACGTAATGCGCGAAAGCGATTAATTTAGGAAAAATGGAATTGCAAAGGAAAGAATTTATTATTTTTACATTCGAATGAATATTGCTTTTCTTTCATTGCTTTGAGCGTTGCCAACTGTATAATAGAGATATAAATTACGTAGAATTTTAAATTCGTATACGAACTCGAGGAAATCGAGCAAGATTACAAATCAGCAGACGCGTTTTTAGTATACGAATTCCGTGAAGATAACAAAAAAAGTAGACCTAATCTCTAAGTATTGATAAGGCGAGACAATGTCGCTCCCCACCTACACTCCCAACATCCCGCGCGAAGGAAGTTACATATTAATATACACTTATCATTTCCGCAAGCGATTTCCCTCGATACGTACAGCTGCTCAAATTCGTTATTTCATATCTCTTTACACACTCACACATACACTCGCAGAGCCATTTCATATAAGAAAAAAACAGCTTTTTTGTATATTCCGCGCGACTCGCTGAATATTCATTACGACGCATTAGCGTCGCGAACGCTCGTATTCATATTACGCTTACATATACGCATATAGTCTTTGGAGGCACATTTTTCTTATTTTTCCGCGACGCGCACTTGATGTACGCGCGCTTACTTTCACATAATGTATCTTCCGATTACGTATAAAGCGCGCGGGAATCAAACGGCGAACCGCGCGCAGCGATTAAGCATTTCGCGCGAGTAGGCATTAATTACCCGAGCAAAGAGAGAATGAGAGAGCCCACCGCACGACGCTGTATAATAATAATAATATAGTCTAGAGACGTATATAATTCGCTCGTCGTTCAAGGCGAGCGACAAACTCGCGACAAGGCCCATGCGTCAAAATGTCCGTGTGCAGTGAGATTTTCGTCGAGACTGAGTCTGCTGTTATATACCCAAACACTGCACTCTGATACTTTGAATACTTCCGTGCAAGTGCTTATACGCTGGAAGAATAAATCGCATTCTGCTGAGAGTTAATTAAACGAAAACGAACGCTGCTCTCACTCTTTCTCGCAAAAATCGCTCGACGAGTATTTACCACAACAACCTCCACGTATATACCTTATATACTGCATGCACGTGCCTCTCTCTCTTTCTCGCGCGTCAACGTATATAATTCAATCGTTGTCGTTCTGTCGCACTTGCGCGCGCGCAATCGCGTCGCTAAAATCAAAAGCGGCGCAATTTCGAGATTTTAACGCGCGATTCGCGCCCCCCTGGTATTAAGCGATAGATCGTGCGCAGCGGACTCGGTCGCGCGGGCTTATCGTTATCGGGAAAATCAATTACGCTGCCGAAGAGGCGGCAGCCGAGAAAGAGCGAGAGGAAAGAAAAAGGATCGAGCTAGCGACGCCGTCGTTTACGAGGATTAAAATCCGTCGGAGATTAAATCAAGGCGCGCGCGCGCGTGTGTGTATAAGTCTTTGCAGCAAGCGGTTAGTTACCGTGGCGGAGCATCTAGTGTCGGGGCCTCGTGCGGACGACGACGACGACGACGACGACAATGTGGTAATTAATCGAGACGAGAGAGCCAACCTCCGATTCCCTCTCGCTCTCCTTCCTTTTTTCCCGCTGAATATTTCTATCCGCGGCCTCCCTCTCTCTCTCTCTCTCTCTCTCTCCCTCTCATTCCGTTCCTCCATATCTCCTTGGCTCCTCGATTTCCGTCTGTCTCTCTCTCTCGCTCTCACGCGCTACACTCTTCGTGCTCGCTTTTTTTTCGAGATGGTCCAGGTCCTGAACATCTCACGGCCTGTACACTCCTAGCCAAGAGAGCGAGGCGCGCGCGCGCGCGCGGCTTTTCAAAGCATTCCAAAGTACAAGAGATTGTTCTTCTTTCTCTTCCCTCTCCGATCTCCCCCCCCTCCTCTTCTCCCCACTATCCAGCGCACACCCCTTTCCGACTCTCCTCTCTCCTCTCCTATATCCTCCACTTCTTCTTTTCCGCACACACGGTGAGAAAGCAGCTTTTCTGCTCTATACCTGCAGGAGCGCAGCAGCGGCACAAATGACGATGATCCCTCGCGAATTCGGTAGCCGCTTCTCCTTCCGAGAACTCGTGTGCTCTGGCCTATACTCGCTCGACTTTTCCACGGCCTATGGAGCTTGGGATTTCGGGAGCGAGTTCGCACGACCGCTTGTACTCTTACGTGCCGCAATGACGCAACCGTGCGAGTGTTATATATACCTATGGGACAAAAATTCCAAAGAGTCGATGCGACACACGCGCGGCAGTGAGGAGATTGGAATTTTCGCGGTTCGCGGGAGAAATTTGCCGACTCTGCGCCTGGCGAGAACCCATAGCGGGTGATGAGGGAATATGGGATAGGTTCTTGGCTGATGATTTAATTGTGCTTGCTTTGAACGCGATTGCGATGAGTATAGAACAGTGCGTTGATTTATACGAATCGCGAATTTAATCAGTTGTGTATACGAAAAGCCTCGCTTTTCAACACCTCATTAATTTTTGCATTTTTATCACCGCCGCTGGCATGTTCGAGCAGATAATGCGCTCTGAAATTTTGTAATCATTGAATAACCCGAATAATTAATCCTTTCAAGTATTCGTGCTGATAATACATTTTTTATATGCAAATATAATAAACATTTAATATGCAACAAGTATTCCGATAAATCCTCATTAAAAATCGACTTGATTATAGAATGAGCAGGGGAAAATATTTATCCAGCATCTTCCGAAAAATACCTCTTGCAACTTACCCGCGCGCTTATTGCGATATGACAAATGGCGGTTATCGAGCAGCAGCGAAATTGATGGTCATTGCCGGGTATTAAATATTTCCCCCCGTCTATTTTGGCGGGTGCAAAAAAGGCTCGATGCCGCCGAGCGAGAGAGAACTCGAGAAAGACTAACGAAGAGCCGCCGCTGCCGCCGCCGCCACGAAAGAAAAGAAAGGCTCGCGCGCGCAGAAGAAGAAGCAGCAGGAGCAACAGCGGCAGCAAAGTCACATGTATAGAGAGGAAGAGAGAAGGAGAAGAGCCTCTGGGAGTCGGTCCGCGAAGGAGAGAGATTGGTAACAAGCTACCACGCTGCTCTTAGGTATCTTGCAATTTGTTTGCCGGACACGGCTATTCATCGGGCGCGACTCTACTATCTTCCCAGAAGATGAGAGAGAGAGAGAGAGAGAGAGATCCTCCCACCATCTTCTCTCTGCAAACATCCCTCGTCTCTCCCTCTTAGTCTCCCGAGTATATTAGTCTCCGCGGACTCCGGTGAGAAACACTTACGCACTGATGGCCCTTCGCCAAGGCCATACACATGTGTGTTGATGCTTGCCCTATCGCGCCGCGTCGAAAGAGATTCGGTGAACGAGTTACCGTTAGCGATCATTAGCCGCGCGCGCGCGCGGGCGAACGGAGGAGATAGTGATAAAAACTTGCAGAATGAAGGAAACAGAGCCCCCGTATATACCCACGGGAGGAGATGTAGAGACTCGCCGCCGTGCGAGATGTAGAGGCTATGGGAAGATGATGATGATGATGATGATGACACGAAAAAACTTATGCTCGTATTTGTTTAGTATTTATGACTTTCGGCCGACTGCGGAATTTACATAATGCGAGTCTCGTTATTCAAAGTGTTAAAAAGCGGTGTCATAGCTAAAAGCCGAGGGATGACCTTTTAAAGGAGCGACCACGTGGAAAAAAGGGGCTAAGAAAATGAAGTGAGAGCGCGCGCGGTCTGCGCGTAATATATTCAGTAGTATAAGGCCAAGTATGGTAAGATCATCGGCGTTTCGAGGCACGTTGTCCTTCTTTTTGCAATCTCTCTATCGAGCGTTTGTTCTCGTACAATTTGATTTTTATTCGCGGACAAACGTTGTGGCTGCATTGAAATTGCAATTTATGAAATAAACGCTTGTGCAGTATACGCGATACATTTTCATCGCGTTATCGAGTCGTGTGGTATAAATTAACCGTTTGAAATTGTACCTGCTCAGTCGAGAACTGCGATTTATTGAACGAGCTAAAAATTAGAGATATCTATTAGTCGCCGATAAAGCAAAGCAATCAACTTAGTGTGTTTCAAGAAAAAAAAATCGCGCAACAAGAAAATAAGATTAGGAAAGCACGCTTGATTAATTTCTCGCTGATATATGTATAGGAGCACAATAACAAACGTAAGAATCGATCGATATCACGCAGCTTTTTTAGCAATATTTATTAATAAGACCTATCATCGATCACAACCAAATACACAATAAGCCCGTATCGCATCGTGCGGTATCGAACGGACTGCTGCTAAATAATATTCGCGAATGTAATGAATCGCGCGGTATATAGAAAACAAGTACGGGATGGAAAATAAACGAATAAAACGCGCCATTTATACAAAAGAAACAGCTTAATAAGAGAGCCGGTATTATAGGGATTACACGCACACGCACAGATATCCATGGGAAAATCAGCACCAGGTAAACCGCGCTGCAGATTAAAAAGCATCAAAACAAACAACAAGAGAGAGAGAGAGAGAGAGAGAGAGAGAGAGGGGGGGAGGAACACGGTGTACGTCGTATAGGTATACCCGCACACACATCCAGCACACTCGATCCCTTTCGACAAATGACAACGAGATCGCGGCGCGGCTGTATACACTGCAGTGACGTCGGCCTTTTCCTTTGTGCGCTATCTGGCTTGATTATTCACGCGGGAATGCAATTTATGGGCGCGTTTTTGCGAGCGAAACTCATTTTCTGGAGGCAGCTCGAGCGTTCATCTGTGACGCTCTTAACGGTACGACCGATCTATAAATGTCCCCAGAGCGCGCTGTGTGCGTATAATATTATATATGCATGGATTCCGTGGAGCTATACAGCAGTGCACGTAGCGCACGTGGCGCCTTTCGTTTCTTATCAATTATATGCGCTATTCGAACGATTCTTTTTTCTCCCACGTAGATGAGCGATAGAGATTAATCGAACTGATTATCATTCAGCGTCCTTTGTGATAACGCCGTACGGTATACACCTATAATCGATGAAATCCAACAGCATCTCAAAAACCTAATTAACCAATATACGTATAGGTATAAAACAAAGGCCTCTCGGCGAAAATTCCAACCAAAAGAGCGAGCGCGTATAACCGGGCCATCTCTCTTATTCTCCGGGTCTTCTAAATCAATTAGCGTAGCGCGGAGTTTTTCAGCGGGGGCAGCAGCAGCAGCAGCGAGAGGCAGGTCCCCGTTGTTCACACGGCGCTGCAGCTCGCGTGGTATGGAGCCCAGAAGGAGAGAACGAGAAGCAGAAAAGAAACGCCGGGAGAAGGAACGGCCAGTTCATGAATACCAGGCCTCATTTGCATTGCATGTGCATATCTCCGCTGTGTTCCGATTTCGGATTCTTTCGCGCTAACACTTCATTTGGCGGTCCGCGCGATATTTATTGCAGCTCCTATTATCCTATATACATGCGCCTATACCTCCTTCGGCAGCTTACATAACACAAGGACATTCTTTTTGTGCGCTCCTTAGGCCTTTCGTTTTGTGCTTCTGTCCAGAGAATTCGGCGTATAATAGCAGACTGCAGGGGGTGCGATGATCTGCTACCGAAACGCGCGAGGAGCGGTTTCTTAATTTGCCGCTACTGCTATGCTTTGTGCGCAGTGATGGATTTACTCGCTGACTTTCGGAATTCGTTTAACTCCGGAAAAATACTTAGTCGCGTGTGTATAGTAACGCGGGGAAAGATGCCAATACGTTAAATATTATTGATCATGAAAATGAAAGTATGTTAAGCAAAAGTGACGCATTCTTTATACGCGGAGGTAAAATGTAGTTACTATAACAAACTTAACTTAGAGAAAATAAGTTTTTATCACAAATTGCTTTGCATAAAAATATACATTCAACAGTCGTGCCAAATTAAGCGAGATGAATCATCATTCAACAGATGCATCACTTTTAATTCTCTTTGTTTTCGAATTTTCCTCTTATGTAGTCATCTTTTTTTTTCATTTTTTCTTTTTATTCATTCGGCGGAATATTATTGTTTACTGAAAAAGTTTCACTTTAAATAAAAACGAGAACTTCGTATAATCAGCCGCGATCATAACACGAATTCAAATATAGCTATACACGTGTTTATAAACAAAAAAAAATAATAATTGGGACGTGCTCCTCGCACTGTCATTTTCTCCCGCTTCACCTTGTATACTCGATACATATTAGAATAGCATATATAGAACGACCTTGTGCTCCCGCGCGCGCGCATCATTAGCGCACACTCTGCGAGCGCCCGAAGCGTTGAGTGATGCACCAATCGTCGCGCGACACTGCAGGGACAGCACCGCTTCAAACCCTGACATTTCTTTCTTTCCCTCTCGCGTACAGGACGAATAATGAGATTCTTACGAGTGAGCGTCAGCCAGCAAGGTACTCTGTTTTTTCCTTTCCTCTTCCTCCCTCCGTCGAGTCTTCGTGAAATCAATGGCATTGCATTGCCCCCGATCGTATCGAGAGCCGCTCACCATATACTCGCGAGGACGAGATGCTACTCGGCGATATATTGAGGACTTGTTACACAATTTAGTGCTCTCTCTCTCTCTCTCTCTCTCTCTCTCTCTCTCTCTCTCTCTCTCTCTCTCTCTCTCTCTCTCTCTTTCCGTTGTGTCCAGTACAGCGGCGGCGGCGGCGGCGGAGAGACTGTAATCGCCGCTGCCTGGCTTTTCAATGCCAGCATAGATACATTTATACATATTGCCACGCTGGATCTCGTTAAGGACGAGAAGCGCGCGCAGTGATATATTAATATTGTCTCGGAGCTCTATACGTACGCGGCGTGATGCAGCGCAACGTTTGTGCGCGCGCGCATGTATGTTCCATTTGTTTACGCGTCGACTGCGAAGGAGAACGAGAGAGAGAGAGAGAGAGAGAGAGAGATTCAATTTGTAACTACGCGTGTTTTTCACGATGGAAAAAAGTCTATGTACTTTTCGCGTTGTAGTTGATTGATGGATTTAATCGTCGATTTCAAGATCGGTTGTGTAAATTAACAAAATTGCCGTAAAATCCATATCTATAAATATTAACTCAACGAATTGGTCCATTTTTCTGCACGGAAACGTCTCACTCCGCAATTTTCGTGCATGGACGTCAGAGCCGAGCGTTCGAATAATGACAGAGCAGGCTCGATAATGACTGTGTTTGCACCGAAACTTTCGGATTGAAAATTTTTAAACACATGTTCATCGATCATCATTTGAAAGGCTAATCCTTGCTGTAGATGCCTATCGTAAAATGGATCACTGTCTCCGCTCCCATACACATACATACCATCGACGCCATGTATATAATACACCGGTCTCGTCGTCGCGACGAACGAAAAAGCCCAAGTTCGAAGTTGAACCCGAGCGCAGGTATACGACACCGGGAGAACAAGATATATCGTTGCCCGTGCTCAGCAGGTCTTTTACACCTTTCGAAGAATCATTTTTGGGATTATAATGCATATCTTCGCTGCACGATAAAATCGGTTTCACGGATCCTCGAGAAGTTCAAATTATGCATATGTGTACATGCGGCACTTTTATCCTGCAAAATTACGAGGACCGTATAAATTAGCGTATAATCGTCGATCCTAACGAAGTGAATTGAAATAACAAACTTTCCGAATCCGTTCAAGCAATAATCCAGAGGGACGCATTCATGTGCACAAGCCGTATAGGAGAAATTCTTACACGCTGTTCCACGCAGCTCAAAAACCATCGACACTGTCAAAAGCTTCTTGATAAATAGACATCTACCTAGCCGCAGAGCAAGGATGACCAAACGCCTCGTTGTAATGCGAGCATCGTTGTTGACGCGAGCTCTCGCATCATGTCGGCTCCGAGCACGGCTGTCAATTCCAGCGCAGCGACGACTTGTCGCTGCTAAACGCTGGAATGACAGAGAACACGAGGCAGACGCGGCTACCTGCCCTTGTAGAGCTGCCGCCAATGCCGCCCTTTCTCTTCCGCGAGAACGATGAAAAATTTCGATTTTTCCACGCTGTCTCGAACCTCCGGCTATGTGTATATATATAAAGTTCGTTTGCAACGCACGTGATTTATGAACGACCGCTTTGTTGAGTAATTATTGTTTGTAATTGCTTGCTTTTTTAATTTCAATTTATGCAAATTCGATTGAGTAACGTCGTGTAAAACGGTCTTTTTCTTATCTAGATCCTTCATCGAGATAACGAGAAGGAGTTAAATGAACTTTAATGGACCAGCATACGTAAAAGTATAAGACGCTGAAATTTCGTATCGAATTCGGAAAGCCTCGAAGTGCATAATAGGCATGTACGTCAATTTAATTAACGTTCTTCATAAGTAAAGCACGCTCCCGACTAGTTAGCCCGCAGCGTCGACCGGTTCGCGTTTGCAATTTATAAGCGCGGCGCAATATTCGCAATTAAAAAGTGCAAAAAAAAAAAGAATAAGTCGCGCGATTAATTGCAAAGGCTGTATAGACACATGAACGATCGGAGACGCGCGGGGTCCTTCTCTGTGTTATAGTCTTGCGTGACCTCGCGCTCCGCACGCGCCAATTAAAGCGAATGCAGGAAAAGTGCGTCTCTCCTCTCGTTTTCTTTCATATTACCGCGTTGCTGCGCTCGCGAGAGAGGCCTTTTTCTTCGATTTTTTACTATCTTCCTCGAAGGAGACGCATGAAATTCCGACGTTCGGATGTATAGAAGTTATTATTGTCGCGCTTGGATCGATGTATGAAAGTTAAGCTAACGGCTATTTTTAGGACCGAAGATCACGAGGTAGTGAGTTATTGCGTGTTACGAGTGTGACGAATTAAAATGTATCAGCTTTGGTCGAAACGAATAAGATTTGTTTCGCGGAACGGTTGTATGAAAGCTAGTCGATGATTATTTCAGGGTAAAATTCGTCGGTTCGCTTGACGGCCTCTTACATAAAATTTCAATATCAGTTTTGGAGGACTTATTATTGAACACCCGAAACTTCAGTAAGTTCGCATCAACAGGTCACGGACGAGGAATAAATTTATAGAAATCTGGGCGCGTCACGTGTCTTTGATGCAAACACTTGGGTATTGTCATTGCAAGACGCGAGCGCGTGTATTAAGGTTAACACAGCAATCTTTAATCTTTTCCTCCTTTCATTTAAATTACTCGCCTGGTCGTAGGCCGTGTTATTTGCCGAGAGAGTTAAGAAAACTTGTTAATGACACACTCTCTTTGTTGGCACACTGTATACAAAGTAAACGATGTTATAATAAGCGATCGAATTAATGTAAAACGAAAGCTGGAAAGTTCCTCAATTATGAAAATCAAGAGCAAACACGAACGACTATGACGCCGTGGGAAATAGTATATTGTGCAACTAGGGGGGAAAATTGGCTTTTTCTAGCGAGGGTGATGTTTTGAGCCACGAGTGGGAGTCGAGGGCGCCGTAGGGAGAAAATAATAGGGAGGCTAGAAAAACTCGATTTTCTATTCATTTTACATACACGGAAAATGGCCTCTTTTATGCACGTGTGATAAAAAAAACTTTGCACGTGAATGTGACATTTTATAGATATAGACGAAGATTTGCGGTTTCTCAAACAAACTTGTTAATTATAAGGTATACACAGACGAATCCACTTTCCTCGAACGTTAATCGCGAGCAAACATTTCAAGTAAAAGTAAATTAGTCTGCATAATACATGGGTTCGAGTAATTCAATTTACAAACTCAATATAAGATATCCCGTCAGTACAGGAAAAATCTACAAAGTATTAGATCCCCCGGAGAATATAATATAACAACCCATTGACAACTCATTTCCCCCACATCTCCGCACCGGAATTTCCTCGGCTCGCGCAGAACGGTCAAGTATATATTATATCGCAAGTCCCGCTCGTTTATAAAATACGCCATCGGCGAATCTCTCCCAACGTTGTGACATAACCCGGTAGCAGTAGCATATATACATAGGTATACAGCGGCTTCTCTCCGGCGTCGCATTAACAGATTTCGCGGAATGCCTATAATTTTACAAGCCACTTTAATATGCGCGCACGGTAGCAAATGAGCGATTGTGTGTATACACGGCGTCACACACTTGGCTCCTTCTTCTCTTCTCTTCTTCATTCTCCGGGAGCCGCGCGTTTATATACACACACAGGCGTTCTTTCTCTCTCTCTCTCTCTCTCTCTCTGCCAGGAATTTCTACTTTCTACGAGCCGAGCGTAACCTTTGCCGCCGCTGTATACGAGAGTGGGAGAGACAGGGAGCGAGAGACATTCTTACGCGCAAATTAATTTTAACTTTAATTTTCCGGACACGAGCTTCGGCTACTGCCGCCGATGCCAAAAGGCGCCGGCTCCTTTTTCTCTCTCTCTCTCTCTCTCTCTCTCTCTCTCTCTCTCTCTCTCTCGCTCGCTTGCTTGTATAGGTATATACAGCAGCAGGGGCTGCAGCGTGTCTTCTCTTCTTTTTTTTGCCTTTTTCTCGATTCTCCGCGTGCGATGGGAGATTTAGTGATTACAATGAGAGATTTATTGTTAGGGAAGAGAGCCGCGCGCGGCCAGAAGTGACGCACCGAGGTGAGATCAGCTTACGGGGCCTTGCTCACATATAATACTGTTGTTGCTCGTCCTTTGTTTTATTTTATCTTTTCGTTCGATAAAAAGGATAACCGATTAATCACGCTCTGTGTATGTGCAAAAAGAGTTAAAATCTTGTCGGAATTAGTGTACTGCTTCTTCCGGATTTAAAAGACGAAGAGTACAATAACATAGCGTATGTAGAATATCACTTTGGATTTTAGGATTTTCGGAACGTTCCCAGGGGGACGTGGCAAGAGCGCGGCGGAGAGCGACGGACAATCGGAATGCCGCTGCTTTTCGCGGATCATTATTCACTCCCATAATCTTTTGTCTCATCTATACGGCGCTCTCGTGACATTGCGTTGGCTGACAGTGACGAATCGAAAAGCTCCCAGTCAACCCTTGAGTCATTGGCTCCTCTCCTCCGCAGCCTCTTCTATACTATTATATATACATATATATATAACGTACAACCGCTGCCTACAGCGACGTTCAGAGCGACGACGTTCAGAAAATGATCTCGTCAGGTTACATGTACTTTCTCCTCTCTGTCGCCACTTGCGACGTGCCGGAATTTAATTGGAATTTAATTATTATTTTCCATGCGGTGCCATATAAGTGTATATATTGTGGACGTATGCATATTATTAGATACGCATGCACACGTGAAGACTGCAGAGGCTTATCTTCGATCAAGCGGGTGATTTTTCTTCATTTTACGCGCGGTGATTCGACAGAAATCGAAGATGCTAATCGCGAAATGTGTTCATATAATATCATATACGAGAGCATCTATTTCAATTTTTAAGCCAGTCATCTGACTGCATTTGTTTCGAATGTCATTATGCAAGGTGCTTGAAAATTCACAACGTCCAATTTATTTATTGTAATGTGATTGATCTCGTCGCTATTTTGTATTCATTAGATACCAATTGAAGATTTAAGTGCTACGCGGACAAAAACGCGAGCGCGAGCACCGAGTCGGTTCACTTTAATGTGACGAAGTCGAACAAGATTTTTTCGAAGTAGGGTATGGCATATACATGTAGCCGCAGCCGCGGAGCGAGCGAGAATACATTAAACGAGGGGCAAAGCTGCAGCAGCAGCATTATTTTACATTCTACACTTTCTTCTTTTTGCCTGCATCGCCGGAATGCCCGATGATAAATGCAGGCGTTTTTCTTAAAACACACGTGATGAGATTATCCCAGTCACCTTTAGCAGTTTTCTTACAACTCGCGCACACGCCCTGTATATATGTATATATAACATAGTGCTGCGCCTTGTGTGTACTTTCGCTTCGTTTTGCTCTTGTATACGCAAGAGAGTATTCGATGCCGATGATATTTTATATACACACGCGGTTTTTTTTTATCGAGCACACGCTCATCAATATAAATAAATTTGTCCTCCAATCAGCGCTCGAAGATGAAAGTCACACTTTTTTCTGTCTCCGCTCACCGCGAAGGAATTCCACTTTGCTAAAAATCCGGGGAATTCGTTCAATATAGTGCGTTTATATCCGAAAGAGCAGAGAGTCTGAATGAACTAGGTATAATAATATCGCGTTGCGGCGAAAACAAATGGCGCACACGAGCTTCCGAAAAAACGAGCCAACGGCATTAAAGAGTCTGCACAGTAGACAGGACGGTGTCAAAGGAATCGTCTGAAAGAGTATAACGCGCAGTGTGTCTTTCTTCGAAAAAGCAAGAAAAATTGTCGCTCGCTCGGTCGGCGCATAAAAATAGTGTGTCGGGCACGCACGACGTCATCTGTACAGTATAGCGGCAATAAGAACGCGCTGAGGCGCATTAAAGCGCCTTCGAGAACGAAGCGCGAAGCAGCATCTCTCTCTCTCTCTCTCTCTCTTTCTCGCAAAAACAATTCGTTCCCAATAGGACTACCTCCTTCTTCTCGCTCGCTGCATATGCGCGCTGCAGAGTAGCGCCTAAATATAGGAGACAAACAGGTTTGCTCTTCGAGGCGCGACCTCGCTCTCCGTGCGCTTCTTCGCGCTGTGTTATATAGCTGCGGTGCATATACGCGTGACTTATACCCCGCGTGAAAATTAAACGTATGCCGCGAGAGAGAGAGATAGGCATCTTCGCGCGAGTGAGAGTGAGAGAAAAAGGAAGAAGCTTAAAGTTTATCGGGAAATCGCGCGAAAGTGCGCCGCGCATGGGGAAAGGATCAGGTATGGGTGATATAGGAGATCGCCGACGTATAAGTTATATTATATGCGCCCGATGGTGTTGCGGGAAATTACGAGAAATTAATCATCTTTTGGAGATCATTAGCTGCTGGGTTTTTAGTAACAATTTTCGTCAAGAAACCTAAGGACGCAGTCCTGAATTCCTCAAAACTCCAACCTCTTAAACTTCGAGCGACTTTCTCTCGGGTAAATTGAATCCGCTTCTGCTTAACCAATTCAAAATCAATTAAGTCTCCGCGGACGCAAATGAGTGCTCTCCTCTCCTTGGAACTCGCGAGCGAGCTGGTAAGTAAGTAAGTAAGTAAGTAAGTAAGTAAGTAAGTAAGCGAATTCAGCGGAGCGAGTAAGAATTTCAATTAATCGACGAAACTACGGCAATTACAGGAAAGTTAAGTCGGAATAATAGGGTCGCCTCCTTCAGTTCGGATTCATTAGCGCCCACCGCGTCGCGCAGCAGTTTCCGCGAATGTGACGTGGATGCTCGTGTAAAATCTATAAAATGCCATTCTATATTTGCATCTAGCGCGCGCTTCGCGATTGAGACGTTCTCATATCAACACATATACGGATTTGCGCTCGATTATACACCGCACGAAGCTCCGCAAAAGGAACTCGAGCGCATAGCGAAGCGGCGTGCGGAGAAAGGAAGCGGCATCGAGAGAAAATACACACAATAATATCCCAGCGCGGCATTATGATGCTCAGCTCGACGGACGTTTTAATTTATATTTTCCGGGGGCAGCAAACAGTCGTCGGCGGCTCGAGGCAAAGGGAAAACGCGAGTCAAGGCGGCGGCACAAATCATTTCATAAAAATTCCTAGGCTGCAGCGGCGGCAGCAGCAGCAGCAGCAGTAGCGTCTAGACGCGAGTAATTGAAGAAACAAAGAGGCTGCAATTACGCCGGCAATTAACGGCCGCCGTTGGCTCTTCTTCCTCCTCCGACAACCTCGAGCGGCTCTCTCTCTCTCTCCTTGGCTTGCGCGCGGAATACGCATCTCTCGCGGGATCGACGCGGAAAAGAAGAAGCCGCTCTTATACTGCGATGATGGCCGCCGCCGAGCTTTTCGATTCTCTCTCGATTAATTGATTCTAGGAAATCGTAAACTAGTGTGAAAAGAACGTCATCGTACTCTTACCTCGTTTTTCTCTGACAATGGTATCAATCATGGCGGAAAATTTCCATAAGAATGCCATCATCCCCGCAAATACGCGAACTATAGCTATAGAGCTATATCGAACGTCGTGCGGCGCACGAAATATCCGCGATTCATTCATCACGCGCATCAGTATATACGCCAGCAACCCTCCACTGTATCATTGTATTCATTGTATATATACGCCTATATCGCGACCGCTGCGACAAAGCTCTCTCGTCGGTGAACAGGAAAGTTTGGGCTTTTCATCGACGTCTTTAAGAGAGAGCGCGCGCGGCGAGGGCTTTTCATCGCGCGAATATCGAAGAATTTGTCGCTTCGTTGGGAGCTGCTCGGCCGAGAGGACATCAAAGGGCTCGCTTCTTCTTCTTCTACTACTTCGTCTTCTTTCGCGGCGCCTTGTCTCCCCCTCCAAAAGACTTGGGCCCTCTATCCACCCGTTCGCGTAATAATCATTTATTATCCTGCGCCCGCGAGATGAGAATAATGAGTCCAACGACTTTATGAAGCTACGAAATCGGGGCTTTGTTTAAAAATTAGCTGCCCTTGTCTTGTTTATCCTCGACGAGAGAGCAGGGCTTTCGCTACTTTCTTGTGAGTGCGCCTCTCGCTCGTATCGAAGCAGTAGCTCAGCGTAATGGCCTTCTGAAGATGAACGGTTGTATAAGCACGCATTCATCTTACCATGCGCGAGGGTTTCGAGATGCTACCACTGCTTCTTCCTCTTTTTTTTTTTTTTGTACTTTTTCTCAGTGAGAAATGTATACGCGTTTCAGATTTATTCGAGGCTTGTGTAAAAAATGCTTTTATCCTCTTAATTATTCTGAATGCATGTTTACGATACTCGGCGACGAGCAGTTTTTCTGTACACACACGAACGTTTCTCAAGTCTTATTTTCGAAAACCAAGTGTAACGTACGCTCCAATTGATTTTCTTTCCTATACCAGCTCGCACCTTGTATCGCCCAAATGAGAAGTGAGTCTATTAGCGGAAGAAGTCAGAACCCATGAATAATCCCGAGAGCGTATACAGTCAACGTAAAAAATCGTTCCCCGAACCCACGGATGCAGAGGCAAAAAGTCCGCAGCAAACACAGGAGTCTGCTCGTCGCCCTAATAATAACATTCCCCGCGCGCAAACTCAATTTCGCGAGTCGTGTATACGAGCGTGTTAAGATCGCCGGCGAACAACTCGGGCGTTAAAAGCGCGCTTCCCTCATCTGCAAAAAAAGAAAGAAGTTCTTTTTCCTTACTCGAAAAAAGAAAGAAAACGACATACAGCCTGCATATAGCGCGAAATTCAGCCTCGCGAGAGATTCTCTTAATCTCGGCTCTCGCACGCGCCATCTGTTTTTCATTCGGGCGGGCGTATTATAAGCCCGCGAATTCCTCCCGAGCTTCGCGCTAAGGATCACACATATCTGTGACAAGCAGACCCGTTGAGAATGTTCGCTCATTAATAAAAGCCGAAAGCGCGCGCGCGCGCGCGCGAGCTCTTTCTATGCTCGCTTTACAGTATATATGCTGCATACGCTCTGAGAGAGATATGCGCGAGGCTCGGAATTCAAGCAGACGTTTTCGTCAATATCATATACAGTGTTCTCGGTTTTCATCGGGAGAAGAACGCGTGTAGCGCGTCGAGCGCGCGATTTGTCGCCGATTCTTGATTGCGCCGCATTAATATGTCCCGCGGGAAGCTTTGGATTTTTCGCGTGCACGATCTTGAAATTCATTGGCACATGGTATCTATATACCTAATAGTCGCACTTTCACGAATCGAGTATAGGCGTTCACGGAATCCCTAAAATGCGACCAACGCTAATTCGGAATAATTAACTAGCGCGAGGTGGTAAAAATTCCTCGGGAATCAGCCGGAGAATTCGCACGTGTTTTGGATAGCCGCATTGACGAAACATCTTTCGCTATGCCGAAGAGATCTCTTAACACGAATCGCTCGCAGTTTTAGCATTTGTCCGAGGCCGTGCGAACCTCTCGAGGTGTCTTTGAGGATTTTTAATCGCGATATCGGCGAATTATTTTGGATTCGAAAGAATGTCAGAGATTTTTCATATACCGCATTGTTTACGCGTATAGGCTTCTGGTATAAAAATAAAGCTCCTAGGAGCTAGTTCGCGCGCGCGATCGAAATAGATCAAAGAAAGCCTCTGAGCAAAGCCCCGCGGAATCTCGACGCAACCCCCTCGCTACATATATATAGCTATATACAATACAAATTTCGTCTCTTCCGTGCGACAAACACACAGCGGAAACCCTACTGCCTCACGTCGGTTCATTTATAACTGCAAGTATTAGATCGGATTTGGAGGAGGCGCTAAAAGCTCGCACTCGAAGCCTATACACATCGAAGCTCGGGGTGCGAGGGCCTCTTCGTCATACATTAGTTCACTTAATACCGGGTGGGCCGAGCGCCTTATCGAGTTACGCGCAAGGATTAATCCGAAGGAGCCAAACCTAAGATCTTGGCCCGTGCCCCACACGTCGTCGCGCACGCGAGGGGCTTAATGAGCTTGGAACGCGTGTGCGCGAGTCTCTCAAGTGTGTATGGAGCTTGTCTAGGTGAGAGCTTACTGCAGTGAATTATGCGGGAGTCTGTTTCGTGTGGTCGCAAGCTCGGTTCATTTTTAGCCGAGCAGAGCGAAATTTATACTCGTGAAGGCGAGACGAGTATACGTAACGTATATACAGGAATCGTATCAGAAGGGCGTGATTTATGAGACGACGTGGCCGAGACGCATATACTAGCAAAAATGCAGCGGCTGCCGCGAGTGCGCGCGTGTGACACGGAGTAATAAATACTCGAGAAATTCGAGAAATCTCCAATTACGCGCCTTTTTCCCTCCGGATGCTTTATATACCGGCGCACTTCTAGAGAGCGAGCTATGAAATCAATTTGCTTTTTCAGCGCGCGGACTTCTCTCATCAGCCGATGTTTAAACTCAATTTCTCAACCTAAGCTCTCCGCTAGAGAGCCGCAGGAGAGAGAAAGAAAAAAACCCACGTACGCGTACCTGACACGTATACGAGCAGAGTCGTGTGTACCGGTCTCTCGAGCACGCGTGGAAAAGTCCGTCGCTTCGCAAAACGTCGACTGTCCACGGCGTCTATATTCCGGAGAGCTTTTGCGCTCTATGCTGCTCGCGCGCGCGCGTCGCACATTCCGCGTCCGCGTCAGCGTCTGCGGGTTTTGCAATGCCGAAATCCGTGGCAAGAAACGCTCGAAGAGTTTGAGAACTCATGGGATCGGCTCTTATACTTATATGCGCCGCTTGACGCAACGTTCTTTCGTCCGAGCAAAAAGTTGCTCGCTTCGCGCAGAATTTGTTTTGATAATTCTCAAGGTTGTATAAATACCTATATGAGGGAGAGCAGTCTTTTTTGTGCATAGCCGAGAAAATGGTAAATATTTATATGCGTCGATGCGTCGCCTGGTGTGAGCGAGAATTTTTGATTCATTTGTTTTTGCACATCTTTCAAGCACTGCATCTGAAAATGAGTCATAAGAGTATAGAAGTCCGTGAGCTAAACAATTTGTCGCCAGGTTTTCCCAACCGATAGTCTCGAATCGGCGATTCCTCGATCAATTACACGCGATCCTCGTCGAAAGACACACGGCAAGAAAAAAAAGGCTCGCGCGCAAAGCAGTCGACCAGCCGAAAAGAAATTCGCTCCCAGAAGTCGAAGACAGAAAGAAAGAACGAGTGAGCTCAACGTCCGGAAGTCCCATTCGCACGGTCCTTCAGGCCCCCGCGCGCACACACATAGGAACATCGAAGCGCGCGCTCGCTTTGGCGATAAAGAGCCCGAGCTACTACGAGGACAGCAGGACGCGATGGTATATAGTATATCCAGGGGCTGCCGTTCGCTGCCGAGAGAATGAGAGAGAGAGAAAGAGAAAGAGATACGCTCGACATCTCGGGGGCGTCGTATTGGTGCAGCGCGGCCCCGTGACTCCGGACGCGTGGGACTCGGAATGCCCGGCATTCGGAGGGGACTCATTGGCGCGCTTGGAGGGGGAACCAGGGCCCCAATTCCCAACGGGCTTTCTTCGCCGCCGCCGCCGCCGCCGCCGCCGCCGCCGTTTGCCGTACGCTAGTGTGTGTGTGTATGTCTGTACGATAGCGAAATCGCCGCCGGTCTATAATATTTATTGGGCCCGATCGTCATCGGACTAGGCAGAATGCCTGAATAGATTAGCGACTTTATTAGCCGGCTTATCTCGCGGCGATGCGACCGAAAGGTATGCTCTTATCGATGCATTGTCCATTACGATCGATTTTGTGCGAAGATGCCTGAACGGTGGATGGAGACGTTTCTGCGTAGATCTCGGTGTAATAAATACAGACGGCCGGAAATTCGAGCCACAGAGTTATTCTTTCCTGCATTTTAATTCGAGGTGAGCTGACGACGTATTTATTGGATGAACACGTGTTTCCAAGATAAAGCTTTCGTATATCGTACATGTGTATGGGGTTTTCTCGTGTTCGTTGAATAATCATAGCCGAGAGATCTGCGTATTGTGCAGCGTAATGGAGACGTGTATGCAGCTGTGTGCACAGTGAGAAAAATTTAGTAGATCTTGCGCACGATATTTACTTTCTTATCTAATGGTAGCCAATTAGTGTTTACTTGGAGATAGCTGCTTGTTCTTTTGTTTATACATAATTTATATTACCTTCTTCTTTCGTTACAAATTTGTCTGCGCGTATCCCGATCGCACACTACCTTGTGATAATGCTAATTAAGAATACTCCACTCTTTTCCAATTAATATTTAAATTAATCGCACGAATTATCATATAGGATCAAACTCAGCACTATAATAGCATATGCTCTCGCGCAAACGTCACTCAGGCGACGGTGAACTTTTTACCGGTCGATCTGGCGACCCGAAGAAACAGTGCAATACTCACAAAATGCATAATGCATCGTTGACAACGTCAAGCTTTTTGCACTTCTCGTCAGCAGCAGCAGCAGCAGTAGTGGCAGCATAATATGCGAGAAATCGCGCAAGGTGTTTCTCGAAATTAGAGCGCGCCGCACCTTTTTACCCGCGGAGAATTAATTGCCGTATACCGAAAGTGTCTTCTCCATAGCAGACGTTTCCGCCGAAGAGACGTACACGCGGAATCCAAAGAAGCTATCGGAAGTGTCGCTCTCGTACGTCGCATTATTCAGCGCGCGCCTGATGCATCTGTCCCGAATTTGAAATTACAAACGATTTGAGAAAAAGCTATATACGTATATAAATATAGTTTGCGCGCCTTTGTTTCCTTCGGGGTGGATCTAGCGACATCTGTTTGACGCTATGTATATTACGTATACGTGTATACAGGGGTCCGGATTATTAAGCCGGGAGACGCGCCAGGGGCGTCACCCGCCGAGAAGCGATGAGCCTCCGACAATGCGTTAAGTGTCTGAGATACGCGGAGAGGAGAGAAGGAACGAGATCTCGAGACAGTGCCTGACGATTCGCTGATTAATTTTACAGAGCTTGTTCGCGGCTGCCGGCGGGAGAGTGAGAATTTATCGCCGTGTTAAGAGAGAGAAGAGAGATTTAAGTTTAGATCGGCCTGGAGAGTGAATTCGCGTTACGTTTGTATAATGAATCTCTAAACGAGATCATTGGCAGAATCGTAAGTCGTTCTTGTACAGTAAACCGCGGCAACGTTCGGTATAATAGCATCACACGATAATATATAGACGAAAGCATTTCGGCATCGTGCCAGACCGCTGCGGCGTCGGCGGCAGCGGTTAATTATAGTTTTGTTATGACACCCGGGCGTTCCGATGAATTGATGTTGAAACGAATGTATCCCGTGCGAGCGCTAAGTGTCTTCGAAGCTCTGACTTCTAATTGAATTGGTAAACATCGTAATTCAGTAGTGGCTGGAAGCTAGAGAGCCGATTTATTATGCGCTTGGAGAAAAAGCCTCGTCGAAATTAAGAGGCTCTAATCGATGGAGAATTATTGTCTGTATATTTTTGTCGCCTACATTTGAATCATTAGGTGCATCGTGTATAAAATACAGAAGTTTCAAAGTGAAACACGATGCGCGACGCTTTTAAAATCTTCGAGATGCACGATATGTGTTTCTTGCCGGAGAAAATTAAGAGGAATAATAATGCTATACATCGACGTAGTAACGAATAGCTTGGAGGTATTCGAGCAGGAAAAAGAAATTAATTATACTCAAGAGCAGTACGATAGAACAAGACGGAACAGAATTCCGAGAGGTGATCCTATGCGAGAGTTCACCGCGCCGATGGTATTGAATTAATATAAATACGTAATACAGGTTATAAATTCTCTATAAATCACGCTGTAATCTTTATTGACCGATAACTTATGCAAATCCAAAGAAGATGTTTCCGCAGAATTCCAAGTTCGACTTCGGCAAAAAAAAAGAAGTTCGCAGGCATTCCGATCATCTGCGGTTTCTCGTCAACACAGTCATTAATTTAACGCATCGACACCTGGACACAGAGGGCATCGATGTAGACTACCGGGTTATACGTTAGAATAAAAAAAGAATCTCTGGAGGAAATCCGCCTGGGCGTACAGTAGCTCGTACGATGGCTATTGTCAAGATTAAAAGCAATGTACACGCAGTATAATACCACACACATACACACATATACGTATGTACTGCCCTATTGTGTGCGAGGCAGCATTGTGCGCGGTCCTTTCTCTCTCTCTCTCTCTTTCTCTCTTGGCTAGGCACCTCCCGTGCACTTAATAGATCGCCGGCGCAGGAGGGGAAAAGCCGTAGTTTATTGGTCGAGGCGAGGGAGCAGCCGCGAAAATCGCCCTATGGCGAGAGCCGCACGCCTATAGCGCTAGCCAGACAAGTATGTGTGTGTGTGGGTGTGTGTGTATGTAGGTGCGGCGGACGGCCTCGTTCGATCGCATGGGTGTACATTCGCACGCGTGTGAGCGAGGAGATAATCGAACGAATGCCGATACGCACACAGCTCGATACACAGACAGATTGAAGCCGCCGACTATACTCCCCCTTGTGTGTCTATATAATTTTCAGGGTAGGAACAAGTGCGTAACTCGAATTACGATTTGATTGGTAAACACAGACTTTCTTTCGGAGCGCACGATGAATAAATATTTTCCTTAGAAGTGGTAAAAATCAAGACACGCGTCGAAGGAGCTGTTCGAACATCGAATAATTACGTCTCAATCAGCCGCGCAATCGATGATTTATGCACGTTCATTACCGCCATCGCTGTCGAGGTAACGACGCGGAAAAAAAAAAGAAACAACGGAGCGAAATACGCTTAGGCTGCCGTCAGAAAGCTCGGACGCCGCGAGTCTCGGTGGCGACGGCGGCGCGGGAATCTCTTTAATGATCTTGTAAAAAATGTCCAGAAGAGAAAGAGAGCCAGTCGGCCCGACAACGCGCACATCAGAGACAGACGGAGAAACAACACACGCAGTCGGCTCTCTGAGCGCCGCCGGCACACTATATATCGCTTTCTAGTCTCGACATCGGGCCGTCGCCGTGCCCGCAATGACTGGGACTTTCTGCGTATGGTCGAGTGTGACATTTGTGACAGGTGACTTTTGTTCCTCCGTTTCGATATCAGATAAGCCCAGCCGACGGCGGCGACTGCCTCCCTCTCTCTCCCTCTCTCTCTCGTTTGCTCCGAAACACACTACACTGCAGCGAGAGAAAAAAACTGCGGCGCGCGTGCGTACGTGTATAGGTGTATATGTACATCAGCTGCATTTTAAATACGTGCATGGAATGCGGCCCCGAACGAAACCTGCAGAATCGTACGCGCGCGTGCGTAACTATTTCTTTGGCGAGCGCGCGCGCATAAGTTTCGCGGCGGAGTAACAGCTGGCCGACGGAGCGACAAATCATGTCTATCGGGAGTCGATTTCGCGCGCGTTGTCGGGAGAGGGACAGCGACGCCTTATTATGTAAAATTGTCGGCGAGGTGGAGTGCGAGACTGATGTCAGCGCTGTTATACCCGTCGTTACTTGCTTATGTGGCTTTTTTTTCGCGCAATCTGTCACGCACGCAAGCGGTTCCGGTGAGAGGGAGAAAGTATTATACTTATGCTCGATTTATCGGCTCTCGTTATTTCGCTTTGTTTTAATGAAGTTCGATGCATGTATACGGTGAATGAATAACGACGTTCGATAATGTGTTCGCGATCTGACGAGATGATACGCGCGCGTCTGGACAAAAAGCATTTTGATTTTTTGTGCGAGCTTATATTGTCTCGGGATTGTTATATTTTTGGCAGTTATTATTGTTCTGTCTCGAAGCTTATTTTATTTATGACGAACAGGGGTGAGTATAACGCGAGACAGATGGCGCTGTAAAATACTTCAACGAACGCGTCGCTTATAAAGCATTTTTAATTAGGGTAATCATAAATTTAATTAAGGCTGTCACATATATGCATCGCTTACCGGCTTAATGATTGTCTCGATAATTTATGCACTGTCGATCGTGACATCATCATGCGAAACTACTTCGACGAGAGATGACAAAACGAATTTAGTCCGGTAATAACATCGAAAAGCGACACGATCGCGTTAAAATTCCTCGTCGCTCGATAATCAATTCCCAAAAATATGCAATTCCGCACACCTCAGATATTTTTATGATCGTCACGCGAGCCGCCTCTGTATTATAATCTACATTGCTAATTATAAACCGTAATCTCCTCTCGACGCAAACACACGCGTCCAAATTAACAAGCAAAGTATAGTCTCTCGAAATATATACACGCGTTATACAGGCCGCAGAGGCAAATATTTCCGATAAGCGCGTCCGCGGACGCAGGAATGCGAAGCGCATCATCGCAGCAGTAGCCGCGCGAATACTCTTCCTCTCTCGTGAGAACACGACAAGCGTCGCCCGCTAATATCGTTAAAAGCGCGCCGGCCGTCATATAAGAATACCAGAAACAATGGGGGCTCGTCACGAAAAAGCAAAGCAAGTATGCGCCCTCAGCTCTGATGCTCCGATGTCATTCTCCCACTCTCCAACTCTCTCTCTCTCTCTCTCTCTCTCTCTCTCTCTTTCGAAAACAAACTGCCCGCCGTGTATCCTGCCAAATTCTATTTGGTCGTGGCGCGCGTGCGAGTGTGTATAAGTAGTGCCCGCGCTCAGAGTGTACGCGTCCGTGTGACGGGTATAAATACAGAGAGAGAGAGAGAGAGAAAGAGCGAGTCGATTGGAGTGTGGGGATGCGGGGCGAAAAAGTGGTCCGGTGGGACAGCTGACCACGCATCAAAGGTCCGAGCCGACACTGTACGCGGTTATATATCCACAGTCGTTTCTCTCTCTCTCTCTCTCTCTCTCTCTCTCTCTCTCTCTCTCTCTCTCTCTCTCTATCCCTCTGCGATGCGTTCAAATCTCCGCGCGGTGAGCGATCGCGGCGACCTTCCGATATCCGACGAATAATTTCTAATTAATTGTCCCCCGCCTTCGCAAAGGCATGCGCGATCCAGCGCACCGTCCTCGTATATATATATACCGATGTGCATAACTTTCTCGGAGCTGTGTGGGAAAGAGGCTCCCTATAATGAATTGGATCGCGTACCTGCGCATTACATAGCCACGACTCCGCTATTATACGCACGTAGTTTTTGTTTTGGGTATACGTCCGGCTAATCCGTATAGGACGATCGTACAGCGTGTAAAGCGAATTAGTCGTCGGGACACGAGACAAGCATCGGTTAAACACCGCTAAAAAGCCGAGATATCCACTCAAAGACACTTCGTGGGAAGACCGAGCGGGTATAAAATATGTATGCGAGCTACAATTTAATCTCGCGGTGCCCAATTATTTCGATCCCCGAGGAATCAATCGCTCTCCCTTGTCGATTTATGACTCGCTCCACCTTTTAAGGCTGCGCGCGTACATAAAGATCGTTCATGAAATTCCTGTATATACCAGACCTAAAAGGCCAATGTAATATCCCTTTTTACGCGAATACGGAGAAATAGCTTCGCGATCAAACCAATCGTCGTCGCTCTGTATCCTTCCACTTGAAAAAACACGCAGATGAGGAAATCCAGCCTGTAATATAATAATAAGAGAAAATCTAGGGCGTGTTGGTACATAACTCATTCGGGGAAATAATTTGACGGGCGTACGAGCGCTCCTTTTGACGAAGGGCGTGGTCTACTTCTCTTTCTTTCACTCGCCGTGACAAAGTGCAAGTACATACACGGGGTTGTCGCGATACATCACGAAGAAACACGTGTTCCGCACACGCGGCTCGAGAAGAAAATATTCCGAAGAGACGCGTCGCACGGAAAAATGCATTATGGAGTGTATTACGCCGGGACGAGTATGCGTGCTTGTATGTTCTGCTAGACGGGGAGATATAATTGAGCGACGAGAGCGTTTGTACTACCGCGTGTACACACACTCGCGTTTTGCAGAGGAGAGAGGGAGAGGCAAAAAAAAAAAAAATTCATTATATACTCGGCTCTTTTTTGCCGTGACAGCGGGTAGTTTATGAACTGGTACACAGAAGTGCGGAGTTTCTCTCCATTTTGGAAAACTGCGCATCCGAATTAGGCGAGCTTCTTAATGAGATTGAAATTAGATGAAGTTTTTACTGCGTTGTTCTTGGCAGATTTACGAGGCAGACTTCCGTGTGAAAAATTCTATGAATTCACTGCAGTAGTTTTTTCAAATTCAAATTTCACTGTCTCCTTTACAAATCGAACTATAATTCTCGCTTCGTCAGAAATTTCTAATTGTAACCTAATTATTGCATTCTATCCATGTTGCACACAGGAGCCCGCGTAAGTCTATTAATTAGCGCAATAAAAGATTAATTAAAAAGCCGCTGCCGCCGTCGAGAGCTGTGACAACCGCTTACGCGTTTTCCTTTCTTCCAAAGATCAATGCCTTAGGTTTCTTCTCTCATTTACTTTCTCAAAGTCCATTGCAGTCGGCTTTGCAGGCGCGCCGCGTTAAAATTCCAAGCGCCGCTGCCTTCCGTCCCTCGAGCAATTTTAAGTAATATATATATATCGAAGCCAAATTACGCTTAATGTCGCCATTTAGCACTGCTTTCTTCCCGCGCGGACTTTCTATTCCAACGCCGCGCATGCGAGAAAAAGATCGCGTGGAAGTCGTTTAAACGTTACTGTGGCGCGAAAACGCGATTTTCGAGAGAGAGAGGGAGCTTTCCCGCTTGGATCGCGGACGCCCTTTACTCCGTATAATTATAATCTCTTGAGAGAGTCAAACTGGTTTCGCGAACTGCTCGATTTTTTACAGACCGCGCGAGCAACGGACAACAACAGAGTGCGATGATACGGTATATATATATAAATATATATATATATATATAGTATAAATCGCGAGGCGCTTGCGCATGGGTCACGTATATGAATTTTTTTGTACGAGCACTGCCGGCCATGTTTATATATGTGATTATTCGGGGAGAGTATTATGAGCGACTGTGCTTTTTAGAGAGCCTCTCGCGGGGTATGATCGCCGAAGACCAGTTGAATTTAGGATCGTTATAGGGAGCAAGACTCGGGATGTTTTTCGGTGTTTCGTGTGACAGCTCGGCAATATCGCACAGCTTTACGGCAGCAGAGGGTGTGTTGATCATTTTTTGCGACCATAATCGAAGCTTTTCGATATACAAGGGGATTTCTCAGGAACAAATTGAACTAGCTGAATCATCGACCGTCCGGTCGCGCACAAATGTTTTCTGAAAGAAAGAGGCCGACAATTTCTTCGTTTCTAAAGTAATAAATTCCCTAGCTCCTATTAACGTTGTAGTCCGCAGGTACACGTATGCACGCGCACACGGAAAGTGACCCTGAAATTCAATTAAGATCGCACGCGCACGCGTCTATCTATCCGGCTCTATCTGCGCGTCTATCTCGCTCTCGATCCCTGCAATACCGCACGCGCGTGTGTGTGTGTGTGTGTGTACATTACTATCCTCTCTCTTTCTCTCAGCGGACTTGGCGCGCGCGCGAGCGTTCGTCGGTATATATAAAAGCCATTAAGCCGCGCTTTTTCACGAGCGCGCGCATGCTTCAAAGGAATGCCCCCGCGCGCGAGAGTATAGCTTAGAGATTTATTCCGCTGAAGCGAGAACAACAAATTGTATATAGACGAGCATGAGATGCGTACCCAATATCCCGCGGAAGTGCCGGAAGCTTCTATGAGCGACAGTTGCCTCGGTGAACTTTCATCGATCGGAAGGCTTATACTGCGCACATACCGGTCTTGTACATAGTCGAGAGAAGTTGTTGGCTCGATGCATATTCATGCGCGCGGCTGTTAGACTATGTGTAATTGCCGTGTATAGAGCGTTTTATCGGAGCCGCGGCTTTGTGCGGGATCTGCCGTGTTCATCACGTGTATATATTGTGGAGTATAATATCTGATGGGTTTTTTTTTGTCGCCGTCGTCGGTACTTATTAGGACTACAGAGATTTATTCCTACTAATTTTCTAGAGCGTGCTCATAGCAGCTGGGAAATTTTCCGAAAACGCGCGGCGCGCGAAAGGTATTATATGGTACACAAAGAGTTTGCACTTTGTTGAGTTCAATTAGCGCGTTCGAGCGAGTAATTTAATTGTTCTCGAATGGAGCGATCATTAAAATTGTTGATTAATGAGTTGTGACGGCAAGGTTTTGCTGATTAATGGCTCGATTCATTTTTTTTTTTCAAATTACTCGATCGTTATCTTTTGTTTGACAAACTTGATACCGTTATATACAAAAGGTTATATAATAATGAACGTGTATATCATACCGAAAACAAAAAGAGTGCATTAATTATTATTGTCATCTCGTGATGCGCATATCCGATGGTAAATATTTTTTCAAACATAACTATACGTATCGCCTTGAAATTGTTGTTCACTGTATAGCAAACTTAATTTCCACTCCTGCAAAAGAAACGAAAGCCACATTTCTTATATATCGCTCTCTGCGTCATTAAAATATCTCGATTGTTATCCCACGGCTAAATTATAATTAATGACAGATTATCGCACGAAAAGTCTCTTTCTCTCTTTCTCTCCCGGTCTCGCGACGAAAAAGCGCGCGCACCTCCGCAACCGCGCAGCGAAATTTATAGCGAGTACACCTGTAAATACGCACATACGCAGAACTCGTTAGTCCGCGTGTAGATTCCCGCGCGATAAAGGCATAAACGACCCACTTATCGCGCAGAACAGAGAGAGAGAGAGCGAGGATACACTGTGCTCGCTCGCTTATACTCGTTTATACACGGAGCCTTTAAATTAAAAGAAAATGGTCGCGAAAGCTCGCGCCTTTTAAGCGATGCAAAGCAGCGGCGCTGACGCGCTACCCATTTAAACTAGGCGGAACGCTCGCGCGCGCAGAGCTTCTATGGGGAATAGCAGCCTTAAAATACTTGCCGATAATATATGACGCCAGCCGCGAGAAAGTTGTTACCGGCGCGGCGACGCGCAGCTCAGAGAGGGAGGAGAAAAAGGGAAAGAAAGAGAGATATTTAAATAGATTGCTTCTCTCGCAGTCTGTCATTCGGCCGAGCGGAGTCGAGAAAGAGAGTTTACTTCTATTTCGGGCATATTTGGGAAGGTTAGTGTGTTAATCAAAACAATATGCTGTGCGAGCGGCATCGAAAAAAACTTCTCTCCGGCTATATACGCGCGTGCATATACCCGATGATCTAGAGCTTCTGAGAAGGAGTGAAGTGGCCGGCGCTTATTTATGTTGGTATCTAAATTTGATTATTCTCGAAAATGTTTCAATTAAGCCATTCGAATCATAAGACATGTCGGTTTGTAATAATTATTCGCTCCCCTATTCTCTTGTACACGAGATAAGAATCACTCGTTGAAAAATGAGACACGCACGAAGAACAGCTCGAACTTTGACAGTTTCAGCCGCCGCTACTTATACTTCGTGCGGCGACTTACATCTGTCAGTCCCGATAGATCGCAGCGATAGTGGCGCTGTTCTTTTTCACTCGACAATTGTCCCGGGCGATTTTTTTCCTCGCATAGTAATGTGGAAGGCGATGAAATTGAGATTAGAGCATTAAACACTCAACCATACATTTCGAGCGTCTTATTTGGCTTTCTAAAAAGGCTAACGAGTAGCAGGGAACAGTGTAGCGAACATTAGTATGATTCCTGCGAGCGGCTAATTGACGACAAATAAAAAAGTTTCGACTCGAGCGTTAAACTGCTCGGAAAACAGGATAAAATTCATAGTACACGCATTCCTCCAATTCATTAAATTGTAATAACTTCATCAAGCGCACGATTGTAGCCGCGATCGCACAGCTCTTTTGTTTCTCCGTAAAATATAAAAATATATAAATTATGAATCACGATGCGCGCGAGCGCGGCGATTAATAACGAACGTTAATGAGCGCTCCGGGACTAATTAAACAGCAATTCATTAAAAACGCTTCGAAAGCCGCTCAAGTGTAGATATTTTACACTGGGAGAGCAGGCTCGACCTAACAATCTTTATCCGCAGGGTTAATTTTCGCATGCGAGAGAGAGAGAGAGAGAGAGAGAGAGAGAGAGAGAGAGAGAGAATAGACCCTCGGTGGCTGAGCCGTGCGGCAACGCTTAAACTTTTTTCACCGCTCTGCGTTGCCGAGGAAATTTTTTACTCCATTAATTGAACTCCAGCTCGCTGTGCCGAGCTCGCGCAGTAGCCCGACATTCCTCGGTATTTCTAAAGGAAATTACGAACTACGTAAAAAGCCATCTGCATCGCTTGTATATATAGCAACGCGCGCGGCCAACGTGATAAAAATCTCTGTCGGTATCTAAGTGTGTAGCGCTAAATGTTCTTTTTGTCAACGCGCGCATGTCCCTTGGCGCGTCGCGAAAGCCGCGGGTGAAAGATTCAAAGAAAAGCTTTTTCGTTTGGGGAAAGGATAAACTTGCGTTAAATTTTGACCCAGTTTTCTGGAATCGTGACGTTGTAATTATAATATCCCAGTATAGTATATTATCTAAGTTTTACGAAATTATGTAAAAGTATAACGCTCGATATGGGATGGCAATGACGCTGACGCAAAATGAGTCTTCGATTGAAATAATTAGTCGAGCGAGTGCTTTCATCGGCGATTTAAAATCAAGATAACGCAACCTGAAAATTTTAACACTTTCTAATACAAATTCGAGACTCTCGAGTAAGCACTATACTATTTTCACGTTCTCCGAGTTTCAATAACCCTCCCCTCTTTCTCCCCAAACGACGCTATTGTTCTTCGCGTGCGGACTCATCGAAATTCCAATCGTCGCGACAAATACAAATCCTCCAGTACTCGTAACGACGATGAACAGAAAGTACAGGTTCTGCGAGTAGTATAGCGATTAGCGGAAAATTTTTTTTCTCTCTCTCTCTCTCTCTCTCTCTCTCTCTCTCTCTCTCTCTCTCTCTCTCTCTCGCGACGACGACTGGTTGCAATGGAGGTGATAGTTGTCGGGTCAGTAGGAGCTCGCTCGCAATCGAATTAAGTGGAAATGAAGGAAAGTGCGCGTACGCACGTCGCCTGTGTAAACATTTGCCCACCTTTTCCTAATGCGCGCTCACTCGCGCGCGAAATCTTGCGGCGTTACATGATTTGGCTCAAATTGAGTTACCCGCTGAATGTGGCCGACTGCGCGCGTCGAATTTGTCATTCGCCTTTTTTTCTTATTACTATTGAGTATATATGGGCGCAGTATGTGCTTATAGTCGCGCGTCAAAACTCTCAATTTTGAGCGCGCGTTGCGCAATACGCGAGTTCGAGAGCAAAAACGTTGTTTAATGGCGCGGGAAATCGGGTCTTATAAGCAGGGCGTTAGTCTCGAGCGTATATAAGAAGTGTATAATTATAGCGATTCGCTCGCGGGTTGATGGTTACGAAAACAAATCGCGATAGTAATAATGATACGTTGTAATTGCTTTTCATACATCAACGACTGATACATAATTACAGCGATGATCGATACGTCGACGTTTCTTCTTTTTTTTTTTTGCATCGTAAAACGCAGAAGCAGCATTATTTCTATAAACCTTTTCCTGCAATCATCGAACGGAAACCATCGGCTTACGTTGAAAATATTGAAGATGGTGGACGTTGTGAGTTGTCCAACACTCTCGGCTAAAATGCGGGCGTATACATATACTTGCTGGCACGCATACATCCGTGATAATACGGTGGCGAGCGGTGTTATATCGACAAATCCACGAGCGCATGCGTATGCGGTACATACGACCACGCGGGTATACCTATATATAGCTATTTTTACTCTCGAGAGCGCGCCGGCGCGCGGCGAACGTTCGAGAGAGGCGGAGTAGAGGATGCCTCCGTATCACGCGAGCTTTGTGCTTTGTTGGGGTTGTATGACGGTAGACGTATAGAGGGGAACGAAATTGGATTGTATTTGGAGTGTTTAAGTGCGAGTAGGTCTGTTGTTCTTGTTTTTATTTATTTTTTTTTTTTCAGTTTCTCGTGTTTAGAGTGATAGTGGCTCGAAGTGGGTGACGATTTATGTCGGCTATTTTGTGTTCTCTAGTGTAGCGTAGACGTATGGGTATAAAAAGGCTGCGCTGAACGAGGCGCGTATATATGTGTTGTACGAGTATAAAAGTTACGATTATCGCAGTCGTTCGTTATGCTCGAGTTTGAGGAATAACGATGACGATAACGCGTCACTTGACAAATTAGTACACAAAAGTCTTTATTGCGCGCGAGCGCTAAGCTGATTAATTATACAAGCTGTACTAATATTAAACACGAATATATTATATTGCACTAGAATGGATGCGAATGAATTATCGAAGCATCAGTGTAAATCGCTGGAAATACAACATAGAATCGCACTTAAAAAAGAAACAAACTTCTATATGTAGACTCGCGCATATATAAGAAAGAAAGCTGCTGCCTGCAGAAAGAGCGAGACGTATAGCATAAGTATAAGAGAAACACGCGCTGCTCGCTTGTAATTTATGTCGGTATACCTATAGAAACCGCGCTGCACACACGCGCGAGAGGAGAGGGAAGGAAGGAAAGGAAGACTCTCGGAAGGATGAAAAAAAGCGTCCGCGCGAACACATGTGCCCGCCGCCGCCGCCGCCGCTGCCGTCGGGAGACAAAAAGCTAGTCTACACGCTTGTTATAATTCATACGTTAAACGGCCGCGTCCTCCGCGCCATTCAGTGCGAAACGATGTCACGTCTCGTCTCACGCCAAGTCGTCCGGTTTTCGTGACGCTTCCTCGCGCTCGCTCTCGAGCCTCTTCCTCGCGCCAAGGATTGTCTCGTTGCGGGCGGAGAAAGAGAGAGAGAGAGAGAGAGAGAGAGAAAGATGCGCCGAGCCCGATAACGCCGTACATGTTAAATGCGCCATTGTTTCCCCCAAGTGAGAGAGAGAGGCACCTTTTTTGTCAAAATTGAACGAATTCATTAGGTCGAGCGTACACTTATAAGGGGGAGATTCTTCTCTTGGCTGCTCGAACGAGCGCGTCATTTCTCTCTTTCTCTCTCCGCGGATCCCATTGTGCGCGCGAGCGCGGCCTGATTTTGCTTCCGGAATCGGAGTCAGTGGATCGACGCATGGGAATTCGCGACCTTTTCGCACAGAGTGTGGTCGAGTTGAAAAACGTTATCGCGAAATAATTTTAACGCCCGTAATGAAACTCAGTTGGAAATTCTTATCGATGAAAATTAACTAGCGTTCTCGTACACTATAAGCATATTGGATAATCTCTGGTAACTATATATTTCAGCGCAGCCTTATACACTGCATGTGCATACGTATATGTATATATAAGTATAAAGGTATATAGACGCACACCGAAAAAAAGCCAAATAGAAGCCGAGAAATTTAACGAGCTCTCTAAGTGAAATATCTTTTCTCTGCGCGCGCTTATTAAATAAATAACGAATTAAAAGATAAAAACCCGTTTGGCCAAACAGTTTATAATAACTCGTCGCGGCGAGAGCGCCCGTGCGCTTAATTACCAATAAACGCGGCCATAAAAATTCACGCCGCCGGTGGACATATAAAGCGCCGCGCGCGCGTATACCGATATAAAAGATCCTTCACCTATATAACGCGCTTATACCTATATAAAAGCTCTATCTCTCTGTCTCGTCGTCAAACTGCGCTGTGGGCCAGATATATAAATAAAGAAACGCGCGTCTCTCTCTGTTTTATTAACCGCGCAAAGAGTATACACAGCGGGCCGAATAAATCAGTGGAATCGAGCGTGACAGCCATATAAGCTCGCGGCGAGAGCTTCTTATTTCGCTGATGGTCGAACCGAGAGAGAAGCCGTCGTCGAATGCCTGCGCACGACGACGCGACAGTATACAGTATCGTTCTCGGCCAAATTAGCGGATCCAATCGTTTCGAAGCGGCTGTTGAGAGGGAACATCAGCGCGCAACTATCGCGGCACTTTTTGCCTTCTCCTCGGCTCTGTCCGTCTCTCGTTGTGCTGCTGCCGCGCAGTGGACACGGCGCGGAAAAAGGAGCGACAAGAGTTATATATATACCTATATATACGCGCGCGCGCGCTTATGTGTGTGTATACAGAGGTAGCTGCTGCTGAGGGAGGAAGGGAGAGACAGAGAGATGGAGATCCCGGCCGGTTGATAACCGGAGGACACATCGCCACCTCGGCGCGACGATCGTAAAACTCGGGGGCCTCAGGTAAAGCGCGGCCCGTTTGAGAGAGCGGCGAGGAGCAAAGGCCGAGCGAGAAGAGAGAGCGAGAGAGAGAGAGAGAGAGAGACTTTGTACGCCGCTATTCTTCCTCTTTGACTTTATACAGTACCGTGCGCTTGTAAGCTCGAAAAATCGATGCGAATTATACCTCTGTATTATGGATTTTTCAGAGCTGATTTCCACCGGCGGCCAACCGGCGCGCAATCTTATCAGAGATGTATAAACGAGATTTCGCAACGAGCCATTAAGAGAGTTCATTCTCTCTTTTTTCAGAAGAAGCTGCGCATCCATACATCTGCCTCGGCAAAACGAAGAGACCGAGCGCGAGATAGTCGAAGCGAGAGAGAAAAGTATAGGTAAAGCAACAGATAAAGGAAAGATATTGGTTTGGGCCGCAACCGCATACAGCCTCGGAAACAGAGCGAGAGAGAGAGGTTTGCTCTCAGCTTGTAACGTCAGGGTGGTCCGACGCGATGACATCGGTTTATTAATCGGTCAACTGGCGCGCTCTTGCAAGAATGTGCTGCTCGCAGTGCCCAAGCCGGCGGAGTGAGTTTTATGCGCGCGCGCGAGTGTAGAGTGCAGGCACGAGCCAGCCGCGCTTTTATGACTTGTGTGCGCATGCAGCCGCTTTTGGTCGCGCTCGAGCGACACTTGCTTGTCGCGTGCGAGTCTTGTGGAATCTCTCTCCTTCTTTACTCTCGCACGAGATTTTCGCAATGCGAGACGGAAACTGCTCCGATAACAGTTATACACGAGCTCGATCGAAATTGATATGGATTATCCATTCGAAGTAGTATTATAGCGACACGCGAAACCGTCATCGCGTCATAGGTCGCTCCCGAGAAACAAACGTTCCGCGCCGCAGCGAAATTATGCTAATTTATTCTCTCGCATTCCGGAGGCCTCCAGAGTGATCCTCTCCCACATAAATTTTTCTCCCGCGGGTCGAGACTATAGTAGTGTATATATATATATATATATATATAAGTGTGGCGACGGCGCTCTGCGCGTTCTGTGCCTATTTATTCCTGGTACATTATCGCCGCGGTGTCTTATATTATACTCTGTATACGGGACCGAGAGCTCTTTCGCACTACAGTATTTACCGATCCGATTTATGGGGGATTTCGATCGACTAATTAAAAGCATATTTCAGCTCGTGAATATGCATCCTATTCGTCTTCTTTATTTATCTTCGATTAATCTTGTTTGGCTCTTTCTCTCGCGCGCGCGCGCAGGTAGCCGAAATCTCTCTCGACGAGCGAGCGAGACTCTCTGTTTCTGGTTTTCTCTTTTTGCTTCTGCTCTGCCTCTTCTTCTTCTTCTTCTTATTTCTAGTCTTTCGGCGAGCTCCATAGCGTAACAAGGAATGTTGTCTGTCGTGAACTTTGACTACCGGAGATTCGGATACGCGATATCGCCTATAGATACACACGTCCCGCGCCTGGACTTTTTTTTCTAAAAACCTACTTCAACGCAGCTATATGTTTCGCACACTATACACCTATGAGTCGGAAATCCTATCGTCGCGTCAACCCCGTCGACGTGTCGATGATATTTCCACGCATCGACGACACGTCGCACTATATACGCGCTGCAGTAAATAGCCGCGGAGACCGGACCGCGGAGAAACCAGAGTGCTAATGAAGGATAGCCGGCTTCTTGTACTCTGTTGTAAGTATACCACAAGCGGTGCATCTTGCCGTCCTTCTCTCTCTCTTTCTCTTCCACCTGTTCTCGCGCGCTCGCATTCCCCGATGCGCGCGAGTTCGAGCCACGAGAGAGAGAGAGAGAGAGAGAGAGAGAGAGAGAGACAAAAGTTTGTGTTTGTGTGTGATTATCGGAGGTCGGCGATCCCGGTATTTCATTCCTCGAACGCGTCTATATACATACTTATATAGGTACAAATATTTTTGCATTCAGCCGGCTGGTATACAACGTTATTTATGAGACGGAGGCGCTTTATCTCGCCGGGTTTTTTGTGTGTGTATGTGTATGTGTGTCTGCCAGCACTGCATGTGCATACGAATGTTCGTACGTATAGGTATATACATATTACTTGCTCGTACAAAAAATCTCGGGGGCCAAGTGTGATGTATCGGTAGAGTTCTGAAGGCGTGTTATAAGCTCTCGCGGATTTCTCGCGATTACGCGAACTTAATTTATAATACGAGCTCGGAATCGTTGAGCGATACGAGAAAACTACGTATAATATTCACTCTTTTCTGCGCGCACGTTGCTTCGTTAAACCCTGAATTTCGTGCAAACCCTTACATTATACACGTGTATCAAACTCATGGAATAATTCATCGCTCCCCAACGGAGAGCTGTGTATATAGCTACGTCTACTGTCATCGCTGTCGCCGAAAAATTGAATTATAGCGCGTAACGCATTCTTCTCATCGGACTCTTATATATACAGGCTGCAAAAAAGAGCACGGCTGCACGCTCGTTTTTTGCTCTCTAGTCTGCATTAATTCCACACACACGCACACACACACGCACACACACACGCGCGCGCGCGCGCACGACGACGCGAGGCTTATTTCGTGCAAACACTTTTTTTCGCAAGCTTCCTGCAGTGTGTGCTTACACTATGCGCTGCACTCGTCGCAGCAAGCAAAAAGCGTGCCCTCCTCGTGTCGTCGCGCGCAGTCTTTTCTTACACTAACCCCTGGCTTCGGGCAAGTCGTCTCTCTCGGCACTACACACGAGAACTATAAATGATACGACACGCGATTTTATGCTGATGCGACACCCGCGGCTCAAAAGCTCGCTTGGGCGATTGATCGATCTATATAGTGCAAGAATATCACACTCACGAATTTGTCGAGCTGAGAATTTTGAAAAAATAAAAGTTAACCGACGAAAAGCGCTTGAACGTTTTACACTTTTTTCCTTATATAGAAAATAGTAGACAGTTTTTTGCAGATAGACGACGACACACCTGACGAACGTTACAGCAGTCGTTTACCTATATACACAATAAGCGTTGACGAGATGTTTTACGAGCGGCTACCCTTCGTTAGTGCCGCCTTTGCTCGCAGATAGGATCCCCTTTTGAGAGCGTTGTACCTATGGACTATGCCGGTGGCCCGACGGCACGACTCTCCGCTGCGCTGGCTTGGGAAAATTTATTGCCCAGGGTGGAAAATTCGGGTACGCTGATGGAAACTCTTTTAGCGGCTATTCTTCTGGAATTGGGTTTTCAGGGTGAGAGATGACAATCTATACACGCACTGTCCCTAAGCTGCTGACAAAATTTGAATTTTTTCCGGGACTTGGTATAGTAGCGCTTGCGCGTGAATAATATCGAATTAGAACGACACGATAATTGGAGCTTACAACCAAATGTAGTAAAGAAGATCAAAGAAGTTCGACCTTGCCTTGAAGCACGCGCGCATAAATTTGCATCCCTAATAAAAGCGAACCAACTCCGCGGATACGCTTGTAATCAAAGCAAATTATCACTTACATCAAAAGCGAAAACGCTCAGCGTTGCGTACACTGGATCCTGTCATCAGGGGAAAAGAAAATCCTCAACACACACTCACAGTAGGGAAAATAATAGTTACAAGCACCGGCACGTACATAAATATAAGATTAGCGGACGATCGAAGCACAGGGTCGTGCACTGCGATTTGTATACATCCACGTCGTCGCAATGAGCGCAAGTCTCGGCGTATGCGCGGGGGGTACTAGATTAATGAATTTCAGAGAACGTTTTCAGGATTCGAAAGACAGAGAGCGAGAGGAAGAATTGTTTCGTTTTTTTTTTCGCATGCACACGCAGGGACCGTGAGAAAGCGGGTCGATCGTCTGCGAATTTTTTTCCCTCTCTCTCTCTCTCTCGCACTCTCTCGGCAAGAGTGACCGCGCGAGCGGCGGCAAAGAAGGAAGAGGAATATAGGCGTATTTGCCACAAGGCGCGCGCGCGAGAGAGAGAGGAGAGACACCGCGGTGGAAAGAGCGCGGGGCAAAATACGTACGGCTATTAATTCAGAGCCCTGAGGACACCGGTTAGCGCAGAAGCAGCAGCAGCAGAAGCAGCAGCAGTGCGCGCGGCAAAGAAGCAAAATGACCGACGGGTCAGGCCCTAAATAAAAGGAGGGAACGTTTAAATAAAAGTAAACTCGTGTTGCCGCGGCAACCGAGAGAGAGAGGCTCTCCGAGCGCGGCACACACTGTCTTCTCTGCGCGCAGCCCTGACTCCCGGTGTGTGTATGCGCTGTGTATATACCCTTCTCCCTCCCCCCCCCTCTCTCTCTTTCTCTCTCTTCTTCTTCTTCTTCTCCTCGTGTCCTCTCTTTATCTGCGTTTCCCTCTTTCTCGCGGTCGTGCGGCGGCGAGTCGGAACCTTGTGAGAGAAAGAGAGAGACTCCGTGAAACTCGCTCTCCGATCAAGATCGCGAGCTTCGCGGGCCTTACCCTCTCTCTCTCGCTCTCTCTCGCTCGCGCGCGCATATATGATCGTGTATTCGATTTCACGCGCCTTGCCGATAATTGAAATTTATATATGAATGCGGATAGAGGGGGAGGGACGAGCGACTTGATTTAGGCGAATTCGAAGGAGTTTCGGACTGCAGCTTTCGCCGTCCGCGTGTGCGGCTCTCGGCTTTTGCATTGTCCGCAGCCTCGCGCGACGGCTTAATAATATATACGCGCGTGCGCGCACGGGCAGACCCGATCGAATTTTTTCGGAGATTCTTCACTGCCGCCGTTGCGCTGAGAATAAGAAATTGCCGCATTGTGTGTAAGCTCGCGCGCGTTAATTGATTTGAATTCTATAACGACACGGTGTGTGTGATGTCGTTAATTTATCAACATTTTGCATTTTATATATCATCATATTGAACTGCAAATATACGCGTTTCGAGAGACGCGCACAATTAAAAGCTATTAGTCCGCTAAGGAGCCGCGATAAATTTGCTCGTAATATATATCCCTCATCTTGCTCGAGTCTCAGGAGCATTTATATATACACGTATACAAGCTCGCGCGAACCGCGTTATTAATCACAAGCTTAAAATCTATTTATCTGGCTGGCTGATCGCGGGCGTCGTCGCGGCGCGCGCGCTCTCTGCAGCCTTCGGTATACGTATCGCCATCAGTTAATTAATTGAATTTATCGAGGGACCGTTTTCTTTGCGTTGCGCGAAAAGAAAGACGCGCCGATCATCTGACAACATAATCGGCCCTGACAACAGAATGCTAAATAAACGTCGAAGGCGGCGGATCAGAGTAAGCGTATATATATACGTATATGTGTGTGTATACGGACGCGGAAGAGAAAGGAGAAGAGGGACGGCGAAAGCGCACGCACACGCGCAATTCAAAGCTGTGGAAGGTGCGAGAGAGGGAAAGATCGCGCACGACATGGAACAAATAAGAGACGGAGGGGGAGGGGGATAAAAAACGACGAGAGATGACCGAGGGATATTGCCCATATGAAAAAGGGGATAGTACAAAGCGAGGGAGAACGGGAGGAAAGAGAAAGGTTAGAGGGTATATATAGAGGCCGAGCGAGACGGTGTGCCGCTGGCTCGAGGAATAAAAGAAATTTCGAGGGGATATGTGCGTAATATATTCGAGGGAGGTCTATCGTATATATACGTATATGCAGCAGTGGAAAGTTATTACGATCTCATTGTCAGTAAAACTACGCCGTTGCCAGCCATCAGTGGCACAGTCCCTCACCACAAAACAAAGTCATAACGCGCTATAACCTGCACCCACGCAGTATTTCTCGCCGCGAAGCGACGGATTAAAACGACGTCCTCTCGAGCGGAGTAACTTCCTGAAAGACGCTCCTTCATACGTATAGCAGCACAGGGACGAGGCAGCAACTATTTCCGGAGTTCCAGAGTTACGCGCGAACACTCAGAAACGCGGGCGAGGTCGCCGCGGAGGAATCCGCTCGAAGAAGTGAAACGTCCTTTGCTGCATTATACGGCTATACACACATATATCCTTTATACACTCGCTCTGTAGGCTGCGCGTGCAAAGTGTCGCGCGAGGGCTGATTATCGCCGCCTCGCTCCAGAATCCAGTGCACTGTAGAGCGCGAGAGACTTTCTTTATAGCGAGAGGAGAGTATATGGCGGTCGCGATAGAGTCGATAATTTAAGAGGATTTACGGCGCAATCTACGTCAATTACCAAAGTCGCGTATATCGCCGAATGAGCTTGCCGGCGCGTTTCTCGCGAAGCTCTTTTTGCTCATTGTAGCGCGCGGTAATGAGCCCTCGAAAATCGCTCCCGGTGCGCGCGTGTAAAAGTTCTCTGCAAGCGATACGGGGAAGCCGATCTTTGAGCCGGTCTTTGATTTAGGCTCGATGACGAACGCGGGCAGTGCTTTGTCGGCGCCGCGGACTTTTTCTTTGTACGGAGTGACGTGGTCCAGTGTTATGCGTGCGCGAGGGAACAATGAACTGTTTGGTCGCGGGAGACAGAGATCAATGTGCACGTATACGCGCGTGTATTATGAGGATGGATTATTATAGAGCAAGCTAGGGACTGTTTCTATCGCGGCCGTGTGAATATTCGACTCGGCAAGAGACAACGAGAAGCTTTTGTTCGAGGAGCGATATTGGAAAGCGCTTTGGGATTGTTGGGCAAAGCAAAGCTCTCGCGGTTGGGTTTAGCTTTCGATGCGGTGGGAAAATCGATCGGATCTGTTTTAAACAATGTATTTGGTTATTGCTTACAGGCGGAAGCTGGAGAAGGATGGAAATGGATGATAGTTTTCCTCCGGGTTTCCCGCGTGCGACGGGACGCGACACGACGAATGGCGAGTGCGCCTTGAACCGAATTTTGAGAATAATAATAATCGTGAAAATAAATTCGAGCGCAATTTCTTGTTTTTGTACATTTGAACACTGGTCAAACGTTCGGCATTAATATAACGATGACACGCTTGTAAAAGTCATCAGCGTAACATTAGCCGAAGTGAACGAATTCAAATTTATTCCGCACTCGAAATTAAGGAGACACACAGCACGACAAAGGAGAAAGGAAAAAGGGTATCGCTGACACTTGCGCCGTTTATCAACAATGGCAGAGAGCTGAGTTGAGCCTAAATACATCTGCATTATACGGCCGACCAAAACAGAAAGGACTCGACGGGTTGAAAAGGTCATTATAGAGTGTTATAATCCTGTTAGCATACACCTGCTTTCGAGGATTATGATTTATCGCTCCGTGACTGAGACTAATCCGATTAGCTTCTTTGGATCTCTCTCTCTCTCTCTCTATTATATGCGCTTCCAATTATGGAGTAGCCGGGCTCGGCCCCACTCGCTGTCGGGGCGAATAAGATTATGCAAACAGAGAGCGACGCACTCTACTGATTCGCTTGTTTTTGTTTACTCTCGTTTGCCTCGTGGGTGCACTTGTTATACCATTATATTAATGTGTGTTCAATTTTTACACGATTAAGTTTACGATACACGGGTATAGGGATTGAACTGATGGCACGTTGACTCAAAACCAACCAATCCAACATATCCGAGCGAATAAAAAAAATATTATAGTTTTATAAGAAAACAAGTTTGAACTTACCCTGTCGTACTGGTGAGTCGGCGTGGCTGTGGAGAAGGGCTGAAAGGGCGCGGGCCTAGCGGGGCTATGATGTGCCGTGTGTGGATTGCCGGCATGGGCAACGCTCGGATGCGGTGCCGCATGAGGATGGGGCGGCGGTGGCCTCTGATATAGGTACGGATAGTATTGATACATAACCTCGGAGCAGCTCATCACCCCCCTAGGCGGGCCCCCCGGCAGCCCTGTACCAACTGATCCAGCCGCCGCCGCGGAATCGGCCTCACCGGCCTGCTGCCGGCTAGCTGCACCAGCGCTGCTGTTGTATCCAAAGCTCGAGGCTGTGGCCGCTGCGGTAGCACCAGCCGCCGGGTAGCCGCCGACACCCGCCGGATACTCCGACGCCAAGGCTCGCGATATCTCCGCCAGCGATTCGGCTCTTGGTACTACCGAAGTTCACGATCTACCGATTCTCGCGAGGCTGCTGCTGCTGCTCGCGGACTATATGAGAGCTATATAGCTGCAGCGGATCAGCGCATAATGCCGATCGTCCGACGGCGGCGCACCGGTTTATTTACACGCGACGATGACACTTTCACTGACTCTGTCGCACGCACACCTGTACGCTTGTCAGTTTTCGGGGAGATAGCTCCTTCGCACTGTCATGACAACTGCACCAAAACTCACTGACGGAGAAACGTCGACAGTCAGGTATACTGTTGTGTCCCGGAAAAGCACTGGCACTGATCCTCCGTGAAACCGGTCCAACCTTCGCCGCAGGAAAAAGCGCGCGCAAACAGCTCTTTTTAAATATCTCTCTTTCTCAGCAGCGTGTCGCGCGGTACAGCGTGTGCCTCTGGTGGACGAACACAGACTGAGCAGCAGCCGCCGCAGGCTCCGCCGGGGCCCGAGAGTCGTCCTGTCTTTTTCTAGCTCTATCCGCGCGCCGCTCTCCGCGAGACTCGAAAGTCTCGGCATCGGCAGTAGCGTGTAAGTTCGAGAGAGACAGCGCGCGCAGCCTGCGGGGAGCGAAAGGAGAAAAGCAGAGACACCGGGCTGACGTGCCTGCAGGAGAGAGAAAGAGAGGGAGAGAGCAGCTCGGCAACCCCGCTTCGTCAGGACGCCGCGGTACGGATCGAGCCGGGGGACTCCGCCTCCTGGCACGGCCGAGGCATCGACCAATCGGCGCCCAGGGACACGACGTCCAATGAGGCGTCGGTGCCACTCCTACGCGCGAGACAGACCGAGCCGAGCGCGTATTGATCCCACAATGAACTCTGCGCCGCGCTCGTCCTCTCTCCCTCTCTCTCTTTCGCTCCTCACCCTCTTCTTCTTCCTCTTCTTCTTCTTTTTCCTTTTTCGCGGCTCTCATGCCGGGCCGCCACCGCCACCGGGTATTAAGAAGTTCGCATACACCTAGTCGAGTTGAACCGTCCCACCGACACACCGTCCGAGTTTCTGTAGCGTATAGATAGGACGTATACATACAGGTATACGCCGGGCTGGCGTTTCACCATTCCACCTACGCGAGGGCAGAAGGGGAGCGGCAGCGCGGGGGCGCATAATGAGTCTTAATTAACAGTTTCGCCGCTGTTTCGGGGAGGCTTAATTTTCCACGCTGAAAGCGCACGCCGTACCGGCTCTGCACTGTATCCACTGCTTCTTCTTCTTCTTCTTCTTCTTCTTCTTCTTCTTCTTCTTCCGAGCTTCTTCCACTTTTCTTGCGCACCGCTGAATTCTTCGAGTTTTTCGCGCGGATGGAAACGGCAGAAGAGAAGATGTATCCTAGACTGAACGATCGGCATCAGCTTTCGCGCGGTCGAAGGGAATTGCAAATGAGAGGTTGCGCGGAATAAGTAACGAGGTCGACGCTTAGCCTGGCTTGATTTCGCCTCGAAAGCGTCTTACTTCGGCATTCTTCTCTTTCTTATTTTCTACGGTCTTACCTGGCATGCTGTGGATGTATACTTATAGGAGCTGAGAGGGAGATGTGCTCGTTAAAAGATTCTCTCAGGCTGATTTTACGCCAGTACTCTCGGCCGGATGTGCGATGCCCTCAGCAGAACCTCGTACCTACTGGCAGCTGATGGGAGAATCTGAAACGAGAAATGTATGTAGGTTTTAATTTGGTAATTAGACTTCTTTTTCTTCTGTTCCACGTGAACTAGTTCGAATGGTTGTATTTGAGATGCATACGCTGGGAATGGGGGCTTTATAATTAGAAATTCACAAACTGTAAAATATTCCTCCTAAATAATACCGAATGACAATTTAAGAATAAAACGATTTCGTGTATAATAGAGATATTAAAGAAAGCGTTTCTTTCTTGAATTGTGACTTGATATAAAAATTTGGGTCCTCATGAACATTTGGTTCTATCCGTGTGATATACCGCGAGTTCATTGGAACCTACTAATTAGTTATGTAATATTTATTATTGAAGAAATGGTCGGTTGCAAGGGTATTTAAAGATTGACCTGCATTCAAATTTAGAATGAATTGTTTGTATAAACCTTTACCTTAATGGTTTTCGCGCCGATATATTTCTTCTGTTATACATTATAATATGCGATGCAAAAACAAGAGCATACTTTTTTAACCGACAAAATAAGGTATGTGGTTCAAAGATAGAGAAAAAACGTAAAAGGCGAGAGCTAATTAAAGACTGAGCTTAAGAAGTGGAATGAAAAAGAAAAAGTGCTGCAAGAAGCGTTAGGGAGAAAAAGTAGAGGAAAAGCGAGCGATACAAAACTTTTACCGAAAAAAGGCGTCAAGGAATTTGGAATAAAGTAAGTACCTGATTACGCAGTTAATTTCATGCATAAAGCACAGCTAATATTCAATAACAATAATTTGCACGAAATTTCTTCCGTCAGGCAGTAAACGAAGTTTGTAAAATGATGAAATTATACTTATACTTTTTTCTATATAAGAGAATTCCAATTTGACGTAGAAAAGAATTAGAAACCAGCCTTGAAATTTATTTTGTAAATAAAAACATATCAACAACAATAAAAATAACAGTGTAAACAATCCATTATCATGAAAAATTCACCGAATATACAAAGTTCGTTCAAAATCCTGTAACAGTGCCAATGATTAAACTTTAAAACAAAATATCTCGCGACAAAATAAATGAAATCTTAGCGAGAACTCTGTGCTGTATACAGCCGGGGCTTTAATGACACAAAGGAAACCAAATTACAGCGTCATCTAACGCTCGATTTGTCGCGCAATAGCCCCTCGTCGTGCCGTGCGCAGTGATGGCAGTTCACTCGCTATATAGCTTCGGCTATACACGTATATGTATACTATACCTTGTGCGAGCGGACTAACTCGAGCGTGAGCTGCCGCCGTCGCTTACAAAAGGGTGATTCGTGCAAAAAATTCGAACTTTCAAGTGCTCTTCTCTCTTTCTCTAATCAATTATCCGGCAGATAATATGCGAAATAAAGTACGAGGGTTGAGATTCAATATAAAACAAACTACTCGATATACCTCTATAAGCTTCGAAGTGTCTCGCATTAGGGTGATTTCGTTAGGAAAAAACTGCGATATTATTGCACTGAACAATTCTAGACAACTATAATATTGATCTTATAAAAAATTTAGAAGATTATTGGTTGATTAATTTTGACAGAGTAATAATGCCATTGCATAATAATAATATTAATAATAATAAAAGTCAATCAACGCGATCGTTTAACAAACGCTCCCTTGCAGCCTCGACACTCAACACAGTTTACCCAAAATATTACGCGCTAGCATATTGTCGAGCAACAGAGAGCAGGAACTCCTCGACAACTCTCCGTCCAACTCTCTTATAGAACCGAAGAATTCTACCCTCCCAGTATAGCCCCCAAAGAAAGAGAAATACCACAGACTCAAGCGATCGCAAAAGGACTCGAGCTAGTCTCCTCTCTCTCTCTCTCTCTCTTTCTCGTCCCATCTCCTCATTTCACGAGCAGTCGAAAAATCAGTTAAGCGTTGAACGATGGCTTTTAATAAAAGCCACCCCAGCGTGGGCAGCCTCGTCGTTCCTTTTGATTTCCGTGCACGCACGCAGCATATAGATAGACGGTTTCGTCGCTACACTGCGGCGCCCATTTATTGCAGAGCAGGAGGAAAGATCGAGTCGAGCCGTATCGAATCGCCATCTAATGCTCAATACGCGCAGCTAATCTCATGTGTAATCTAGCAGGTCCTCGTCGGTGCAAATCCAATATAACTTCACGACGAGCGTGACGTTGCGTCCGGGAGAGCTTTTTTTACACCCCGATCATCATAGGGCCGCGTGTCTAAGCAAGCATCAAACACCGGTTCGCTCCCCGCATTTCGCTTCGAATGACACGCTCACTCTCTCTACGTTTTTTTTTTTTTCGTCGTCGGGATGCACCGTGTATACGCGAGAGCTACCCTGGGTTATACAGCAGTAGTCATCGCGCACGTGGCCACTTGACAATGGAGTAGGTTGCGCGTCGTACCCCGCTGCTAATAGTCGGGCATTAAATTTGTCAGTGCGATATTGCCACCGGGGTAGGCTATCTTTCTCCCTCTCACTTCTTACATATAGCTGCCCAATGAATGGAATGATGCTCGGAATATGCTAGAGATCAACGCGGCGAGTGTGTTGTTCACCCCTCCTTGTACAGTCCAGTGTATAGTATAGCGGAGAATATTTCGCGAGGGAGAGAAGTAAGAGAGGACGGCGCGTATATATGAGCCAGCACGTGGCCGCCCCCTGTTACACATATGAAAGAACGCGTATGAGAGTTGCCCGGTGCATATATTGCAAATTCATAACGTGTGCGCGGGAACAGGTAGCGAGGATGATGGTTTATGGCGCGTATTAGGGAGAGGCGTCGCTTCGACGAGCATTAATTAAATACGAGAGAATTCAATAATAGAAATACTTAGGCGAATTCTTCGTCCTTACCCCTTCGCAATAGGGGAAGGCTTTGTTGTGTACGCTGGCGAACGGATACGTGTGTATATATGTATATACCTATATATGAAGCGGGGAGCCTCTGATGATGATACAATTCGGGCAAAGTGCATGAGAAGAGATACGTGCTCGGGCACTCGAATGAGAGATGCGTTTGTACTTTTGTTGTGCGGTTCGAGGCACCGCGTGGATTTGTACGATTTGCCCATTATGCATTGTATTATTATATTATATGGATGCGACTGCGAGTATAGAGCATGGAAATATAGGCCTTTATGAGCCAGTGTGGTTTTTCATGTTAATTCGGGGCCGCGTCGATTGTTCGATTCGCTCGCGCGGAAATTAATAAGCCGGCCTCGTGCCTAAATGTCTGCGGGGTGCTCGCGACGAGAGAACCTTTTCAAGGAAGGGCAATGAATTATTACGAATGCGACCACCAGCTATTGTTGCAGACTGAATTTTCGGAGCGATGCATTGTTTTGGTTTATTGCGACGGTGCTATACGTAGTATTTTTGTTTTTCAAACTTATTTTTGAAACTTTTATAATATATGTATTATTTTATTTATTAGAAAGCCTTCCGTTTCTAATAGTTTTTAAGGACTCGCATCAATATAAGCAGGCTCGTTATAAATTAAAAAAATAAAATATACACAAAGACTAAAGATGACCGAAAATGGGCGTGGCTTTTCAGCCTGGGTATTTTGATGCGTAAAATTTATCTTCGGGGCACGACATTTTGGGGAAAATCAAGTCGTTTTATTTTAAGTTGAGGCACCACTCTTTATTACCAGTAATTATATCCATAGAAATATATTAGTCTGTAAAGTATTTGAAAAGATGATTGTATCAACTAAAAATGGGGTAAATAGAGCTGAAAATATAAATTTCAAAATTATAATAAGTCATGCATGCACTTCAAATGAGCTTAAACAATATAATATTGTATGTACAACTATAAAAGTTGAACGTTGATTATAATTAAAAGCGCTGTTGTTTTTCTAACGTTACCGACGCAGTCTTTGCGAACTTTCATTCGCATATGTGTCGTTGGTGGCGCCACATCCTACAAAGATATAAAATGGATAAAGGTAATATACAGTTAACGCACGATTGTATCACCGATCAGTAATATATTTTATTATGCAAATTCACTTTTTTCGCAAATTACATCTTTATTTAATGCAAGATTTTTTATTTTAACGTCAATAAGTCACGATAAAAATGAATTTTTGAAAAAAGAATTGTCAACAGATTTATAGACCAATAGGTAAAAATAGAAGCGTTGATTAACCAAAACATGTTAGTGTGAAATACCACAAGTTATATAATACAAAAATACCTGCATATAACATGAGATACGCTTATCTACTTATGTACCGGTTCCTACTTTATCTTTTGATGATATTGGTGGCATCTCTTTTACCGTCAGTCAAACGTCAAGGTAATTACTGCTTATAAGCATTAAATAAATGTTTGCGATTACGGAATAATCTTCTTTATTAAAAACAGTTAACAAATCATTTTTAATGTAGGTACAATCACTTCAAAAACAAATAATGATTCGTTGGTTCATAAAATAAAACTTTTCATAACGTAGAATTGAATTAAAAAATTTTATAACATAAATCACATTTACTTAAGATTTTATTCTATTGCATTAAAATTACACATTCATGCTTGGGTTCCTTTCAAGGTTACAATTGTTACATGAGGTATTATAGTTACTTTTTTTACATAACAATATAGTATTGCTAAATGCATGCTCAAAAGGTCAGATTTCATGGAGAACTTTTATCTATGGAGTAAGTAATCATAATATTCATATGTCTATTTAAAAAATTAGTGTACTTTTTTTATTGACTATTCATAATAGCAATTCATGATTCTTGTACAAGACTACATAATAGTCTATGGATGATCACTACTGATTGGAAATTTATTGGGAATGTTAATCTTTACTTTTTTTAGCTTCTGCCTCTTTTTTAGCTTTCTCTTCTGCGTCGTCTTGTTCTTCCAAAAATTTGTCCCATTTGTTTATTCTTGCTTCAATTTGTTCCTCTGTTTCGTGAATCCTAAACATTGAAATTTTTATAGTTACTTACAAATTATCAAATATGTATAAGGGAATTTATTTGTTAATGCACCGAAGGAATAAAGTAGCCTATGGGCACCCGATGGCAATTTATAATTATAAACTGTATACTCACTTATATTTAGTCTTCCCATCCCATATTTCAGCTGTTATTCTTCTCTGATCAAACCATCGACCATTCAGTAACTGTATACAGGCTTGAGCTTCTTCAGGTTCCTTGAATGTTACTTGTGCCACGCCTTCGGGATGTCGCTAAAATTGCAAATTTAATATGTTTTCGTAAGACACATGGTTATTCCAACTTTAGCTTTTCCAAGCACGTAACTTGAAAACGTTTACAAGCGAGAGAGCAGAACCGAAGACTTGACTTAATTTTAGATCTTTAACTTAGCGCAAAATTTCGTATTTTATTATCCGATGAAAAATGAATATTCTTCGAATGTTCACACATCATAAAAATTTGTACTATATTTTAGGCATACCAAAGTAGTCCTTACTTCATAAACTATTATCTAATGACTATTTTCGAGGGCTATTTCGGTATTATTTAACTATTTTCAGTTTTAAAAATTTCAGCTATGATATATTTAAATATTTCATATCAAATAGCAAAACGTTTTAGGTTTATTTTTTCAAATAACAGATCTCGCCATAAAGTCAATTCTATTAAGTTTGAAGAATCAGGAATAATAAAAAGACGAGCTAAAGCCTATTATTCCGGATTATGATAACTACTACTGACAATAAGAACATTTACTTGATTGCATTTTTAGAACTTACATCATAGATGGTAACTTTTTTGACCTCGCCACATTTTACGCATTCCTTCCTCACATCTTGCTGGTATTCCAATAGTAACGTTACATCTTTATCGAAATCCTCAGGTTTAAATAGATTTTTAATAATGACGACACGCTCACACTTAAGAGGCTCTCCTTTTAGTTTATCCGGTCTCCAATCGAGAAGTCTGCAACGAGGTAAATATTTTACGATGAATTGTTATTTCTTTTTGATATTAAAGTGTAATTTTCATTGTTATAATTATGAATGTTACTTACTTTTCGTGAATTTTCTTTTGTTTATCTTTATAATTCTTTTTTCTTTTGGGTTTTAAAGATGGATCATATGCACCTTTTAATTGGAATTCCGCCCTTTGAACCGAAAGGGTTTTATCTCGCAATTGCCAGCCATCTAAAATTTTTAATGCAATATCTACGGACTCGATCTGAAAAAAGATATGTATTTATATATCAATATTACAATGGATATTGCATCGAGATGTAGTTCATTGTGAGCGTGGTTTGTATAAGTCCAGCAGTATTCTAACCGATCTAATCAGAACAAATAAAAATGTTGGTTAATGGTCTGTATTTCCTGAGACATTTCACAAGCATTAGACAAATGACCATTTTGTTTAATATTTTACAGTAATGTCAAGAGTAATGAGCCGCGTAACAACGGCTAGACAATGTGAAGGTTTATGGTTCATATTCATTTTTGTTAGTATCTTCGTTGCGTGACGTAAGCAGCAAGAATTTAATCATGCCAATCTAATATTCGCCAATCAGCTGCTTCAATTAGGCGTCGGAATAGATAATAGCTAATACGTACGAATCATCAACGATTTACGGTTTATTGATTTTAGATACTACGATTGAAAAAGCTAGCTATTTGCAAGCCCGTACTGACCTAGTTTGTATTAAATAGAAAATTTAAACTTTATTACTACATTTTCTGTACACGGATTACTAATGGCCCTATTTATAAACTACTATACATTGTGTTTTTATGTAACTTACAAGCCGTACGTGTTGTATGAATATGAAAACAGTAAATTCTTGGTATTATTCATATTAATAGCAATAAGCAAACGCCAACATAATCGTGACGCAATCATTATAGAACTGACATTTCGTGTAACGATGGTCTATTAAAATTTTTATTTTGATACAAATTTAAAAGTCATCTATAGATACATAGGTTAAAACAATAAAATAATTGAAGAACAAAATAATTTGCATCTATATTTAGATACAGTAATAGTAAAAATGTATGTTTAAGTTAGCTGCGATTATTGTTTTGTATAATACCATTAACAACTCTGATTGACGGCCAATTATAAAAAGAGGTCGCTGGGGCTTTTTCGGTATGAGATAGCATGACGCATTGTACGCAACGCACGCTGAATTTATTTTCACTGATTTTTGTACTTGTAGTCTGAGACCATTACCAGGTAAGTCACGTTTTTTAAATGGTTCATTTATTGCATTCTTTATTAGTCAATTTTGTTACATTTGTAATCTAGTTGCACACAAAACACGTGCTTCTCTTAAAATCGCATAATTTGGACTTGATGGCGAAAAAGTTCTCAAACATAGATACATTCATCACAAGTTGACAATAATAGGTGAATTTTATTAGAGGTGAAAACTATGTCATAAATGCTTTAATCTCGAGGAGTTATTCGCGGCTGAAAAACTGGGCAAGATATTGACGTTCACCAGCTAGTGCGAGCTCGGCGCTTGTATACTCACAGCATCCCGTGTGTGCTCCACGCCTACGCATATCTCAGTTATGTTGTATTACCATACATAATGGACACAAGTAAATGCGCGCTCGATCACATTTATAACACAATGCGATTTTCCATTGAGCCAATTTACCCTTTTATGAAGGGTTCTTAATCACGGATCGATAATGCATTGTAATAGCCAGTGTTAATCGCTATTAATTGTTACACAGACCATAAACAATTTTTCATTTTTAACTGTTTATTTAAAGTAAGAGTTTATTTTTAACGATTTCCTATTTATTATTGAGATTTTATAAGTAATAATAAGTACAATGTTTTATATTTCTTCTAATATTGAAGCTTTAATATCACCTAGAGAAATATGGCCAAACTGTAACTAATTATGTATTCTTTTCAGTAGGCTCGTGTCAATGAAAATGTGTATAGTTCATAAAGCTTTGTAAGCCAGTCGTAAAAACGGAATATTGGCATATAAATTATGCCACGATAAAAGAAATACATTAATCAAAAGTAATAGTTCAATTCAATCACATATTACGATTCTAGAGTGACTAATAAATCATTCGGTTAAATAATACTGGTATGGTGCATAGATACTTTATGCATTACGTGTTCTAATACAGTTTAGGTAAACGGTCATCGAACTCGTCTACATACTTGCTTCAGTCATGTCTATGATACACTTAGTCGCCATTAAATTAGAAAATGAATGTAAATTTAATTCTAAAAATATTTGAATCATATTATTGAAAATTCAATAAAACAATATTATTTTGGTACTGGATAGAATTAGATGTTGACACTGGCTACGATTATAACAACAATCACTGATACTATAAAATCTTTGCATAATATGCACAATTTTTTAATTCGCATACTCGATAAATTGAATTTTTTTACTTTTGGTATCATGTTCAAAGGCATTGATAATATACAGCTTAATCTTTAAGGAATTCAGGATGTTACGCCTTTTGATCAATTGATATTTGCATAATAATTGTTGGAACATGCAAATGCAATGGCGACAGTGCGTCATCTACAGTTACTCTATAGCATGTAGATATGTACTCTCATGAAAGATTCATGTATCCGAATAATAATGGCTGGTACAGCTTGTATTTGTTTCTATATCAATGCGAATTAACTGTGTAGTGTAAAGGATTACGTTTATATAATTTGCAAGAAGTTGAAAAAATGTGAGAATAGTTTAAAAATAACTGAAGGCTTTTCACAAATGATTACTGCAAATATATATAGCTCTTTTCTTTATTTGCCTGAAAATCTAATATGTACTTTTCAAACAATAAAGTTACGGATCAATATTCGTTACTTAGTTTTCATCTTCAGGGGTATAACTTATTAATTCTGTAGCATGATGAATCATAAATAAAATGTAATGGCTTAATGAAGTCACAGTGGTTTTGTAAAAAAAATGGTGCTACAAAAGAAATGCTTATAATCTATACCGGTGACATTTTATCCCGTTTAGTACAGGAATATAATATGCATGATTAACTCCAGCACCGATGAAAACGCAGTATACCATCCTATATACACACATGATTATTAGACCTTTGTTCATTATCATGAAAACGCGCTTTGGTTTAAATTAATTGAATGTATGGATGATTTCTGTGTATAAAAAAGTTTCTCTTAGCAATTTTCTGATACTAAATCAAATGATAAAGATAGTTTTATTATAGATGGTTATTATTATAGGAACGTTTTTATTATAGACAATCAAATTGAAAAACCCTTTCATAGTCCCAGACATGTGAAAAAATATATCCAGTGATACAGTGTTATTACGGTAAGGTTAATATCGGGTCAATCGATGCACCTGCAGGCGAATTTGATCGATTGCAACTACCATCGAGCCCACCCAGTGTATTATTCGTGCACGAGCATGAAAATATAATCTCGACAAAATAATAAGCAAATTACTAATACGTAAACATCACAACTTATGTGGCTCTGTGTTTATCGAACATCATGCCTTCGAGCTTAAAGATGAAAATTTCGCGTACGACGGCTATTCATAATACACGCCAGAAATTTCGCTTCGACGAGACGAGTACGTTATATACCGACCTAATAAATTATTGATATGCCGATCCCGGTGCGAGAATAAAAACACGGCTACAGCATGACGAAACGATGCGAGTATTTTCAGCAGGCGAGTTTTCTTTCAGTGGAAAAACAGTAAAGAGCCCCGAGTCAGACACGACGAAATGAGCGTAAATGATTGAAGAATGAGTGAAAGAGACGACGAGAGACGAGGACAAAACCTGTGGATTTGTGCTGATTTAATAATATATTTAAGTTAATTATTGGAATTATTTATGTATTTCGTTGTAGCCTTAAATCGTGTGGTTACCATAAAATAATCTTAATCAATTACGACTTTCACCGAATGAAAAAAGTTGTTCCGTTTTTATTACATGCTGTCTGAGTTTCAATTTTAAACTGCGAAGACTCATAAATTGAATGCCACTCTCTTTAAGATATTTCCGAAAAGAAGTACGCAAAGTATATGTTACTTTCAATTCATAGAATATTTTCAATTTACAAATAATGATATATATATTTAAGAATTAATAGTGTTTTTTGTCAAAATTAAATTTGATTCCTCTTGTTTATAAAGCTTATATATGGGTATGTATATACTATCTGAAAGATTAATAACCTGGCTGAATGGACAGATTAATTAATGCCGTTCATGTTCTATCCTATACTCTTTTCCATTTATTTGGCGATTTTCAATTGCTATATTTACGCCCTCTAATTACACATTTTAAACATTAAACGTTTCGTTCTTGGTATTTTGTTTCATATACTTACGATCCTTCTTTCTTCCATATTTTACTTCGGCCACTTTAACTGAGTAGCAATTAAACATAACAAGTGCAGTTATTTCGCGGGAACATTCGTTATAAATATTTATAAACATTTAAGTTTGCAGATGTACCCTTTATTTAAATATTGGTAAATTCCAGGTCATAAAAAATATAAATATTCATACCGAAATTCAAATTGAAGACATGACAAGTTTTCTATCACTTTCTTTCCAATAATGAAAGGTTTTTTTAATTAACACTTTTATTCCGTACGTCAGAAAGGTTCAATTACCGAAGTAAAAGTTAAGCTGTTCCATACAAGCATTTTCTCGCACATTAAATTTTGAATACATGCAGCTTGTAAACTTGTGGTTTCGGAGTTTACGAGACTTACGTAAGGGTCACTTAATTGTTTATTCCGGTTACTTTATCTTCTTAAAATTCCTTTCACACACTGCATATCAATAATTTTACGAAGCTGCAATATAATACTTTTCAACATTTCAAAAAGTATATGAAGTAGTCAAGTTTTCATATATTTTCTGAAAAATGCAGCTTTAAAACTATGCGAAAAATTTGCCCTACAATCCTGGTACATTACGTAACACTGCATCTTTCGTAATCTTTCGTCTCTATATTATCCTCCGTTCGTTCGCATGTACGAGCTCCCACAGTTTTTTCTCGCCTCGCCGTTCGTCATCTCTCGAATTCTCTCGGCGATGGCAACCAATACAAACGCGATTCTCCGCGTATAAAAGTACTCATTCTCTCTCTCTCGTTCTCTCTATTCTTTCTCGGGTCCCCGTTCCTCTTGTTCTTTCGATACGAATTCTTTGGATTATGCGCGAATATGCAATAAGAGAAGCAAAAGCGAAGCGAGGCGCAAAACGCACGAATTCGAGCGTCGGTCGGCGCGCTTTGCAAAATCCCCGAGAGAGGCCCGCATCGCTGGCGTGACTTATTAGCTCGGCCATGGAGTCGAGTGCGGCGTATTTGTTTGTTCTTTCTGGCCTCGCTTCTTTCTTTCTTTCTTTCTCCCTTGCTTCTTCTTCCGAGACTCATCCGCGTGTGCCTTGCTCTCGTGGGCAAAATTTAAGTGAACCGGCTATCAAGACGCGACGCGGCGAAACAAGTTGGTCAATGATAATCGCGGCCGCGCCCGACGAAGAGTATTACCGGCAATTTCGTGCGAATGTGTGTACATTAAAATTTTATTCGATGGCATTTTGACGCCTGGGTAGTCGTTTGAAAGCCCGCCTCGACGCCTTTATGATGATTTATCCCGACGAGGAAAGTGATACTTGCTGTATCATGCAAATTTCCGACGATCATTTCAATCAAAACTTTCTTTGTTATACTTGCGGAGTATTTTGAAATTGGCGAAGACACGCTGTTCTTATATTTTTCGTTTTTAACGAATGAATTGTCTGCCGAGCCCACAAAGCTAACGGCGAGTCGTAAACGTTTGCGGCCTCGGTTTGCGGCGAATAGAGCCGTCGATGCTTACTGATATTCGGCATGCGCGTCACGTATACGGGACTTTCACGCGCTACCGGGGAATCCGGTAGATTTCGGATAAAAGCTCGCCTTTTTTCACGTTCATGCACGCTCGAGGGGGAGAAACGAGGAGGCCTTTTGCTCATTATTTCAGCGCCGATCCCATAAATATGTTTCAAGGGTTATACCACGTAAAATTGAGATAACATCTGCAAAAGTAAATAAAGACATTAATATTTTTTCGTCTTTCGAACTTTTAGTGAGAAAGTATTTCAGTCGCACTCGTATGATTAATTTTTCACGACAACATTTGAGCTAATTATTGTCATTAATAATAAACACAATAATTTGAAATAGTTAATTACTCCAAGAGTATTTGAAAAAATCTTGGCGTCAGAGATGCAGTAATCTTTTCTTTGTATGAAGAGTCGCCTGTGCAATAGGTAGCGTACAAGGAAAGTCCAAGCTTGAAAGACGTTGAAAAAAAATGTTCGTTCCATTTTTGTATAACAATGGCACGAAGAAGGTCAATATTCTGCAAAACTACAATAACCGGTATTCTGCACTTAATGTCTTCCATGCAGAACATAGTCTTCTGCTGGCATGCCTATTGTATTTTTTGATTACCTTAATGTATTGCTTCATATAATAACATTAATTCGGTCAATATCATCATTATCTATATTTGCAGATCATATATTAAAATAATGTTTTTTTTTTCAATTCAGAAAAGACTAATTTTGTGAAGACGCAGACTAGGCAATAAAAAATCGAGTAAAAAATTGTAAATTCACGTCTCACCCTGTCCGCAACTTTTTACTCCGCAATATAAAATGCACAATGTGTTAGTGTCAATAAAGAATATTTGCTACACCATTAAAATGAACCTTGAAACAAGACTCCACCTCAAAAAGTTAACGAATCGACAGAGGAGGGTGACGATCCAAGGAGCGCCGAGGACCCTTATAGCGACTCGTTTATTTTTAACATGGAACGACTTTATGATTGGGCTTCCAAGTTCTTTCGGGCTTTAAGTAGCAGCCAGAAGTGCGGCGGCGGTGATTCATTGAGCATAAATCAACGGGCTCCGTGTTTTCTGTCGTAAAAAATTCGTGAGTTTCGCATATAACACTCTTCTGCAGTCTGCACCGCGGCTACATTTGTCTGTGTCTTTCTCTCCATACATCCCTATTTCCCTCGAGTGTATGACGTGCATGTGTCTACATACCTTTATAACGACGCGGTGCAACAATGTGATCCGGCGATTGTTTACATGAGTTTATAGTCATTTGAAATTCTAAAACCTACGCTGGTTTATTGTCATTTTCTAGAGCTCGACTCTCTCTATCTCTCTCTCTCTCTCTCTCTCTCTCTCAGTCGTTCTGCAGTTTATATACCTATACAGCATTCTATTGAGCCGGATGAATAGTTAATGATTTTGCGGGCGACCGGCGCTATTATTCGGCGGCCGATATTTCTTGCAATATATTTTACGAGTCGCGGATTTGCAAAGCTTCGCTTCCAAGAAAAACCTCTCAGGTGGCAAATTAATATTTCCAAGGCTCGCGTCGGCTGACGTAATAAAAAAAGGGTCTCTTTTGCGGTTCTGCAAAAGATAAAGAAAGTCGTAAATTTGGCTTCGTTGAACCGGTAACGACGCGACGGAAGCGTGGAATATTGAAAGACGCAGACTCAATCCTGAAATTCACTTTGGACTTTAATTTGAAAACCAGTCGCGTACGCGCGGAGGTATTGTGTAAAACTGTCCCGTACGTAGTGGGCTGGTTGTAAATTTGTATTTTTAGAATTCGCGCGATCGACGTGATTCCCGTTTCCGCATATTGTGTGTTGCACGCGGTTCGATCTGTGCGAATCGCAGATAGATTGAGATCGAAATTGAGTATTCTTAATACCCGCATTAATTTTCATTAGAGCAACTCTATATACAACTTGCGAAATCTTGATGCGAATCTGAAAAAGAACTAGCTGTTTCGATCAAATTTAAACAGCTGAAGAGTAGAATGGTAAAAACATTCGTCATTCGTTAAATGTCGATTCGCTAGATGATCCAAGATATAAATACCCGTTAAAATGCCATTTCGCGAATGAAGTCACGCTTCGTAAAAAGCGACAACTGTCATAACGATGTCGTTTGAAATCTCAGTTTTGGCGGCTGGTCTCTGTGGGAGTCATGATATAATTTTAGAAGTTAATGCTATAACATATGCGTTTAACTTGATCCTGAAATGCTACAACAGAGAACTGGGCCTTTGATATCCAAGTCATATGTGAGAAGTTTGAGACTGATGTGCAAGCTATATAACGATGCTTTTTTTCAAGTGCAAAGTGTGTCAAATAATCGTTACCGCGCATGGACGGTTATGAAGAAGTAAAAAACTTCGAATTTAGCACAAGTGACATCATCCGCCAGCCACAGAAATTGTACTTTTATAGTGTATTCCTTTAGGTCATTATCTTCGCGTTCATCAAAACCGTTGCTGCAACGAATTCAGCTCGGGGACAGGACCAATTTAAAGTTTATATCTTCTTCAAAAAAGCTCCACGTTATATTAAGGTGTGGTTTGTTGTCACTTGACTAATTGAAATGCCATTGGCATTGGCATTTCAATTAGTCTCGCTTGAAATGCTGAATCTTCGAAAATTAATTTCCATGTTTATTGCATCGTTAACACGTTAACATTAAAAAAAGATTCTATACTGCTGTAAAAAAAATAAAGTACGCAGAATCAATTAAGTTAGCACGGCTTTAATGGCCTTTTTTCACCAGCGTATGCAAACCTCTCAATCACAGCTTTTTAATTTTTTACATCTAATTATCGAGTAATTGTGACAACATTTATTAGAGATCATTAGAACCCGCGCGAAGTATTCCGCCGCATGATATCAAGCGCGAGCTCGTATACACAAAAACACTATATAAGCTTCCTCTTAATCCCGTCGCATGTGCACATTATCGTTATCCGGCGTAATAAGAACCCATATACATCGAATGAATGAAAAAAAAAAAAAAAAACGACCAACGACTCATTAAAAGCCTATAATCATCCGAAGCAGCTCTGCGAAAAGCCTGCGCTCGCTCCGTCAATACACACATACGTATATAATATATAGCCTGCCGCACGCCGTAAGGGCTGGCGCATCATCTTGCATCCAGAACACATCATCGCGAATACACAGACATGCACACTCCTCTTGACTCTTCGCTCACACATACACACACGCGTATATACTCGCTGATGGCGACGATAGCGCGTTCACTCCGGCGTATCACGCAACATCTGCGTCATGTGTGCGATGCGTCGCTGACTTGCGCTGCACACGTCTGTTTTACAACTGTTTGCTATACGGGCCATCCGATTGAATAACCGATGAGCTTCTCTATGCAATATTCCACATAGCTCTCGCAAGAGTGAGAGATTGCAAGCTAGGGTATAGCTACTCTATATAGAGTATCGTGCGATAGATACAGCCGCCTTCTCTCTTCCGTATTCTAGTTTCACGGGAAAGATGCATGTACATAGAGGGAAGTGCGCGCCGAGAGCAGCACGCAAGACCAATGGGAAATAACAGGGAGGCTCTTTTAGCATAGTCTGACTCGCTGAGACTATATGAGGACTGAAAGGGGCAACTGTCGGTTGTGCGCTCTCTCTGAGGTTTCTCCGCGCAGCAACGACTGATACCTCGTGTGTATATACGTGGGCTGAAACCGCCGGGATCGCGATCTATACCGACGGTTCGCGGATTGAGACATTTGTATAAGTTCACTGCCGGTTTGGATTCTGTGAAATACCGCTGTGATTTCGATCGATTTAAAAAACTGTATTACTTCTTATCAATATAGTGCTTTACTCGAGACATCGAAAAACCTGATTCTCCACACAACAGGATGACTCGTCGGCAACCACGTAGTTTCTCGAACAACTATAATACCCGATGATCGATTTTCAAAATTTTTGTACGTTTAATTTCGAAATCTCCTGGAAACGGAAACAATTTTTAAAATGATAGAGCGCATCAGCTGCCTCGCGAAGAGCGAGATGCGGGGCAACTTGGAGAAAAAGAGAGAAATAAAAGAGAGGAAAGCCGGCGTATTCGATGAGTAGTGCACGTATTTTAAATGCAGGAAGAGAAGCACATGCCGCTGGAGTGCCGATGCATGTGTGTATGCATCTTATCGGGCGGCGCATGCGGTTGCGCAAGACACGACCAGACAAATCGGAGCCGGCGCGCGGCTGATCGTCGGAATGAAAAAGGGAGGCAAGAGAGGTGAAGAATTGAGAAAATTGAAACGATTGATGTTTTTATTGCGGCTGATTGTTCTGCAGCCGCGAGCGCACAATCATATTGATCGACGATCGAATGTCGAATATCGTGAGAAAGAAACGCAAACAACTATACACTGCTCGGGCTCTCTGACATCAGAAGGTGACCGCGCACGCGAGTGCTTGTATACTTAATAAAAAAGAAAGACGTAATTAATACAGAATTAAGAAAGCTGCTCTCACGTCGAAGAATGACGTTTTAAAAGGTATGCGCGCCGGTCGAACCACTTCTTCCGCGTTTTGAAATCCACCGTATACAGCAGCAGGAGCAGTAGTGAGACAACAGTACATATAAATTGATGCAATGAGAAGCTCCTGCAAAAAGCCGCGCGACACGGACACGTGACGGAAAGGCTCTGGTTCGTCGTCTGCAGCGACAGGACTCGTATATATAAAATGTGAAAAGTATGAAATCGAGCGAGCTCTGCAGCGCCGAATAACTTTTTTAACGAAAGGGCGATGCATCGCAAGCAAAAAGAGAACCGGTATCTCTGCAGCTCTTGCTGCAAGCTGTATACATCGTATAATTCAACGTGGCGAATTAATCGCCAATAATTCGCGCGAGAGCCGGCCGTGGAAAAATGCACTCGGGTGACGACTGTATGTAGAGATTATAGCTGGGGACGCGGCTTCGCTTCTCTGTAGTGTATAAAGGAGAGAAAAAAAGGTGGTTGCGCGAGATAAGCTGAGCAGCCGGCCGTCTATATAACTGAATTTCTATACAATCGGACAAACGCATATTGAGCGTCGCTTATACACACACATGACCTACAGAGATAGCGTTTGTATAACATGTGCATGTATGCATGTATGCAGAGGCTTATTGTCGTATTATAAGCCGCCTGTATTGATGGAAAGGAAGTAGTTACTTACATATGAATACATTATAGTATACTACTGTTGGAATAATTATCTGAAGTTTTGAAAATGTGACTTTTTCAGGTAAAATATCTGCGAGGTGAAGTTCTTACGGGTTTTTATCGTCGCAGCGAGGAAGCGGCTAATTGGAGCAGCGGTGTTTCGCATACAAGAAGTTTATTGTGACGCGAGACACGGGAAAAGAATCTGCAGTTCTCGTTGCACCGGATGGTCCACTTTATTTCGGGAGCAGGTTTTTTTAATTTGCGAAAACTTTACGACTCGAATTTATTCAGATTGTCGTAATTTTTTCATTCTCCAAGAGTATCTACCAATTTAAATTAATGTGTCGCGTAATGGGCACTAAAATTGTAGCTTTAATAACTACGTCACGCGAGCTACGTTGTTAATGTTTTAAGACTCGATTTAATATTCATTGATTTTTTTAAGAGCATCTCTATTTTGGACAAAAATGAAAAGACGTACTTTTTTAAAAGCCATCAATTGATCTGATGATGTGGTATTATAACCATAATTAATGAAACTGTTTCAGGGAACATACCGTTTACTGTATAAAATTCTGGGGAACTCTGCACACGTTGGAATTTTTCGCACACGCGCTTTCTTGCCCATATGATTACTCTTCGATTTGTTTGCCCAGACGGCGCCACAATAATTTCCGACTTCCAATGCTTTGCTATTACTGCGTGCCACAGTATCGTGTACGCTCACGATTATTCAATAACTTCTTTATATATGCGCGAATCAATGATTACTCGATATTAAGCAGTAAAATCCAACGTTGACGTAATTGACATATATACAAGAGTATAATATTTTCAATCTCGAGGTCACTTTGAAACACAAGCCTATACATGGGAATTCGAAAAATAAAACACGAATGAACGAATGAACGAGTAAATGAGTATTTATTCCACGATTCCGTCGCCTTTGCCAAAATTGCCATTCAAATCTCACGCCTCTCTTCCTCGTAACAAAAAAAGCCTTTCTCAAGCATCGCTATCTTTCTTCACACATATAAATACACAAAAAACGGCACATTCACGCCTTTCACTCGTCTGCTATACACATTTCCAAAAAGAAGCAGTACAAACGACGTGTCATCATAATTTTCCTAGACTCTGCACTCTACATTATAACCGGACGGACACGCGCGAGTTAAACAATCGCGGGGAGGTCCAAAGCTCGAAGCAGCAGTGCTTGCACCGCTCGTATCTGTCCGGTGCGTGAAACAGGCCGCTCGTGCAACTCGCAGTCTTATCACTAGCTGATTCTCGCATCAGTACACTTCGCTCGCGGAATATTAATGGGCCACCGCTCGTTTCTCTGGAGAAGGTAGACCACCGTCCGCTCCCTCGATACGTGTCCGTTGCATCAGTAGGCCTGCTTCCTTATTTTTTCGTTCGTTCTTGATTTTTCCTCCTTTTTTTCCGGGTATCACAGACACGAGCATAGACAATATTCCAGCGCGCGAAGCGTCGCCTTCTTATCATTAGCTATTCACTATACAAGCGTTATCGGCGCTCGGTAAACTTAGTGCGCGTACTTTTTCGCGGCTTTATCGGATCAAGGATGATTTTTGAGCCTAGCACTGTCGGCATCGCGCCTTGTTCTCAAAAGGACGACTTTTTGTGTATCGAGAGGGATTAGATGCTTTGATTATACAGTGTGTGTGCGGCGTACGTGACTCGAATGGGCTTGTCTAATCGTTTAATTATATTGATGACGATTTGACCGGCGTTTTGTAACAACTCGTCGATAGACGCGACTGTATAGTGCGCGTATACATAGTTTCCACGGCAAGTTATGCGAACGATTTCTTCTGGAATGATGTTTGTTTGAGTTTTTGATGATGCCTAACATCCGCCCTTATCGTCTCGCGATGAAGGAGATTGTATAACATAAGTCTCTCTCTCTTTCTCTCCCTTACGCTGCAACGTGTGTTATCTTTCTGCGTTGAGTTTTAATTCAAGAAGCATTGATAAACACCTAGTTTTATTTTTAACGTTACAATCATCTCGCGATTTGGTAATAAATGCCTTGGGTTACGTAAAACGCGTATTTGTATCGCGGCCGTGATAAATTTTAAAAGCCGATCGATGACGATGCGTGCACATCAACTCTCATAACATGTCAAAAGCTCAGAGTTTAAGAGATAATGCTTGCGATTCATTAATGCGGATACCCTCAAGTATGTATCTTTGCGAGATAAAAAGCGATGACTCGAAATTTGCGAAACAAATCTCTGGCTATACCAAGCAGACCATTGCAAAACTTGCAAACCCCCATGGCCTGCTGAAAAATTCAGCAAAAGTCCAAACGTATTGGTCACGCGTGCGCACACGTCATCCCGCGCCGGCTTTCGCATAATGGCGAATCCCTTATACGGCAAAAAAAGACTGCAGCTCTCTCACACTTTCACGCCCAAAGCTCCTGCAAAAATAATACACTACACACACGTGCTCTCGGCTCTCTTATTCCGATCCGACGTGCAAATAATACCAGCACAAGTCTCTGGCATCATCGAGCCTTTGACAACGCATCGGAAAGTGCAGTCGGCGAAACAACGAGAACACGCGTGAGCGAGTAAGAGAGAGAGAGAGAGAGAGAGAGAGAGAGAGAGAGAGAGAGACGGAGAGAGACGCATCGAAAGAAGAGGCACCGCGCCACACATCGGCGAACGAAAAGCCGAGCGCGCGCAGCCGCGCTCGTATACAGCGCTCACAGCTTCAGTTCAACGCGAACCAGCGACGAAGGACGACGACGACGACAACAACGGTGCCGCTCGAATTGTATCGCCGGTAGCAACGACGAGCTCCCGTTTCTCTTCGACTTTTTTTTTAGTTTAATAAACTCGATCGATCGAACACGAGGATTTTTTTTTCAATTTTAAGAGAGTCGCGAATAAATTTCCTGTTGGCGGCGTGGCCCTGTTTTCACGGCGGTGAGGCAAAAATGAGAGAGGCCCGCTGACGCGGGCTTGTGCGAGATAATTTTAGTGGTGATTGAGCGGTGCTTTCATTCATCATGCTGGCTTATTGGATCTTGTTACCGGTGCTCCTGCTGCTGCTGCAGCGTGTCGCAGGTAATTAATCTGAGCTTTCATAAATTCCTGGTAAAAGCTTTTGCGCCGCGACTAGCAGGAAATTCGCGTTTGAAAGTAGAGTAAGCGACCGATGTGTCTTCGCTGCTGCTGCTGCTGCTGCGCTGTTTGTCAGATTGTATAACATCGAGGAATGTCTGTAGTTTGACGGAAGATCGACGGTTTTTGTGTGAAACGAGAAAAAAAATTAGATGAGAAATTCATTTCTCGGATTGTTGGATTCCGATTAGATTCCGAGAGTTGTTTAGAAAAAAAGGTTTTATGACCCATATATCGCGCTGTTATAAACGTAAGATAAGTAATTAAAAACCAGTCTGCAGGTTTCATTGATTATTAATTTCATACATGTTTCTTAAGATCGCGAGAGCTGTATGTATAATCACAGAGTGCAAATTAAATAAATACTGTCTTCGCGATGATCACCAGCAGATCCGAATCGATCGCAGACTTATCATCGAAGATCAATAAATGAGAAATTAGCATCGACTCCCACTGTAGACCGCGAATAATAGAAACATATAAATAGGCTTAAACGCCTGTTAACAAAACGGAAACGTATTATTAGCAATCCGCACACAGCATAATTAAATACGACACTTGAATAGAGTCTATATAACAAGCCTACTAAAATCGCGCATGAAAAGCCGACGTTTCCTTCGCTCACGAAACTTTCTCCCGCCGCGATCAGTCACAGAGCGAACAAAAAAAATCGCGAACCCACGCCGATCAGCAGTCAGTCACTAGACACCTCCAAAAGCACGCAGACAGCGCATTTTGCTTCTCCATCCAGGGATGCGATAAAAAAGCGCTTCGATTCGACGGAAGTCCCATATTATTTTAAGCTTTTCTCGAATCTATCTCTCAAAGCCCCGCGTCTATACGCGCAAAACCGCTGTACACTCACGCGCGTACAATGCCCATCACGCGCCCACGTTTTTCATCTCTAAAGGCGAGGCGGCGCGCATTGTTCAAAGGAGAAGAGGCGGAGAGTTTGCGCGCCGGCTTTCAATGAGATTTTCGGCGAAAACGCGCGCACTCCAGGGTCAATGTCAGCTGGGGCCCGGAATTCAGCGAGAGAACCTATATAAATCCGTCCCGCGTGATGCACACGAAATTCCCCCTGGGGCTATATACGTGCGGTGCGCGTAACTTATATAGCCTACGTGCGAGCGATATAAATGCGCTGTTATAGCTGGGGATATGCTCTGCAGCTTTCGGCGGGCTGAGATGCACGCGCACGGCAGGAATTATTTATTTGATTTGGGGAGATTTGGAGGCTGGCTGCTGCAGTTTGAATCTTGACGATTATCTGGCGGAAGTTTTTGGGGTGTGCATGTGCCTTTGTAATTGTTGATTTTTCGAGAAGCTTTCGATTCGACGAGTGTGAAGAATAAAAGGGTCGGAGGGCAACGAACTCGCACTGTCGGAAGCTTTTTGAGAGGAAAATGGCGTTTGATTTAGTGGGCTTTTGACGCGTCTATGCGGTTCAGATACTTGACTTCGTATATGCACTCTACGATGACATAATTGAGTTTGATGAATCGATCGACGCTTGTTTCGTGGAATCGAATCATGCAAAATCGCGCTGATTGGTACTAACAGAAAATTTCTCGTTTGTAGAGAAAAAAAATTGTCAATTTTATACAAAGTTATAAGAATCATACAGCTGTTACAGGAATTTAATGCGAATCCAATACGGGGGAGAACGTCGTCGAGAACGTAGTTTCGAGTTTGCAAATATAAATAGCATATAAATAGAAAATAAAGCACGTAGTCGTCGTGCACATGCGTTTTGTGTTCCTAGAGAAAGAGAGGCGCGTATGCGTTCCGAGAGCAGATGCGATTTCACATCAGGCCATTCGACCCCTGGGCGCAGTCTATTTTCAAATGTGAATCTACAGCCGGCACTTTGCGCTTGTAATGTCCAAATAAGGAGGGCTTTTCGCCCTATACGCATCCGTGCGCACACCCATTTCGTCGCGCGAAATCCGATCAAAGGCCCATCGGAGCCGGCTTTCGGCGTACATACTTAACGACCGGAAAAGCAAACCCGTAAAATCGCTGTTAACGAGCCTTCAAATTTCAACGAGAGCAGCACCGTGCCGCTGTTGAAACTTTCTTTTTCCAGCGCGTAAACATTCATCGCCGTTGTAATATTGTGCGAAATTTATCGACTTATATATTTATAATACGAACCGTGCGCGAATCTTTTTTGACGACCTCGAAAGAAAAGTTCTCGATTCGAAATCAGAGTATATTAACGCGCGCAGGGGAAATTTCGATCGGCGATGTTTACAAAAAAAAAGCTACACCTACGCCTTGAATTGATAGCCCAAAATCTCTCTCGATCTAGCAGCTGCTGCTCAACATTCTTATTAATAGACGCCTGGTTAAAATAAAAAAGTGCTTCATTTAAACAAGGTGCGGCTGCTCTTGTCCTGCATACGAGATACACGTTTCGAATTTATCTGCAGGCGACTCAAAAATAGTTTCATCGCAAACTCAAGTGCTCGCGCGCTACTGTGGAGAGAGAAAGAAAGGTTTTTCCTATACGTATCCAGATAACGAAGCCAGACTCGCCACACGTGCCGCGTATATATACGCGCGGCTCGACAACGTGTGTGTGCGTGTGTGTACACATCGATCATGCGTGTGTAATTCTTTCCATTCATCGATTAAAATATCTTTGAATCATGTGATACCTATACTAGTTTATCCGAACGTTCGAGTTTGATAGTTAACAGACTAATTGCACGCTGCGCTTTTGCTCTGAATTATTGCTATATGCCTCTACGCCTTTTAAACCATGCAGCAATATAGAATGCACTGATATTATAATACACGCATCACGTTTTGAAATAGTAAAATTTCGTTGCGTCGCGATGACGCTTCGCTGAAAACTGCTCCAAGATGATGGGCAGTACACTTGTTATAGTCTCCGTAAACAATATGAAAAATTGCTCTCGTCATATAATGCATATATCCGTTTCTATTATCAGTCTGGTTGCTATGCTGATGTCACTGTTTATTAAAGCCGCATTATTCATAACTGCGCGAGTCTCGCGGCGCCACGAGACAATTCTACTTCTGTACATTTTTACGACTCTATTTACCAGGGAATTAAAAATAAAAATTAGCTTCGTTTCGCGGAATTATTAGGCTATTGCCTTTCCGCGAAGCGCCGAAGATTATAAAAGCCGGAGAGCTTTCGAAATAACTAAATTCATTCACATATGCGCACGAGAGCGAGTTGGCTGCCTCGAGGCTACAAGGAAAATGCGTTATGTCGAATCTGCATGTGAAAACAGAACAGCCATAACTTCGAGCCGCACGAAGAAATCATTTGCGCGACGAAAATAGGTATGCCGAAGCGCGCGTTCAGCGATATGCCGGTCCGTTTGGAAGCGTAAACGCGCGACGAGACGAAAGAGTAAAATCCATCTCTAAACCGAAGGCTCATACGATTGTCGGGAAGAGAAAGAGAGAGAGAGAGAGAGAGAGAGAGAGAGAGAGAGAGAGAGAAAGAGAGAGAGATAAAGAGAGAGAAAGCATTATAACGACGGAGCTGCGCACGACGTGCCGAGAGTTGCGCGATTTGCTCTATTTATACGGGTCTTCGCACGATGCCTAACTCGCGTGTGTGTATTTCCGTGAAAGTAACCGTGCAAGGCATTAGTCAACTTAGCACTTTTCAGATAATTTTAAACTTGATACTTTTTCGTTTGGCACAATAAATGCTTAACTATAGATACGCGTGCGTTGATGGCACTAGTATGTTTCTTCTTTTTTACTGATAATAGCAGATTTTTATTTACAGAGCAAGGTGAATAACCTATGCTGATCGACAGGTTGATTAAACAAGTTTATTACACGTCGTTAAGTTAATTAATGTATAGAAGTAGATAAAGCATATTTTATCTACGATATTGAATTGATTATTTGCCCGTATGCCTACACGTATGTTTATAGCGAATGAAGCCTACGCGTGACTTCATTCTTTTGAAAATTATTAAAATGATAATTTTTTTAGCATATCATGGTTGCGACGAGGGACAGTCTTTTACGAGAATGATTTGTACTTTATTCGAATCAGCTGTCAAAGTTCTATTCTCTCCTGCATTAATATTCGCATAATGTTGCTTAGCTGCGCGCATTATAGGCTATTAAAATAAAGTTTAATCGACATTCTTGCGCTCTTATTACGCTAGATCGTAGCTAATTTGCATTTTATTTTGAGTTAAGTTATTATAATAAAAACTTGATTAAAGTACTGGTACTTTCAAGTTATCATAACGATCTTCAGAAACTTTATACTCAATACAGGTTATCGAGAGTACAGTGTGTAGTAGATCGAAAAACTGGAATTATGCGGATATTATTCAACTTAATTGACCGTGACATGTAAACTTCATAATAGCTACATGCGAGCATCAGAAGATAAGTCGATAATTCGAGTCGAAGTATAAAAATACACAGAAAGTTCTCATCGCCTCAAGAGAATTACGATTTCATTGGATAACAGCTCCAGTCATATAATACACAGTTTGCTCACCGCGGCACGTAAACGAGCGCGTAAAAGAAGAACATCTAGAAAGGGAAACACCTCGCGTCGACGACAATAAATCTTCAATGAAATTCAAAAGAACGCTTAATACCAAGTGCATCATAGTAATATAATGCTATTATTGATGATAAATAATTGCCGGCGAGAAGATCGCTTATCTCGTAGGCGTATACGTCGAGGCGTGCTGCTATAATATGCAAACATAAGCCGTATGCGACGAGAATGCGTTTGAGTATTATACAAGCGTGTCCGTGAATCATTCGGAGTTTGTACAAGGATCGCATTTGATTGATAGGTCAGTGCACCGTTTGTTTATTCAATGCGTGTCATTCGATCGCGCGCATATCATCTGAGAAAGTCGTGGAGTTTAGTGGAAACGCGCCAATTTATTAATGACAGATCGACAGGAAAAGGAAGACAAGGTTAAAGCTACGAGATGAGCAAAGCCATACAGCACTTTAAAGCGATATCGGTCTGTTAAAGCTCGAGGGCCTTTTTGCCGTGCAAACAACGTCGCGAGTATATTATATCGCGTTTACTGGGAAATACTTTAATATAGGCAAAACAGCTTAAAAGCAAAAGTCAGCGGAATGTATCTCGAGATCGGTATTTCATATTTAATGGAGACGCATTAGCATTGGCAGTGTGTCAATACAAGATAAACGATATTTAATTTCAATTATTACTCTTAGTATTTCATTTCGCGCCTATTCAGGGAGGCTATATGCATGCACCGAAGAATTTCAAAACGAAGCGTGAGATAACCGATCATAATTTTCTCGATAAGCAGCACAAAAAGGTGTGAAAATAGGATATGCCTGGACGTGAAAAAAAATATTTACCCAAGTCATAAGCGCACTGTGGAAAGCTTGCTTAGCACGTATAAGAGCGAGTATTTTGAACTTTTGTCTGTGAAAGAATTTTAAAAAGCGTACAGCGCGGTAATGCATTATAACGACCCGACGTGACCGACATGAAATTTTTTTTCCGACCTCTGCGAACGCTCTCCGTTTCGACACCATTGAAAAGGCTATAAATATATACGAACGCGCGAGAACAGTAACTATGATTGTACTCACAGGATTAAAAAGAAAAGAAAAGCATAAAAGTATTAGGCCTTAAAATACTCAATTAAAATTTACTTCAAAATAAGCACGTACGTAAGATAAATTTATCAATTTCGAATTTCTCAAAAGAGCTGTCGCTGTTAATTAAACAAAATCCATTAGTCTGATAGGCATGCTATGAAAAGGAACATAAATTTTCCGGCGGACCCGCTGCATTCAGAGAGTGACGCGTTCCGCGACAATGGTGAAACGTAAATCCCGAGAAATCGCAATTAAATCTCTTAATCTCAATAACCAGCCCACTAAATACACAAAAATAAATCAGCCTGCGCGTCGCTGGTTGGCGTAATTAATCACTCTTTCGTGTTTTCACACAGGCATGAGCATGAACGAGGTGTCGGATCCACGGAGCTTCGCGATGGAATCGTCTCTGCAGCATCATCTACAACCGGAGGACGGATACCCGGACAACGATGGCATCAGACGCTTTGAGTGTCCGGCTGGGTTTTTCCGACTGCGACGTTACTGCTACTACCTGAGCGGTGGTACCTCCTCCTGGCGAGATGCCCACTTCCAATGTACCGCGAGGAACGCGACCCTCGCGGTTCTCAATAGATACGGCAAGGACAAGATACTGCGGAAGTACCTCATGGGCGAGCAGTTCAGTGAGTATATAGATATACATTGAAAATAGCGAGAGAAGAGAAGGCCACAAAGTTTGAGATTTACAGGACGATGGACTGTAAATCTCGCAGGAAATGCGACGGGAGTTCAAGGGTTTCGTTGCTGATCGTAGATAAGTTTACACTTGACGGCTATGACGTTCAATTTTCGACTCGGTTGCACGGCGTCTTTTTTTTTATTCTGACGCGGCGGGAAAGTTATGATGTATTTGACGATGAACGTATTATCGTAGATTATCGTAATTGATATATCGTTTGCAGATAAATATATAGGTGATGTGTGTACAGAGACAGAAAAATACGCGTGAGTCATTGCAAAAATTGTATATAAGTATCTTAATGATGTCGCAAATTTGATAACGAGTGAAATTGATGAAATCACGCTTTCTTTATATCTACAAATACGTAGCGCCGATTAAATTAATCGAAAGCTTCAATCGCCTACATACATCGCGAAAAACAATTAGTCAAGCGGTTCGTTAGCGAAACCCATCCTGCTCGCGCGGATCCGTCAACGCTCCAATCTATTTGCAACGCGTAGACGCAACAGCAATCAGCGGTCCTCAAACGAGGTTCCCGAATTCCGCGCGAAATCGACCAATTCCACGCCAATTTATAGCAACAAAAAAAGAACCAGCATTTTTTTTCTCGATTTCACAGAGCCTCTCGAGAGATGGATCGGTGGCATTTACAACTGGCGTCAGAATAATTGGGATTGGGGCGTATCCGGTGACAAAGTGCTATTTCAGAACTTTGGCAACCCAGAGCAGATATGTTCAAAGAACCGAAGCTGCATTTACCATTGTATGGTTCTGGACCCGGAGCAGCAGTACAAGTGGAATGCGAGGGGCTGCTTCGAACACAAGTACTTCATATGCGAGGTGCCTGCCGGCAGAATAGGTAAAAGTAAGGATGCAAATGCAAAATTCAAATTTTCTCACAACAATTATACATCACGACGCGACTCGAGCAAATAAATCGAGGTGTATATGCAGTCACTTAGTGCAGCCGAACGCGTGGCGTGCGTATATATATATATATATATATATATATATATATATATATAGAAGCTAAATGGCGTCGTTAAACTCGAATGATTTATTTTCGCCTCGCGAGAGAAACTCCATTCCGGTGGCAAAGGTTAAACGAAACGATTGTAAGCGCGAGTGCGGCTACCTTCGCCAGTTCTATTTTCGCAGTGTGACGGAGGGTATGACTTAATCTTCGGAGGAGTGCAAATTGAGCTGAACCGCTATTTTTTTTCTTCAAGGATCTTTGCCCGAGAGATTCGGATACAAAAGCACGCGCGCGAGTGCGTGTTGCAACCGAACGACGTTAATAATAATTAAAAACCGAAGACTGCATATACATCGATATAAAACTGTACAATTAACCCCGCGGCGGACTGAATAGTATTAAGTATATATGTCGCGTTAAATAAATTATCCGTCCCGAAATCTGCATAATATGCTCCCTCGTATTGTAATAACCGTTCTCCCGCGATCGCGATTATCAACTCGGCAATGATATAATTAAATCTGCAGCAGCGGCACATATCTTGCCTTTCTAAATCGAATCGAACACATTGCTCAACGCTCCATCAACACTGTGCATGTATAACACATGTGTATGTATAATTATAATTGCAGGCAGGTGGCGCAAAAACATAAGCAGCGACCCTCTCGCACCGCAGAACCAGCGATTGAGGTCACCGAGAAAAGGCAGCAACAGCAGAGCCGAAATCAGTCAGCAGCAACAGCTAATGAGACGAAGAAAGAAGCTCAAGTCCATGCGAAAAAAGAACTACGACGACAATCAGGTCTGGGCTCACGGCATCAAGTTGGGAGCCCGTCCACCGAAAGGGTGAGTCCCAATACTTTATAATTTAATCGCCCACCGCGCGCTCGAATCGGCTATATATTTTCACGCGGCTCTCCTATATAGATCGATTCTCGGAAGCGCTGCATAGTCTGGATTTATTTCGGGGCTGCATCGCGTCGATGCTTCTTTTCTGCGCCGCCGGAGAGCGAGAACGAGTCGACTAGAGTTCTTTCGAGGGCGCAGTTTCTATAACGGACCGATAAACAACATTCTAGCGCGGAATTCGGCCTGGATCGCGCTGTATCGGGAGCTTGAATTGCGCGCCCGAGACGAATAAACGAGACGACGGATTGATTTTAAAGAAATTTTCGCTTAAGCGCACGTCTGCAGGCTCATATCGCGCGATGATGAATGGAAAATATTGAGTTAACCCAGTTCCCTCCCACGTCGAGGACTAATTCTTTCCCGCTATTTTTTTCCAGCTCGAACCGAACGTCTTTTAAGTGGCAGAAGCTCGGCGCCGGCAAGGACAGGAACAGCAAGGGATCGCGTCACGGTCACAAGCCACGCGGTATGCACAGAGCGGAGCCACGAATCGAGCAAGCTACTCCTGGTGCCGCTGGAAAATATGAGACTTTCCCCGGCGACGGCAGTCTCAGGATTGACGAGAACCTCCAGAGGCTCGGACCTGACTTTACGCGCGAGGAGGTGCTTCTGAAGGTGTAAGGGAGCAATATGGAAGTGTATAGGGTTTTAACCGAAGTAACGAGTATTTCGTCGAGCTTATATCAATTCGTACACGTCTGCGGGTTATCGTGTCTCTTTTCGCGACTGCGAATGTCTCGAGAACAACGATGTGTGTGCGCCTCGAGAAAAGGGTCTTTATTACTACTAGTCGATGGACAGGAACTAAGCACTCTATATATAAACGCACAGGTCGCTTATTTTTCAAGCGATAAGCGACTCGAGATAGGGGAGACCGCGGTGAATTAGTTTTATAGGATACATATATATGTACGTTATATTTGTATTAGATTAAGTACTTATTCGCGTTACTATTCAGTATTTAATTTTTTTTCTTCTTGCTATGTAGGCTGATCGACGATTCGGTTCCCGCCGAATCAGAGCCGTGTGTTAGTTCATATTATTATATATAGTTTAAGTGATTCTAAAATGGAAATCGTCTCATAACTGTATGTATGAAAAATTCGTTAATTAAACCATCGAGTACAGATACGTCCTATAAGAAAGTCGATGGGTATAATCGTATGTTTGAAACCTAATAAAATATTTCTTATCTTATTTATTTTTTAATATGTAAACAGATTTTATAATAATAATGTAATAATGATTTTAAAGTGCTTATTAAATTATAGTATACCCTGGTTTCCTTTGCCTGATGGACGAATATTAAACTCTCGAAACTCAAGAATGAGTTCTTTACACGTAACGACATTTCTATTTTTATATAGAAATTAACATGCATAAACATTATTTTATATAGAAGATAAGATTATACCTTTAAGTACCGTTAATAGGAAATAAAACCGACTTGTTAACTACGTTCACCATAAATTATAAAAAGCATTTGACGCCAGAGAAAATCAAGAGTCTGATGTCACGAATTTGTTTTTCTTTCCGGTTTTAATCACGTACCGGTCATCTTGCGTCAAATCGTCGATACTTTTAAAGTAGACGTGGGTTTTGATTATAAATGCTAATTTATATTATTTTGTAAATTAACTTCGTTAAAACGTTAGAGACCATGACGAATTTGAGAAAAGAATTTTTTACTCTAAAGTGTAATGCGAGTCAAAGTGAGTTTAATATTAGTTTTTGTTTCTAAATTTTGAATTGTCGTATCTATTTAGAAATAAATTATGGTACGTACGTACGTACTAAACCACCTCGATTCCACGTGGAATGAACCTCGCATTATTTTATGTAGAGAATCTCCTATATCAAATTACAAGCCAGTTTCATTATTACGTATAATAATGTAATTTAGGATTTTTAGTTTAAGTCAGTGTAGCTAGCTTAGCTTTTAAAATTTCACCTGCTAAATTTGTGAATGATCGCATACTTTTTTAAAGCCATTCGCGTATTTTTTTTTTACTGCGTTGCTTGTAAATAATAACACAAGTATATTATGATTAACTGTTAGTGTTAGAGCAGAGTAAATAAATATTTGTATCTATAATAAATAATTCTTTGTATATTGTGAGAGTTTGTATTCTTTAACATGAAAAAACCTTACATTTATCCGTTAGATTAAATAAGATAAATTTATAAAACTATATGCATTGATCCAAATAAACTCAAAGCCTAAAATCTGATAGATACTTGTATAAAATGAGCTTACCTTGATATATGTACAACGTGCATCCCCTTTAGGTTCTCCATCTGCATCAGTATACAATTTCAACTTATCTTTTCCTTTTTCATCACGAGCAAGTAATCCACATTTAGTAACTAGCTCTTTAAGTTCCTCCATAGTAACATCTAATGGTAAATTTGATATATAAATTGTAGTATTATGAGCTTCATCAATATCAAACCAGGTTGGAGCTTCCTGATTTTTTCTTTTATTTTCTGCCTTTTTCTCTTCTTTAGTCAGTTTTTTTGGAGGTTCTGGGTCTTTAGAAATATCTTTTGGTTCTTCACTTTCAGTGGTATTGCTTTTAGTATTATCAGTAAATCCATAACTCATTTGATATCTGGCCATAAAGTCATCATCAACCTGCAAGATTAATTGAAAGTTATTATTTCGTTAACATAAATAAGAATTTCAAAGATATTTCTAATGCACAAATAAATAAAATACATCAATAAATACCTTTGGAAACCAAGCACTTTTTTCCCTATCCCAAATATATGATGTGCCATCATTCGGATCTGTATAGGTATGTGTATCATTTTCGAATCCATACACCCCCTCTTGTGCAGGCTTTGGTACATCTGCATTTTCAATTTCATCATCTTTAGTTCCACTATCTTTGTCATCCTTCACTACCCATTCGTTTTTATCTTGAATAAATTTATAGGTTACATTTGTTGTTTTATCTGTATATACATAATTTTTTCCATCAAATTCATAATTTTTCATAGCATCTGTTGTATCAGCACTTGTGGATCCATCTTCAGCACCTGAAATATTTTTTATGTAGAAATATTACAAGAAAAATATATGTTTCTATTTAAAAAGGATATGATATAACAAGGGGCAAAAATGGGTTTTTCCAAGTAAGAATAATTGGGCATGAGTGCTCAAATCATCATTTGAGTCTAAAAAAGTCCATTGTATCACCCTTCTTATTTACATATTCTTTTATAAAACGTTCATAAAGAATTCCTTTTTCACTGCCTGCAAAGTGGATAGAAAATAGAGTACTGCATCCACTTTCAGTGCACATTTTGCAAGTTTTTAAAGATTTATAGTTTTATACACACAAATAAGTATTATTGCTTTGCTTTATAGATACTTAAAAAGGCCTTCTTTATGCACGCTCTAAACATATCAATATATTTCTTACACCACTTATTTTCTTCACTATTCCATACTAGTTGTCGACCGGTTCCTGGTTCTATGTATATACATTTGTCACCTTTGTATGTTATATTTTCTGAATAATTTTGCTGACTAGTTTTGTTATCGTCAACTTTATTTATTTCCTCTTCTTCTTCACTGGTATCAAATTCTTCTACATCGTCATCATCCTTTTTGACTATTTTGGGATTCGTTTTAATAGGCGATGTAGATAGTTTTGGTCTTTTTAATCCTTTACTACTTGTGGTATTAGATTGTGAGTCTTCACTTGTTTTAGTATTATCAACAATCAATTCACTTTCTGTAACTGTTTTGCTACTGTTATCATCTAAGTGCTCGTGATTTGTATTGTCATTCGCAGATTTTGACGTGTCCTCATTTTTATTTGTGCATTCACTATTTTCTTCTGGTGCACTCATTTCTGTATTGACTATTGTTAAATCAATAGAAAAACAATAAAATGATAATCAAAAACCGAGTTCAACTTTAGGTTAGTTTTACATTATGTCACTGAAACTTGTAATTTGTCACTTAAAATGTTTAAATAAAATTGGAAAAGCTATTGCTAATCAATTTATTGTCTATGATTTTCAGCCACAAATATAATTTGAAAGAATTAAACAATTTGTTGGATGCGAATAATACACAAGTATGTATTAACTTATATTTTATATGAATGTGTACACACAGACATCAAGTCGTCGAATCGACATACGTCGACAAAGATATGCTCTGTCTTATCAACAGCCGGCTAACTGATTCGCAACTCAATTATTATATGATGGTTTATTACTTTTATGTTTTTAAATATACTGTTTATTATAATACGAAGAAAATAATTACCTCGATACTGAAAATTAAAAAATTAAAAACTTAAATTAGCTTGTTATTAAACTGCTTAGCAATCAAATTATAAATCATATAAAATTGTGAAATCGACTATAAATTTTTGAATTTTCCGTTATGATTTTTCAATTTATTTCTTAAAATTAAAATGGCAACACTGTTTTTCCTGCCTATATAGTATACCCCTATGAATACAGGTAGAGAACACCAGGACAGGACCAAATACATATGATATATACGTGATATCCCGCGAGTCCCGCTAGCGAGATTTTTCAAGGCATCGCTCATTCCAACGTGGATAGCCGCACAGCGTGGACCGTCTAGTGTGGACATAACCTTCAAGGAATTCATCAAAACCAGTAAGTCTATTATAAATGATTACTAAATAAAAATGCTTTCTACCTGACTTTTGTCAACAAAAATACTACTTTTGCTACGATAATTTGCATATCATTTCGTAAGAAAATAATGCGCCAATAGTGTGAGAAAATACGAATAAAGATTCCTTGACTTTCATTTGTACTGCATTGTTTATATACCGTGAAATACCGTTAAAAACTTGATCATGAGGTATATTTCTAAATTTACCCAATTATTACATGTTTTTTTGCATTTTTTTTGTTAAGATTCTGAGAAATCACTATGCCTCGTGGAGGAGAAAAAAATACCGAGAAAGACAAAGGCAACAGTGATCAAGCTGGTAATGCGGGAGGCGATGCCGGCGAAAGAAGCGACGACAAGAAAAAACCGAAGAGGTTCAACCAGTATGGAAACAAAAATCGTCACAACAGAAATTACGGAAAGAATCGTGAGTAACGTTATTACAATTGAGTATGGTGATTAATTACTATAGTTTTATTTAAAATCATTTTTCATACGTGCAGATAACTTTTATTTTATCCCAGTAAATAATTTTCTTTCTGTACATTTTATTTTTAAATATTTGCACTATAAAAATGTTTATTTCATTGAAGGAAAAATGAAATTGATTTTCATCAAGAAAAAAAGACGATTTTTCATGTGTAATAAAATAAGGTGAATTTATATTAGTAGATTTAAAATTAAATATTTTTAAAGTTGATCAGTGTAATCAGTAATGTAGAAATACTATTTTGGAAAGAAAGATTCCAACTTTCATAATTAACCTTGATGTGACTCTTCTGTATCGCTAGACTTTGTTTACATTTACATTCTTAGCATACAGTTATAGGTGTTTTGATCTCAAGAGCTACTGTTCAAGCTGACTTCTAGTCATATAGCTTCGAATTCGAATATACAGCATATCTTATTCAATCAAATTCATAGATTTTAAAAAGTAGTAAATTGAAGATATTAAAATTTCTGCTATATTTACAACAATTGATCAATTACAGTTTTTTACTGAGATTTGATCAAAATATAATATTAACGTAATTTAAATATTTTTAGATATAACATTTTAAGTTAAGTTTTTTTTGTTCTAAAAACAAGAAACCATTGTGAATTACCAATTTAATCAGATGTGTTCTACTAAAAACTTGATCAATAATAATTTTTCTGTCACTTTAAAATGTGTATAAATTGAATTTGTACAGGTTATCATGGTGGAGGAGGAGACAGAAGGCATTTCAAAAAGGCTAGATTCGATGTTGGAGAGAGGCTCAAAGAAGTTGATCTTGGAATCACAGAGTACGTAAATGAAGCTGTAGAAGGATTCACTGGAACGATAAAGGAAAGATATACAGACTTTGTTGTCCACGAGATCAGTACAAATGGAGAGATAGCCAAACTGACTGATCAAGAAATTCCAGCAGATCCGGACTTTGAAGATATAGAAGATTTAAAAAAGAAAATTCCAGAAGAAGTTTGGGAAAAACTACAAACTGTTACGGAAGAAAATGCTGGGGTTGAGATTGATGTAACAGAGATGGACAGAGAGCAGAGGAGATGTATCCATAAGATTGTAAAAAAATTAACTACTGTTATTAGTGAAACAAAAGATGTAGACAATAAAAAGTTGATTGTTTTTTCAAAGGAGTACAAAAACAAATTTGGTAAGAAAATTTATTTTAGAACAATGAAGATATGACTTTTTTTATATCTGAATTTTGCTTATTTAGGTACTAACAGAGATAATAGGCAAGACTGGTCATTGAGAGGAGGTGACTATTGCCACTTTATTTTGCACAAGGTCAACATGGATACAATGGATGCATTAAATCAAATGGCAAAGGTTTTACGTCTTAAATCAAGTGTCTTCAACTATGCTGGAACGAAAGATCGTCGAGCCAAAACAACACAGTGGATTAGTGTTAAAAAATTAAACCCAAAGAACATCATGAATGGTGCTAGAGTTGTAAGAGGAGCGTATGTAGGAAATTTCAAATTTGAAAAGGAGCCTTTAAAATTAGGGAAGCTTGAGGGTAACATGTTTACCATTGCTTTGAGAAATGTTACTGTTTCGGATGATATCATAGAGAAAGCAATGATTAATTTCCGTGATAATGGATTTATTAATTATTATGGTCTGCAAAGATTTGGAACTATAGCAGCTATACCTACTTATGAAATTGGCAAAGCTCTTTTACAAGGTAAAAATTTTTTGTATTATTAAAAAAAACAAAAATTCACTTTTCCAATATGAATAGTTATTTATTTTTAATTAATACTTTTAGGCAACTGGGAAGAAGCTGTAGATCTGATTCTGAAGCCACGAGAAGGTGAACAGGATATTTACTTGGCAGAGGCCAGAGAAATTTACAAGAACACAAAGGATTCACGTCTCGCATATCAAAAAATTGGTCGTAATGACAAAATCGAAGCCAAACTCTTATGGGGAATAAATATCTGCGGGCAGAAAAATCTTCTAGGAGCTTTGGACATGGTTCCACGCAATACAATGTTGATGTATGTTCATGCATATCAAAGTATGGTGTGGAATAAAATAGTTTCTAGGCGCATTAAGGAATTTGGACTTAAACCAATTGTTGGCGACTTAGTTTATGAGAATCCTAACTCAAACGACGATATTGAAACTCCAACTGATGATACACATCAAACGACCGATGAGAATGGAAAGTCTAATGCTGATGCCAAAGAGCAGAATACTGAAGAAGTTAAAATAAATATCGAAGACTCTAAAAACGCCAGTGAGTCAAGTACTGAGCAGCAAAAAAGTGTTGAGAAAAAGGAAGATTCTAAGACTGAAGATGATAAGACTAGCGAAAAAGATGATAGTGAACGACAAATACCAAAAGTTAAGATTTTGACTCAGGAAGATTTGCCAAACTATAAAATTTCAGATATTGTAATGCCACAGCCAGGATGGAGAGTTGTGTATCCTTCATATGCAAAAGCTTGGTTTGATGAGCACCTTGAAAAAGATGGACTTACTGCAGATCTCAAACAAAAAAATAAGTAAGTATATTCATTATGCGTCAATAAAAAATATAAAGTTCAATATAGATCAAATAAATATACAAATTGTTTATATTGTAGGAAGTACTCTCTTTCTGGATCATACAGAAAGATTCTACAGGTTCCAGAAGATTTAAGTTGGAATATCATTCGTTATGTAAATAAAACTGACGATTTGATAGCTTCAGATATTGATGAGATGAAAGGCATCGAAGCACCTAAAGACAATCCAGGTATGTAGCAATATATTTAATCATTATTAATGTCATCATAAAATACTTTTAACAACATATTTATTTTCAATAGCGGGTACATTCAAAGCTCTTGTCATCCAAATGTCATTGAAATCGTCGTCTTACGCTACGATGGCATTACGTGAAATCTTGAAATGTGACACTTCTTCTCAAACTCACGCTGCTCAGACTGCAGCTTTTCAAGTAGCGCACGAAGAAAGTGAAGAAGCGAAGAGAAGAGAGGAAGAGAAAAATACCGAAGGCTCCGAGACGGACGATACCATCTCTCACGTTCAACACATGAAGCTGAAAGATCACAGTAGTGAGGAAATGAGTCAATCGACGGAAGATGAAGCGAATGATAAGACGACGAATCTTTCGACTGTTAGTAGTATACTAGAAGATTCGATTACCGAAGAAGACGGAAAAACTTTAAAGTCAAATGGGAAAGCCAGTAGCAGTATGGTAGAGGAGTCCAAAGAAAAGGAGGGTAACACGTCTATTTCAAAAAATGAGACTCAAAAACATGAATCTGACGTTATTAACGATTCTGGCATCGAGCCTGGTACTGTGATCAATGCATAAATTCATTTTTTATGGATTTCACTTATCTATATTTTCTTACTAAGAGTTGAACTATGATTCTTAAGTTTATTTCGAATTTTGTTATACAATACTGATAATTTAATTAACGAAGTTCCGTTATGTTTTCTATTTTTGATAAATTTGATAAATTAAACACTTCTTTTTAAAATATTAAACATGAGAGGTCACTAGTCGTAAATGTACGATAAATAATATAGTTTTTGAATAAATGACTATTTTGATAAATTCTGACTTGTCACTTGTATATTTTCTACTTTTAAGACATCCACGGAAAAGATATGGCAATGCTTGGTATGCATGAAAAAGTAGAATTATTGAATTTACTATTATTATACGGGATCGTTTTTTCAATTGTACTAATTTGTAGTTTAGATGACAGATGCTGTAGCAATTGAGAATTATTTGTGCAGTCGTGCAATCGTAAATTATTTAACGAAGTAAATTTCTTCTTGCACGTTCGACATTGCTTTCCATGGAGGCCTAAAATATTTGAAATTTTTTAAATTTATTATGTTATAAATCCATCAAACATAATACACCATCGTATTTTGCTTATACCTTTATGGAGTTCGATATGATGATGTAATATTCTCGGTTTGCAGAAACCTCTATAACAAATTGGACATCTTAGTGGCCAGTTCCCGGTATGCGAATAGCTGTGCGCTTTTAAATCTCCAGGTGTTGGAAACGAGCGTTCACATTCCGTACATTTATGCGGTTTCACCTAAATACATTCGATTTACCGCTTTAGTAATTCAATAACTATTACTTTGAGAATTGAAAATATTCTAATAACATTTCATAATACTCGCCTTGTAGTGCGTCATGCGATGGTAGTATAAATTCGAAGAAGCGGTGAATCGTTTTCCGCACATTGGACATTCGTGCGGTCGCTCACCGGTGTGAATTCTTGCGTGAGTATTCAAAGAGCTACTGGTACTAAACATTTTTCCGCAAATGGCACAACCGTGTGGTTTTTCTCCTTGAACAAATCATTTAACAATAGTAAAATTGTCATCGATTCTTAACGCGAAAATTCGTTATAATTTTTACCTGTGTGCGTTCTGAGATGTCTTTTTAATAACGAAGGTCTGTCAAAATTTTTTCCACATATTTGACAAGGCAGATGTCGCTGGTATTTTATACTTTTTGAATGTTCTCGCTGCCTTTCTTTGCGACAACTCAAGTCCAATGGAATTTCTTGCTCTGACACTTAAAAAAAAAGCTTTTTAGTAAGATACGAGTTTGTAAAACTAGTTTGGCGTCCAATTTATTACTGCTCGTATAATTTATCAATGCTTTGAAATAAGCCCCGCAGGAAATTCAGGAATTTCTTTCAATGATCAAATAAGCAATTTAAAACAATTTTTCTTCTAAGCGTGCATGATTTAATTGAATTCGTGACTTTGTAATACACGTTTTTATTAAACATGAAAATAACCGACAAAAACAAATCGATCAAAGATATTTGTCTATCACGATTTATCGAGTCACTCATACTTACCGGACATTTTTCCCGAATAAGAGTAGCGCCAAGCAGCGCGAAATTCACGATTCGAATCAGAGCTCGTAAAAACGCGAAAACGACCACGGTAGTACTAACTCGTCTTCTTGGGAGATAGAGAGCTGTACGATCACAGGTGACAACGAGAGCTCGCGCAAAATAGGTAGTCTTGTTTGGCGCATGCTGAGGGCGGTGTCAGCCCATAGAGGCGGAGTTTTTACAACCCCGACGATCGACGCCGACTTTTTTATGCGCCGGATAAACGCGATATCAGGGCGAATCAAACGCTTCTTCCCCCTTACCGAGACACTCGCAAGTTATAGCCGTAGATTTGAGCTATATTACTGCTTTTTTATGCATAAAATGATCGTTTTGAACGTATGAAGATGTTTTCACTTATATCAACATCTTTGTTATTAAAGTTAGCTCTTCTAGGAAATGTATATAGATATTCTTAACTTTTATATACTGGACAAAAGTATATAAAGATTTTTAAACGGATGAAAAAAATTGTAGCGATTTATTCAAGTTCCTTTTATATTATAGTCTTCCATGATTTTTATTAATGTACCAGACGGTACCAGTAGCTTTTTGTTCCGATGTACATAATGCGAGTCATTCATGCTGTGTTAAACTATAAAATACACAAGAAAGCACACCCCGCACCAATGCGAGCATTACTTAAATATTGTGCATTCTCCCGCACAGTAACGTGTCGAAGTGACGCAGCAATAAATGCAAATGAAAGTCGCAGCTTGAATTCAAACTTCCCTCATCATATTGCAACTTTTCAACGTTTCTCTATAATCCAGAATCTGACTACTATATCATGCTCGATATTCGAATAAAATGTGAGAATTTCGAGGAACTACACAACGAGCTCTAAAATTCTCTAATGTTCGCGCATATCAGATCAATGTGCTTTGTACCTATACATAGTAAATACATTTGATGCTGGTGTGCGTTAAAAGCCTTGTCACTCTATTGGCGATTTTTCACGCGCATTTAAATACACACACCTTGGGACGGTATAGTGGTATCATCACAAGCGTATAGCGTCGTCGCGGATGTTTGAGGGCGCGAGTATATAATCGAGGAAACGTATCGGGGATACGTCTCGTTGCTCGTTCATTTGTCACCTGCGCCATCGTCGCTGCGGTAGGATATTAACGCCATTGATTTTCTCGGGCGCGCTTCTTGTACAAAAGACTCGCGATATTGTCCGCGCTCGAGCCCTTCCGGTGTATATGACTCCAGGGCCGAGCCAGAACAGCCCTATCATCGCCGATCAATTTGGAAAATATCGCGTAATGCTCGATTTCGAGTAGCGCTTGAAAGAGTCGCGCGACCACCCGCGCCGACGAAGGTTAATCTTGACAATAGGGGACGAGTTAGGTATAGTCGCTTTCTCGACCATATACGTGATTATGTGCGCAATGAAAAGTTTACGAGTGCTTCGTGGGCGTTGCTGGGCTATTTATATTTTTGTAATTTTCATATCTACAGAGGGCTCGGTATAGCTTTATCGGGCGCGGATTAATTCAAAGAATTTCAAGCGGCAGCCGAGATTGCATTATTGAAGATCGGGGTATGATAATTTTAAATAATAGAGCTAGTACATACAGCAGTAGGCAAATATTGATGTAATGCACTTGACGTGCTTACTGTGACATGGTCGAAAAACATTAATATAGAAATTTACTTAAATTTATTTAGTTTGATACTATTTGTGATATAAGCGTTCACATTATATATACAATGTACAAAGTTTCTTTCGTTCAATTATAAAATCGCGTTGACAGTCCTTTCATCGAGAAAATACTGCAAGCAATGTATTATATGTATTACTTTTACAAAATAATTTATTCGCATTATCGGCCTCTGACATAGTCAGATTACTGATAATCCAAAATAGCTTTCGTCTGGAACTCGACGCTGCGGCTCTGTGGGATGTACTCCTGCTCCAACAATACCAGACTGTTTTTGCCCTTCTTGAGATAGGTGGCTGGAACATACAGAGTAACTTGCGGTCCCAACGATGGCCAGTACCTACCGAGATTAAAGCCGTTTATGTAAGCAACTCCCTTGCCCCAGCCCTGTGTGTTCAGGTAGGTGTCGAAGAGTTCGCCATCGATCACGAAGTGACCCTCGAGGAGCTGCGGTCCATTGTGCAAGTGTCCAGTTTGCTCGGACGTCTCCTTGGCATTGAGATCACTGTCGACGACGGATGCTAGCTTGAATCCGGTGACCTTCCACAACGCTAGAGGTGAACCGTTTAGTTTCACGTCGAAGATACCCTGAATGCCAGAATAATAAACGAATTTGAGAATATTTTATTGCAAATTTATATGCTTTGCTTATGGATTTTAATTACCTTGAAGTCCTCAACGTCGATGCTTCCGAAGTTCACGTGACCCATGTTTTCTACCAGAATCTTAATGTCCCTTGCATTTTTAGCGGACAGAGACATAGAATAAGTTTTATCCATTCTGTTCAAAACACCAGCAAGGTTATTTTTTACGTACACCAGAGCTCTGTCCTTGGTCAGGGCATTCAGTGTGACGTTCTCGGGTTTCTCAAGCAATGGCAAGTCAGCTTCGTATAAAACTAGGTAATTGTTCTGGCCCAAAGATTCGAATGTTGGTGGTTTAGAAAATTCGGCCCGCACAGTTCCGAAAGTATTTCGGCCTACTTTAGAAAAGAGATCGACCTTCGGTGTCACGGTGACGACGCCATAACCACGCTTTGGAGCAACAGCAGGAGTTTTCAAGTTTGGCAGTGGCATGTGCTAAAAATTACATTTCTTTGATTAATCCTACTTACTATCTTCATTGATAATTATTATTACAATTACCTTAGCTATGACATCTCTTAATTCGAAATATTTTGGCGTAGGATCTCCCGCTTCGGTGAGTGGAGCATCGTAATCATAAGAAGTCAGTTGTGGCCAATAATTTTCATTGATGTTTGCACCTAATGAATGTATTAATATGTGTCATTGAGCAATTGAACATTGCAATATTACAACTGCTTGCGCATACGTATATATCATAATATTTACCAGAGGTAAATGCAAAGTTAGTTCCACCGTAGTACATGTAAATATTTACAGATACGTTGTACGCCAACATCTCATCAAGAGTTTTCGCTACATTGTGGGAGTTAACTCTTTGGAATGATTCACCCCAGTGTGTAAGCCATCCAGGATAATATTCTGAGTTCACAAGCGGACCCTGAAATTTGCGAGGAAATTAATATCTCTAAATGTTAACCAATCGATTTAATATGTTACAAGGTTTTTACTGAAATTTTTGGTATGATCATGCAATAATTTTTAAGGAACGTTATCGGCGATAAAAGTATTGTTAAATTGAAGATTACTTGGAAAGATATGCGAGTTTTACTTTCATGAGTTTATCACGAATGATAACATTTTTTAAATAAATAACCTCCATCAGACCTCCTTTTGTTAATTAAATAAAACATTTGCATTACCTTTGGTGAAAATTCTCTCATTATTTTATAGTTGAACGGTACGTTGGCTCCGTTTCCAAAATCGATTGTTGCGTAAACTCCGGGAACAGATCCACATTTCAGCATGTTTCTAGCTGGTCCATCTGTTGTGAATAAAACCGCATCGTCTTTGACATGACGATGGAAAATTTCATACATTTTGCTCTTATACTGATCGTCACATGCATAAAAGCTTCCGTACTCATTTTCTACCTGTATTAAAGTAATATTTTATTATTTTATTATGATAAATTCGTTTAATTTATTGTTAGAGCTTTGAAAATATCATAAGTTTACCTGCACCATAATTATTGGCCCACCGTTTCCTCTTAATAGAGGCTTGGTTCTTTTTAAAATTTCATTTAAGAATCTCTCAGCATAAAATACGTATCCTATCAAGTTTTATAAATAATTATTAAATCACGTAGAGGGCAAGCCTCGGGATCAGCAATTTAAAAAGAAATAAAAACAAAATTGGTAACTTATAAATGTAACTTACGCTCATCTTTCGTGCGCAATTTGATATCCGGAACTCGAGATAGTAACCAATAAGGAAATCCTCCCTGATAAATATGAATGGTACAAATTGTATTAGTATACTATATAGGTTTATTAAAATTGAGAATACATAAATTATATTATTTACATCAAGTCGATATCTAGTTTAACTTACAAAATCTCTTTCTGCGCAGATATATGGTCCGGGTCGCAAAATAACGAATAAGTCTTCCTCTTGAGCTATTTTAATAAATTCAACAATATCCGCATCTCCATCCCATATCCATTGATCGAATTCAGGTTCGTGCATACTCCATTCGACGTATCTAAAAAACAGGATTTATTTTCTTTAGAACTAATACATGGCATGCAATATTTTTAAAAAGCTACAAATATTTTTTTGATTACGTAGAAACAGCGTTCAATCCTCCGGCTCTCATTTTTCTAAGAATGTCTCGCCAATGTTGTCTTGGAGTTCTGAAGTAATGAAAACTTCCGGAAACATATCGAAACGGTTTTCCGTCAAGAACAAATTGGTCATTTTCATAATCAATTGCGAAGCTGTTGTTTTTTATCTATAAAAAAGTAATTATTGATCATATCAAAGTGTTGAATCTACTGAATAAAGTTTTTAGCAATAGCGAATGATAAAATTTCTACTTGAAATCACACAGAATATTGTTATTATGGATTGAAAAACACTTACGTTATGTTCCGACGATTCCGCTAAATTACTAAATGCTAATAAGCAGGTTATAAATAATCCTGCAACTGTCCACATTTTTACAATTTTACTCGACTTTCTTCTTATTTGTTTAATAATATATTGATATTATAACTGACAATCATCAGCACATCTTATTTACTCTGGCTGTTGACTCAATTTAACGATCCGCGTTTTCCGAAGTTTCAGGCGAGACTAACTGTGTGGAGCGAGGATCTTCCAGTAACAGCTAATGTTGTGCGAGAGTCCCGTTATATCCCGAAAGGTTAAGAATATCATCGTGAATCTACGTTAATGAAATAGATGCTATCAGATGTTTTGATAAGTTTATTATTCGATCGCCTCAGATTAGAATTAGATAACAATAAGCATATATACATATACGTATTTATTATAATTTTATTTTCTTTAAAGTTCAAAATTGACGTTTATTGTTAAGATGGCAACGTATATTTAAAAAAAAATATATATTACGTAAATATATTAGAATATACAAATAATAAAGTAGAGAAGTGGAATTATAAAAAAATGGTTATAAAAAGCCTGACGAAAGGCCAACATAGGTATACTTATAGATGTTGAATTTTTGGGTTTAAAAAACCTTTTTAAAATATTTGTTAAATACAACATAATATAACAATCGATTTTTTCAATGATCTTTTATTTTATCATAACCATATTATTACAGCAATAAAAATTGATTGATCGACAAAGCAATTATAGATATTTAAAAAACAATATTTTATTTAGATAATTGTGGCAGTGACCTTCATATATTACGAAATGGTCTAATTTAGAGTACTTCTATAGTAGCAAAAAAATGAAAATTAAATACAAAAAAAAAGATTAAAAATCATCTATCTTAGTCACATTTGATGGATAATCTAAAATAGGAGAAGACTGGAATTTTATTTCGCGGTTTTTAGGAACATATTCCAATTCAATCAAGACTAAGGTATTTTTTCCTTTCTTCAAGTATGGAGCTGGGACGTATAAAGTTAGCTGAGGCCCTATCAATGGCCAATATCTACCGAGATTGTGATTATTAATAAATGCGACTCCTTTTCCCCAATCTGCTGTATTTAAAAACGTGTCTTGGGGTTCTCCTGTAATAATAAAATGCCCAATAAGAATCTGCGGACCAGTAAACAACGTTTGTGTCTCTTCTAACGACGATTGGATAACATTTAACGTAGATTCCAAGATTGTATCAAATCGGAAGCCCGTCACATTCCATGGCGTAATACTAACGTTATTTAGCGTTACATTGAATATTCCCTGGAAAATACACACTTTTCAATATTCGATTCATTTACTTATAAATTGATTTTTTTTAATATTGTTTGTAATAATAGTATATTACGATACAAGTGGCATAAATAGTCCATTTTACGGCACGGCGTATATTAGCACCCGAGCGTAGCGAGGGAGCTAAACGCCGTGCCGTATCGGACTATTTATACCACGAGTATCGTACGCTATTTTATAGCACTGACTAGCATAAATCCGCTGTCACGCCTATCCGTGGCCTAAACAGTCCATTTTGGCACCGTGCAGTTAGCGCCCGAGCGTAGCGAGGGCGATCAGCGCGGTGCAATAATCGACTATTTATGCCACGGATAGGCGTGACATAGATGCGGATTTATGCCACACAGTGCTATATAAATAAATATAAAAAATGTACGAATTATTATGATTGTAAGTCTGCGTTAAAGAATACATTGTTTCATTTTATAATTTTAATATTGTTATTAGACTAACCTTAAAGTCTTCAACGTCAATATTGCCAAAGTTAACACGACCTTGATTTTCTACAAGCAATTTAATTTCTTTGGCACTATCAACTTTTAAAGATACGTCCATAGCCTTGTGTGTTCTGCTTAAAGTTCCCGAAAATCTTCCATCTAAGTAAATTAAAACTCGGTCTTTTGGTACAGCAGATAGAGTAGCCTGATCTTTGTTTGTCTCGGTTGTAGGCAGATTGGCCTCGTATAAAACCAGCCAGTTTGGTAGATTCAAAGCTTCAAAAGTTGGTGGCTCTTTTGCTTGTACGCGCACAGTGCCGAACAATGTTCGAGCTTGAGGATCGAATAGATTCAAAACAGGCCTCATTGTTACTGTGCCGTAATCACCTTTTGAAGATACTGGTATCGGAATATCCGGTATTGGAAGATACTAAACATAAACGTATTATTGATTTTTTTTTTACATATAAAGTATTTTGTTTCACAAATTTGAAGATTTGTTAATGCGTTATATTTTAAAAGATTTTATCATGCATATAATATACAGTAATTAATTATCAGCAATACAAAATGAACATGCAATATTTAGTGTAAAATTCATAATGTTCAATTATTGTTTCAGCTTTGAACTTGAAATTGCCAGAAACTTTAACTAAACATTATAATAATTACGGAATACCTTGGATATAGTTTTCTTAATTTCATAATATTTTGCAGTCAGGTCTCCAGCTTCACTAAGGGGTGCATCATAATCATATGATGTTAGATCTGGAGTATAGTTGTCAAATATGTTAGCGCCTACAAAATATAATGATTTATTAAACACATTATTTTAAAGCAATTTAATTTTCAACTGTTTGTGTAGATTTTGTTATTTAAAAAATTAAGTACATAAGATAAACAGATCAGAATTAAATTGTTAAGCTGAAATGGAATAAAGCACTGTATTTCTTATTCACTGAGGTATTTGACAACCATCCACAAAAATTATTATTTTATTTAATTACCTGAACTGAAGGCAAAGTTAGTACCACCGTAAAACATGTACATATTAACTGAGGCTCCAAGAGACAGCATTTCATCGAGCATTTTAGTTATTTTATTCGTTTCAACTCTTTCAAAAGGTTCTTCCCAATGCGATAACCAACCAGGATAGAATTCAGAATTCACTAACGGACCCTTTAGTGTATAATAAAATATTTGTAAAGTATATACGATTAAAATACTATACCACTATGTTTTGCATTAGAACAATATTTACCTTTGGTTCGAATTCACGCATAAGATTGAAATTTTGTGTTACATTACTAGAAGTACCAAAATCAATTGTCGCATATGCACCTGATACTGGTCCACAACGAAGTGCTTGTCTATATGAGCCATCGGTAGTGTATAGAAGAGCATTAGCACCAACGTGGCCTTTAATGATGTCTTTCAATTTAGTCATATAATCTTGATCGCATGCATGAAAACTTCCGTATTCATTTTCTACCTAGATAAATATAATGTTACTTTTTTCTTTATTTCTGTGTTTCCAAAGTATCAACAAATTATAAAATGTTTAAAAATTTCAAGTATACCTGAACCATAATAATTGGTCCACCATTCCCTCTCAGTAATGGTTTGACTCTAGTTAATACTTGATTTAGATACTCCTCAGCATATTTGAGATATCCTGAATAAATGTTATACCTATTAGTAAAATAAATAATTCGAATATGCTACTGAATGTATAAGTTCTACTGGCTACTTACTAGTATCGTTAGTTCGTAATTTAATGTCAGGCACTAAACTCAAAAGCCAATATGGAAAACCACCCTTGAATTGAATTATAGTACTCGTAAATAATATATATTAAAGTAAACCAAAATTATAAGATAACAGGTAAAAATCTAATAATAATATAACATTACAAATTCTCTTTCAGCACAAATATATGGTCCTGGTCTTAATAAAACTAATAAATCTTCTTCTTGGGCTAATTGCAAAAATTTGACAAGATCTGCATCTCCATCCCACACCCATTTGTTTGGTTCAGGCTGATGCAAACTCCATTCGACGTATCTACATCCATTTGAAGTAGTCCAATATTTAATAACACAATATGACTTAAAGGCAGTATGATTCATTAAATAGAAGCTCTTACGTAGAAACAGCATTCAATCCAGCAGCTCGCATTTTCCTTAATCTATCCCTCCAGTACTGTTTAGGCGTTCGAAAATAATGAAAACTACCGCTAACGTATCTAAATGGTTTACCATCCAGTAAAAATTTGTTATTTTCATAATCTATTGCGAAACTTGTACGATTTGCAACCTAGTTTTTGATAGAAGTATATAAATATGTTTATATGACGATTAGAAGCAGGTATTTTTTGCAAATTAAAGTTTGTACTCACTTGATCTTTTGTTGCGCTGGCTGCACATAATATTACTAGCGTGATTAATAAACAACTTAAATAACTCATTTTTATTTGCTTCAAGTCTAATTTCACTATGTATATAACGAATAATTAAATTAATAAAACAAGCGTTTTTGGTTTAGACGACGAGCCACCTTAGTGCTCGACTCAACATTGACAGCAAGCAGCCTGAACAGGCAGTGCGATAGTATACTATCTTGAGCCGTGCTTCTCTTTCACATTTTTCAATAATATTTATGTTCACTGATGATTAAAGTCGAGAGATAATTAATTTTTCGTTTAAATTCCTTCAGCGATAATTTATTTTTTAAAGAGATAAGTTGAAAATTGTAAATCTATTAAAAATATATGAGAGAATTAAAAACTATTTTGTATAAAAATTTGTATTTTATATTGTTTATTTTTAAACACAGTGGCTACTTGACCATCAGCGACCATAATACAAGGTGAATTTATATACTATAAGATTATAAAGCTATACCTATATGATAATTATATTGAAAATGCTATCACTTGTAATCGAGTATTCAAATTATATTATAAATATAAATTTTAATGCTATGAATATTATAGCTGTTAAATACAATTACATTAATTTTAACTTTCAGAAATATTCTATGACTCGATCAGGCTTTTTACGCTATTTACGAATCTATTTAGTCTAATGTTAAATCTTACGATCGACCTTCTCTTCTCACATCCCTAACCAGACTGACTCTTTCTAGTCGGTCTAAGGCCCGCTGCACCCCCAGAAATCTTTCTTTCAAGACATTTCTTTTTCCTAACAAAGGCCCACAGCTGTCGTCCAGACGCTTGCTAGTCCCGCTTTGTCTCTTTCGCTTCGTCCGCTTCTTTTCAAAATCTTTCTTTATAGGAATTTTCGTTCAGCAAGAAGACAAAATTTTAAAATAATTGATGGTGCGCATGCAGGCCGTATAAATTAGGGAATTTTAAATTTTGTATTTAATTAAGATTATTCAATTCAATGATTGAAAATCTATGTTATTATTATCCTTCAAGATGGCCTTTAATACAGTGCCATTCTGATCTGAAAAATAGGAACAAGCATCGTACAGATTCCTTTGAGCTATATCCTTAAATAGTCCTTTCAGTGGAATGATCATTTCTTGAGAGCCTGGGCTTCTGGGCTTATCGTTCCAAATAAATATTTTTGATTTGTACACCTAGTCTTTTGGTAAGACTTTTATCCGCTGCAGATGGCTCCAAAGATTTGTTAAACACATAATTTCGACCTGTACTTTCAAGTAACTGATCGTGTGCATCAGTTATTTCCTCGGCGGAGTAACCTTGTGAAGCTCAGGTCTGTTGGTCACTCGTTAAATGCACTGCACTCAATGCTTCAGTAAAACGATGGTTCTGAGTTGTAAATCCTGTAGTTTGTTCAGTATTTTTATGTGCAGATCGATAGATTTTAGTTGAACGATGATCATAATATGCGGTAGCTACTTCAGTGGGATGTCGGTGGGCTGCAAATAATCTGTGCGTTAGATTTGTGTTTCATTAATATTCTTACGGGTTGGTAAACATGTCCTAAATTAACTATTTGTACTACTCGTATCGAAAACTATTATACTTATATAATTATATACACATCGAAATATTTTTAGTATATTAGTAACGTACGTTCCTTTAATTTTCATATACAAAATTTTGAAGTTTCGAGAAAGTATTTATTTGTATATATATACGTAAAACTAATATTACCTGATGTAAGTGCTGCAGCTTCTTCTTCCTCAGTATTATCAATTTCTGTTAAAGTACTTATACTTAAAGGAATGTGTTCTATAGTCACGTGGCCAATTGCAGATATATTTGTGGTTGATTGTGCTGAGGTGGTATTGATCTGGGGCACTGTTGTACTTTCGTATACAGGATCGAAAGGTATTTCAGTAGTTGGCTCTCTAGTTGTAGTTGCCTCAGTTGTAGTATAATCTGTTACAGGTTTTAATTCCAGATGGAATTGTTCTATGACCAAAACTACATTTTGTTTGAATATGATAATTTTAGTATTTATTTGCTCTTTAAGTTTTCTAATATATAACTGTTCAACTTCATAAGATTGCTGTTTATTCAATTTTTGTTTTAAAACTTCTCTTCTAAACTGAAATTTTGTTAGTGTAACTGTTTGCAAAATATCTCTTCTTAAAGTATAATATAGTTGTAATAGTTTTTTTTCTAACCTAGAAATGTCTCGAGTTTTATACTTATTATTACTTACTAATTCTTGTAATAATGTTGTTCTGGTGAATCTATAATTATCAATTAAAAGAAGTTTAACAGTGATTTCGAGTTCCTTCCATCGTTTTAATATAGATTCTTTCATTAATCTTTGTATATCTACTTCTAACGATATACTTCTTTTGATTTTTACCAACTTATTCGAGCCGGCAATTGGGGAGTGTTGTATTTGGATATGCTCTTCTTTAACAGATTCAATTAACTCTTTCGAGCTAACTGTTGTTTTTTCATTTTTTTCAGGTAAAGAACGTAAGAATAAATCTTTAAAATTATTACACGGATATCCCAAAGTAGCACAAAAAAGAGATGCAAAAAATAATAGTTTAGTTACTGAAACAAAAGAACTTATAAGTAGAATCTATGAAAAAGGCTAGTTTTGGAATTACAATTTCGAGTTATTTTTACCTATCATCACGAACACTGAGATCCCTCTTCAGCACAGGAGACAACTACTATGACATTGAGAGAATCGCTGCTACTATATATGCTCGGTTTTTAAGAAGATTTTCTTATCACACAATTGTATACTTGCCTCTAAATTCAGAAGATGGTGCTTTTTTAAATTTATAACTGTTCTGATAATGACTCACTTTAGAAGAAGATCATTATTTTATAACCTAAATTTAGAACTGAAACTATTTTATCCTAGGGTATGCTCAAGAACTTTAATTTTTTTTTAGTGAAGTGATTTGATTTTGTATTTTTTCAATAGACTAACATTTATTTCTGATACAAACAACATTTTCATGTATTAGTTTGTAGTTCAAATAGGCAGTAGCTTTGCTGAATCAACTATAAAATTTATTTCGCAGCATCATTTAAACTTGTATGATTCATAGCATGACTTCGTGTCAACTAATTACAAATTAGTTTAATCCAATTGCAGCTAAATTTAAGATAGTAGGTTACGAGTTATCTTGTTAAAGCATATCCTTTTTAACAGAATTACCAAAAGAACGTGACGCGTATTATGAGAATTTTCTCATAGTTACATACACTTTAAACAATAGTATGCTTTTAATACTACCACCCTATGAATGTTAGATCATCCTTATCAAATGTTTCGGTAGATTTCCGCTCTTGAGAAATACGCCGGATGATTTCTAATGACTCTCTTATTTAATACTGATTATTAACCATGGCGAAAACTTATACAAAGCACTAGAACTGTAGAAGACCTAACTGAACTAGGTATATAATATCGTCAATAAATGTTTGTCCATTAAGTCACTTGCGGTTTTTATTCGTGAAAACGATAGATTTTGCAAAGGTCATTGAACATACTTTTTTATCATTGATTATTTATCAAAGTTGAATTTCTTTAAACGATTCATGCATTTATTAATTACTTCTCACAACTCGTTATCCAACTGCTAAACTTATTCTTACATGAAATTAACTAATGAATCCAGATGCGGAGTAAGTAGATCAGCATAGTTATACACGAGTCAGTGCGATTAACAAACGTGTGCTTGAATGTTGAACGCACGAGTGCATGTATATATATAAAATGTATACGCACATCCATAAAGCGAGCTCGCGTCATCGAAAATCAAAATAAGTAGCATCTCCCAGCACGCTTCTCAATCATACAAGATTTATATTACATGAGCTCAGCGCACACTCTGTGAATCGTTTGTTCGTCGTATATATAGCCCGGAATATTACCGACAACATTAATTAATGCCGTAATGTACTATTAACAATGCGATTGCGAGGCAATCGAGTGCAATATGTTTCTTAATGAAACCGACTACTGATGTTCGATCGTCATCCACGCGCACCAATAATCTCCTGCGTGCATTATATAGAGCATCTCGCTCTTTCTCGTTCTTGCTCGCATACAGACTCACGCTGTCGCGATAATAGTCAGCTTTGGTGCGCAGTGCTGCAGTGCTCGCTACTCAGTACTGTGGGACTGCCATTCACGTATGCTGCACTGCATGGTGGGGATATACGCACAGAAGTGCGTATACGAGCGGCTCTATTTTTAAAGCATCGATTTTAAAAATGTATCTTTCTTATTTTGTATTGATATTTAGATTTGGAAATTTGAGCTTATGTAAGTTAACAGCTTATGTAGAAACATTATAGAAACGATCTTGTTTAAAATACGACCTCTTGCTGTCTTGAAGATTTGCAAAATGATAAACCCCAAGATAAGCCTATATTATGCATTCGTATGTTAATAAGCATACAATGTAGTCTGCCATAAATATCCCGGCAAAGCTTTACTCTACAAATCTCTGCATGAGAATATAGTTGTCCACACATAACTCAATTGATCGGCCAGTGGTATGCCGGTCACTTATATCTCACGAGCAAATCGCAACGTAATCACCTCTGGATTGCAACTTGTCCATATCGAGGGACAATTATTATTACCACCTCCATTTACCAGTGATTTTATCCTCTGGCGCCATCTCTCACGTCTGGTACGCATGCCATACTAATACATTCGCTATTACCACCACAACCACCACCACCAGCTGCGCATTCGATGCAAGCCGGTATATAGGTACACTTTTCGATACTAGAGCGATGATTATACTGCCCGTGCTGTCCGGTGTGCGCGTATTGAGCCAAGTACAAGCAAGTGGAGTACAGTGGCCGCGTAAAGGCACCTTCTCCTTCCTCGCCGATCGCTCTCTCCTTCGCGCGGCGGGGCTGTGTCGAGAGCGCGCGCGCTTTAACACGCGAGGCACATACCCGGGGAACGCATTGACAAGAAGAGAACGCGTGGTCGCGATCGTTCGTATACGCAACGCTCTGAATCGCGAGTGAACGACGAGGTACCGACTTTTCACACCGCGAGATACCGATTTCGTCGTTGCAATTGAAAAAAAAGTACGTTTAGCCGTATTAACGCAGTGATTAACGAGAGCGCGAAAGTTTGCGCGAGTGCGACGAGTAGACGCGCTTTCATTATTTAACGCGAACGCAGACGACGGATGAAAGAGGCGGCTTTTTTTCTCGCGCCAGACTAACAGCCAGCTAAGAGAGATAAGGGCCCAGAAGAAGGAAAAACCAGTGTGGCGCAGACAGAGAGAAGCCGCACGCGCGCGCCGAAAAAAAGAGAAGCTATACTATTAAGCTTCATACAAGACGGAGAAAGAGAAAGATACACAGGCGCGCTGAGAAGATAAATATTTGAGAAGCAGCTGGACTGGAAACTCTTACGAGCGCAGACACATATATAGGCGCAAAACGATCGTCAAGCGGCATAGCAGCGCGACCTATAGACGAGACGATAAGGATTTAGAAGTCAAAGTCCGCGACTGAGTCGATTCATCGACGGAGCCATCAGCGCTTTTCGCGGCGCGCAAGGAATTCGCGCGAACGCGCGCGCGCGCGCGCACGTGTCTCAATCGGCAGACTATACTTGCTCGTGCATTGCTGCAGGAGGAGTGCGAGCGCGGAGCATAGCGACCCGGCGACGTCTCGCGTTTGTTCATTGTATGCTGACGACGGCACACTGCACATACACGAGTGTCCAAGCGCACCACCAGCAACGGCGAGAGCAGCATAGCGCAGAGAGTCGCGGGCAAGCCACTGACGACTTCCGGAGGTCAATACCGATTTGAATAAGCCAACGTCGCGAGACGACGCTCGCGCCAGCCTTCGGGGAAACCAGAGAGGTGAGGCAGAGTTTATATAGAATAGATGCGCGCGTCGAGCGATTAATCGATACCGATTTTTGCGATCGAGAGCTTTATTTCGATCGTATCGGTTGCTTCATCGTGAGAGCGAGCTTTCGCGACTTGAAGCTTCTCTGACTTTTTACATATTTCAGTTTTTAAATTTTTATTTAATGAACGCGTTTTACTTTTTCGAAAGGAAATTGTTCATTCTTATAGATTGTATATCGAAGATTGTTATATGAAAAACTGCAACTTCAATTTTTAAACGGGAGTAAAGGAGCGGTTAAATTTTAACGGCGCCACATCTTTCTTTTTGACGATTTGTTGTCTTAACTAACAAAAATTTCGATTATAGAGCTTGAATAATTTGCTTTAAACTGATGTATTACCCAAATTGCTTAATGAGCCGTGTAAACGAAGGTTATCTCTCCTCTTATATTTTGCATATTTTATTGCATACCCAAAATGCATATCGCGTGGAAATTCAATGAGCATATTTATAAAGTACATATAATAATTCTCACGCGTCAGTCGAATTTTCACGCATCGCATTATAAACCGGGCAGACGGTGTGTTTCTCAAATGTGTATTGTTTGATTATTGATGTGTCAGACTTAATTTTAGTTGGGGAAAAGGTCAATGAATGAATTTTCTCGCAGTATTTCACTGTCCTTAGCTCGACAAAGAGAAAACATCTCAATGGGAGTTACGTTACAGCGATGATTAAGTAGTCTAATTAATTTTGCGCGTTTGTTCCAATGTCTTTTCTTACATTATTTTACGCATTCCTTTATCACGTCATTGACATGCACATTCTAGAACGTTGCTTGCATCGAAATAAAGCGTCATTCAAGGCTCACAGTATAATGTTGCCTCGAATACAAATAAACTAAGAAAGAGCACATTTTTGTATGTAATGATATAAAATACACGGCTTACGAATTTGAAGGCAGGAACACTTATATTCGTATTTGTGGAGCAGCTCGTAATTTAAGCTCTTTACTTTTAACGATTCGTAATATATCTGTACAGGTTTAATGCGTATCGAGATCTTTTCGTTATTTCCTCGGACGCACGTCTTACAATCGTAGTCGCGTGGGATAAAAAAATTTATAGTTTACGCAAATTTTCATCGTCAATAAACATGGAGCATAACAAACAAAACTACATTGCACATACTCGACTCGAGAAAAAAATTAAACACAAATTATTAAACGATAAGGAGCTATATCGCCTCACATTCATCCGACGTCACTTATTTTCGGAGCGATAGAAAATGTTTTCCTCTGACAACCATTCGATCAACGCGTCATCGCGGCCAACGAACGATCGATCTATATACGGCATCCGTGGCTAGCGAGATCGACGACGGGCGAGCCCCTGTCGCCTATATCGCGGTTTCGACAGAAGTTTACATGTCTATAGTTCGTTTAACTTTATTGCGGAAATTCAGCGGCTATCTATACATACTATGGGAGACTATCGCTCGGGAGATATATAGACGTATCACAGCCGATTCCTCGAATTCGATAAGATGTCTTGTATTTTTGAACATATATTTAGAAAACTAAATGGCTTTTAACATTATTTCACCCAACGGAAGATTGCCACGTCGAATTTTTTGGATAACATCGGTGTTGTTTGTAGTGGAACATTAACGACACTATAAGTAAATATTATCGTGTTGCATTTTGTGCGAGACTTAGTTTTGCGATTGCATAATTAGTTTTGCACCGTTGCAAAATGGTGATTGACGTTGAATTCATAAGCATCATTATTCAAAAAGAAACGGGAAGCACGATGAAGTGTATGATTTTATAAATATTTGTCTATTATTCAAATAAGCTCTATAAATGTATTACGTAAAATTAAATCGTAAATAGATTAGTCCAGATCTAAAACATTACGATGTTTAAATTAAAATTGAGAGCACAAAAGTAATCTTTATCTGCGCGGTATCGCAAGAGCAATCAACTTTTATTCAACTCTGTGTTTGAGGGCTAATCAAGTTCTTAAAACACGATTTAGATAGTTACACCTCAAAGGAATTCAGCCGATTTCCCACAGACATCGCAAATGACGCAACAAATATAAATCTATAATTATGCTATTGCAAAATTCTGGTTTACACTATCTCGCAATTTAGCAACAATGATAAGCACAAATGCACGAGTTTATAAAATTTCCGGCATACACGCCGCAGGTAAGCAATATAATAATATACTGTATGCAATCGTGTGAATTTTGTTTGCAAATCAAGTGGCGCGGTAGCGCCACGAAGGCGAGTTTGAGAAGCAGACGGAGCTGCGGCGCCCGTGACACTATTTACTTCTAAATTGGTGTTCGGATTTTTCATGATACAGAACAAAATGCTTATCGTTACTGTTTGTGAGTTTTTTTGGCTTATTAGTATCCTTTCTAAGCTAAACTATGATTTCCAACGAAAATTTTTGTAAATAAGCCGTTATTTTTAATAATAAACGAGTGTATACATCGTGAATGCTCGGAACAGTTTCTCTAAATTCTCCAGTCTCCAGTGCGTTAGGACCGTAAAGTTGGCTTTCAAAGTGGTAGGAGCATGAAGTTGGCCGCACAAGCTATGTGTAATATAGTTGGGTATCGCTTTCCCACAGTTTTCTATACGCTGCGCTGAGTAAATGTATTTACATTGTCTGCTGTCTTACGGAGTGGCCGATGACGAGGTCTAGGTGGTGTGCTCCGTGGTTTTTGGTGTCTAGGTAAGAAAATCATACGGGGACGGCGTCTAGGTGTACGGGGTGGTCGATGACGAGGTCTAGGTGGTGCGCTTCGTGGTTTTTGGTGTCTAGGTGTAAAAATCATACGAGGACGGGGTCTAGATGTACAGAGTGGCCGATGACGAGGTCTAGGTGGTGCGCTCCGTGGTTTTTGGTGTCTAGGTGTAAAAATTATACGAGGACGGGGTCTAGATGTACAGGGTGGCCAATAGGTGTAGAAATAGTTCAAGGGCGGTGTCTACGTGTACAGGGTGGTCGATGACGAGGTCTAGGTGGTGCGCTCCGTGGTTTTTGGTGTCTTATAGGTGTAGAAATCATTCGAGGGTAGTGCATCAGAACAATCAGTGATTTCATGTTAGTGATACAAATTTTACAAAAAAGCCTTATATTTTATTTTTAGGACAAATATTAAATACTCAAAATAATTTACTCAAAAGGACTGAAATCTCTAAAAAAAATTAACTTCAAAAAAAGTAAAAGGTTATAGGCGAGTTTGATATATTCCGCAACGAAATAACAGATAAAAAAGAACTGAGATCAATCAAACAAAGTCAAGTTTATTATATTTAATCATAATGAAGCAACAAAATTATTTTTGGTCAATAAAGGGCTTACTTAAGTTAAAGTTAAGTTATATAATAATCAATTAGGAACAACTCTCAAGATACTTACTTCGTAACTTGCCATGTCCGTTTCATTGTACTTTTGGTGTTTTTATGACGTTCTAATACATAAAAAGAAAATTTTAGTTGTTTACCAATAAACAAAATGAAACGGTTATGGCAAGTTACGAAGTAAGTATCTTGAGAGTTGTTCCTAATTGATTATTATATAACTTAACTTTAACTTAAGTAAGCCCTTTATTGACCAAAAATAATTTTGTTGCTTCATTATGATTAAATATAATAAACTTGACTTTGTTTGATTGATCTCAGTTCTTTTTTATCTGTTATTTCGTTGCGGAATATATCAAACTCGCCTATAACCTTTTACTTTTTTTGAAGTTAATTTTTTTTAGAGTAATATGTAACATTCTTGAAAGTATAATGAGTAATTATGTAAATTTGTCAATAAAACGCCGCTAGATAATAATCATGTCATAGTTTATAAGTGCTTTCGAATAGCTACAGCCTTTTAATCGCCGACGTTTTATATCAGTCGCGCGAAATCTTTAAAGCGACAATCTTTGAACTTATAAAAGCGCAATTACTAATGCATATATCGCGCATATACACATACATCTAAAATACATACCCGGTTGCATAAAGCCGCAACTTTTTGTCGTCGGTCATATTTTCCGTTTGAGAAAGCTGCATCTCTTATAATAACCGACTCGGAGGAGAGGATACAACGACACACGCATAAATTAGAATTAGCTCAGAGGAAGAAGAAGTTGACGAATCGTCACGATTGATTAAAAGCCGCATGTCTTGTTAAGTTGCTTCGTCGCAAGACTGTGTATATGCATACAAGGTGTGTAATAATTTTTACCGGTTACAAGCGGTCGCGTTCGATCAAAAAAGTATGAGACTTACTGCCACGGAGATATTTCGTCGCATAGCGTGCGAATAGAGTTTGCGATTGTAGGTGAGTGAAAGGCATCACTTATATTAGGAACTGCTTATTTTTATACGATTCCGCGGCTGTACTGTTTTTCGTAATCGCGGTAATTTTCACTCGAAGTAGCTGAATTCTTTCTGTGATTGGAATGACATAAGGGTATGTTGGACGGTGTATTGCGAGAGCGGCACAGGGAGTTTACGCGATTGTGACACCCTGTCGGTGGTCAGCTGGGAATTTTTTATGCGATTCTTGGGATTATGTTATTACGATATCTCGCTATTACCAGAATCCGCGAAAGAATTTTATTTATTGTAAAATACTGCGTATCATGTATCATACACGGCATTCAGAGGCCGGATTAAATGGATCTTTATATATCTAATTCTGTCTCTCCCAAACTGCTCGAGCAGGATTTCAAGGTTACATTTTTTCATCATCTTCATTCCCGCACAGATAAAAGCTCAAAATCCAAAATCTCCTCTTTATGTTTAAAAATGTGGCATTTCGACCGAACACAGAATCAAGACAGAGGCATCCTTTTACTCCGCAAAGTACAATAATCCTCTTAACAGCGACTTCTTCGAATCCCGCCCCATTATTCAACGAAGGCGCAAGTTTGCAACTATACGCCCATCTCTCCAAAACCAAAGTACCTAACAAAGAAAAGAGATGCATCCGATCGTTTGGTCTGCCTAATCGCTCCTCGAAATCCTTCTCAGCTGCGCTTATTCATTTTCGTGGCGACAGCCGCATTCCCGCGGTTGCAACAATGCAGGGCCACGCGCGCGTAACCGCTCTTATCTCGTTTTCCTCGATGCATTTTACGAGCTATTACGCCGGATGCCGCGCACTACGTACACCTATACCATCAGTGACTTCCTCATCTAGCGGTAAGATCGCGCGCGAGAAAAAAAATATAAATAGAGGATTCCGCGCTCGCACGAGCGTCACCGTTTAGCGCTCTCTAGTCTCTCTGCTGCTGGCAAGCCAAGGCCGCTAGCGCCAAGTCCATGCCAATTTCCTCGCATTGTGTGCGAGGTGTGTGGAAGATAGAGAGTCGTGCGACATTTGCGTGTATATACGTACGTGCAAAATAAACAGAGACGCGGCGCCTCTCGCCCGAGAATTTCGGCGGCTATAAATGTATACTGATACGATTAGAAGTCGCGGCGAGTAGACTTTGATTGTGCGTTTCGCTGACGGAGGCATGATGTATATTTAACGGGAGCTAGCTGAGAGATTGTGAGAGATTAGCGTTGAACGTTTACAAGGAAAGCGTGTATTTTTCTTTTACTTTTCAATGCGGATTCTGAAAAATGTGCAGGAAATACTCTTAGCGGAGCTGGTGTAATGATTTACAATGTTGTTTTCGCGAAAGCTCGAAAGGCATTATAAACTTTCAACTGATGTTTCGCAATGGAATTCAAACGCGGCACATCGATTAGATTGTTTATCGTGCCCTACTCGATCGATTTCTAAATTCACACTTATTATTGGTACATACATAGTTGTAGATTTCCCGTGTCGTATCGGGCACGTAATTTTTATTAAAATGCGTCTACGCAAATAAGTATTGCCAAGTACACAAGCGAAAACGAAAACAGAGCAATTCTCACACACAAGTGGCCACAACAACTTCCAAGTAAAGCAATACTCATCCCAAGACTAAACGAATTTCCCCTTAATTTTCCACAATCAGCATCGCAGGGATAAGCGGTGCGGGTATAATGGCAGCACAATTAAGCGCGCGCGCGCGAGTCTTCCTTTTCTCTACCTCTCGCGCAACTGCGCCGTGCGCTCCTCGAAAACGCCGCATCTTTTACGCGACTTTATGCATCGCTCGACGATGACGGACAAAGAGGCGGCAGCCCGCGCGTCGACGAGACTAACGAACCCGGCGCTCATCTCTTCCTCTCACTTCCCTGCATCAGACTCGTACAGTAAGTAGTCCTCGTCAGTCTCTCCCTTCAGCTGAGCTTCTTCTTCATCTTCTTGCTCCTTTTCATACAACTTTCAAGGAAAACCGTGCGGACGCATCGTCCTTCTGCATCGCTCGCTCTCTCTCTCTCTTTCTTGCGAAAAACGTGTGCGAAAATTGCTAGCGCGCAGGTATTATGGCGCAGTCTCCGTGTGCGACTGCGGTCCGGCGGCGCCAGCGCGCGAGAACGCTGTACTCTTTTACTGCCGGTGCGGTTATAATTAGCCACGTCGCGGCGCTCTCTCTCTCTCTCTCTCTCTCTCTCTCACTCTCTCTCTCACTCTCGAAGATGATAGCAATAAAGAGTATACAGCTACGTGTATAATAACTTGCATGATAATCGGTAGGCTGATGTCGATCGTCGCGGGCAGTGCATCGCTTCTGATGCGGCATTCCGAAGAGATTTTTTGCACCGCGATCGAGCTGCAACCGTGTGCTAAGCAGTTTGCGCGCTTTTTTCGCTTTTATTGGCGCGCGATCGCAGGAGCAGCTTCTATAATTGGACGGCGTCGCGAGGCACGGCGGACGGTATTTTCTTTAATGCGACGTTTGATTTATCTTTTGCTAAGCCCGCTTAATAATGACGCGCACTCGATGATGGGATCATTTTGTCATCGTTTGCGCAGCTCGAGCTCGGTTCTGATAATGGAATTTTTGTTTAAATATGCGGTGCCTGTATCTCAAGCTGTTTTGAGATTCCTGTGAGCTTCAGTGCACTTTTTTTTTTAATTCTGCGCCGAGTTTTTGGACACGTGAAGAAATTAACACGGAATATAAGGCGCGGGGACTGCGCGCATTGGTCACTATCCGTAATGTATACACGTAATAAAGATGATGAAAACTCTACTGATCATTACACTTGATACGGCTTTTATAGTACGCTTATTAAATCGTCTTTAATATAATGTCATTATTATTCTATCGAGAACCTCACTTTCGCAATGAGATACGGCATGTAGTTTCATATCCAAATCGCTTTTTTACAAGACCAGTTTCAGGAACCCGTATCAATAAAAAGATACATTATAAAGACGAAGTTCAATAAACTGATCGGACTCTTTTGCATTGCACATTGTTTCTTTCCACGTTGGCTTATATTATCAGCGCATATAAAATATGCAAACCTCACGTCCACTCATGCAAATCTCCGCTTGAAATTTGTTATGATCCCGAATTTCAGATGCGATTTCGCTATAAATTATACTTATATACCTACTATAGATATATAAGTATCGAGTAGTCCGATGCAGGTCGCGCTCTAACAGATAACTCAATGCCGCAAATTAGCATCTTTACGTATACACACAACAAGTCATCGCACACTAGTGTGCAATTCTAATTCAGTTGCAAATTTAAAAACGTCTGCCCCAAAAATTTGTCGTAGACAGAATTCCCACAGTGCGTTAAGGCGCTGGAAATAAAAAGAACACGAGCGCGATTAACAAGTTGCGCACGTGTGTAACGCGAGAGCTTTGTTAGGAAAATACCTCGGAAAATATATCAGCCGTCGTTTGACGTAATGTCAGGGTCTGAGTTGACAACGAGGCTGCACTCCTGCATAAAATGCACCGAGAAATGCACCGAACGCTGCGAGAGCAATCCTTTCTCGAGCCTATAGCGCGTTTCTTTCTTTCGCAAATGTGCAGCAGACTTGTTTATATGACCGCAGCTGCGAGATGTATTATATACGAGGTAATTACTAGGAAGGATCCACTTTTCGTGGTTTCTTGTTTTGGGTTTCTCGGGGTCAAGTTATGTTTTGAGCGTGAATGACTGCACTCGATCGATGGGCTTCTGTTGTTGTAATTCAATTACCTCTTATAGCTGAAGACATTTTTACGCTTATTAACAAATAAAACAGTACTCGTATAATATTAAAGTTACTATTTTCGATAAAGTTTTACTCTTAGCTAGGAAATTTAATATTTCTCTTTAATAACAGGTGAAAGATAAATGAATTGTCGAATCGATGCGGAAGAAATTCAATACTTACATAATTAATTCCGTTGCAGCTGTTAATGACTGTGCTATCGACACTTATACGCCTATACCTATATATGCGGTATAGTATATCGCATGATACAGGTTTTTGACTCTATTTTTTCCTTGAACCATTATACTGATGAATTCACGTTTTAAGAAAACGGAAATTTCAGGTGAACGTGCGTATTTGAAAATAACAGTTAAGCGGTAAACAATTATATCTGCTTGTTCGAAATCATATGTTTTAATAGTTTAACGACGTTTGTCATTCTTTTGTACAGTGCTTCGACTGTATTTTTCAGAATGTAATAAGAATTTTTTTTTTTAATTTACGAGAATAAAAAAAAACACCTTCTGAAACAAGCGCTTGCTTTCTTTATGTTGCAGATAATTTCACCAAAAAGTAAAGTCGCTATACTTAGTTCTGAAGTACTGCATTACCAGGCAGTGTAATGAAGAATTTGCAAATCAACGATCATGGTACGTGAAGTCTGAATCATTAACCAAAGCCGTCTACTTGTTATACCGTCGAACATTATTTTTCCCTCAGCCGCGCATACGAACATACGCACTCATTTCGTCGACTTATTCACGCATGCAACAGCAGCAGAAACACGACAGAACCAGAAAAGAAAGATCGAAGCTCGCTCAAAATACGAGCTGCAAAAAAGCGGCCGATATTCGAAAGCTCGCTCACTTTCGTCGTCATCAGAACAAGGTCTTAGCCTACAATCGTCAACGCGCGTCATGTCATATTCGATCAACGATACCCTCAATCCTCGTATAAGGAATCGCGTGATCGATATGATCCTTCCACATCAGCGATCCTTTCCTTCATCGGCGAGGAGAAAAGATCGATCGATCGACGAGGGCTGAAAGTTACGCGCAACGCGGCGCCAAGAGTCTCGAGAACACACCTCGAAGGCTGCTCTCGATCGTCTCAAGGCTCTCTCATTGCATTTTGTGTCTGTGAGCGGCGGCGACGACGGCGGTGGCGGTCGCTGCCGCGAACGTATCATTATGACATTCGACTGGTTTCGCGTAATGTCCGACGCGCGCGCGCGCGCGCGCGGGGTCTTGCCGATGCCGCGGGGGCTGCATTAGTTGAAATATCCTCGTAAATAAAAGTGTTACAGGGCCGTGAACCGCAAGATGCCGGCGTATACTGTGTTGTATATAATACCTGTTGATGAGTGGTTGCGTTTGCTGTGTTGCAGCGATCGTGATTGAAAGGTGTGAGTTTTTAAAGAATTGATTTCTTGGGTTTCTTGCTGCTCGTATATACTTGAATTTCAATGATCAATTCGAAGAAAAGTGTTGAGAGAAGTTAGCGTTATCATATACTATTTTGCTGGATAATTCCCCAGAACTCCAGTTTGATGTTTGAAGAATGGTAATTGTTTGTTGTTACGATGCAGATTAAAACGAGACACTAATTTTCCTCTAATGCCGAATTTTTTTCTATCGTTCCACATCCCGTTGTAAATCATTTTTCCTCGAACGTCGTATAAATTTATCGCAGGCACGACATTTACGCGTATAAGCTCTGAATTGCTGTACAGACTCGCGAGACAACGAAACTCGTTCTTGCTGGTTAAGACGGTGCGTGTCGTCAAAGAGAAATTTTTAATGCTATTAGATTTGAACGTGATGTAGCAACAGGTTCAATGCTTCAAGTGGGGTAATTGAAAAATTGTTATGCATTGTAATTACCCGCTGCTATTTGCATAGATATTTCTTGGAGAAATAGCAGTATCTATATAATATATAGCCATAAGTTTACGAGACACGTGATTGCCTTTGAATTTCTGAATAAACGCTTCACCTTCATCTAAATAGGCATTCTTCGAATAAATTGTGATTATGCGCCTTGCTTGGTACAATAATTATTTGAGATACATATTTGATTAATAATTAATTCCCACAGAAGCTCCGATGCTATTATATCTTTAATCAGTTGAGCGTCAATTTTCTCCGACTTGTGATTATAATTTTAAATCATGATCTGAGCAAGTTTTAATTGTGCTCATTGAAAATTATATTACGTAATAAAATAATACACGAACTTGATTAAGCATAACAGAGCTTTCTTAAACTTATTCAATTATTTCATATTATAATGACATTTTAATCTTTTTATTTACACGTTGTGACGCTGGAAGTTTTAGCATCAGCCGATGGTACAAAGACCTGACATTTAAACTTTATACGCGACACTTACAAGTTAATTACGAAATTAGTCATTTAAACAAACTAAAATAGCGATGTTTGACGCTGATTAGTCACATCTAATTATCGAGACTCTAAAATATATTAAATGTATGCTAAATCAATCCACGTTCTTAAATATTTGATATCTGGTATTACAGCACGTTTTTTTCACGTGATTAGAGCGTTATCAACTTGAAAAAGGTCTCGCAAACTTTCCATCCTTTAAAATGAAAAAAAAATGTAAGCCATGTCATCACGTTCTTAGTAAGATATCATGAATATATCGGTTCGCTTAACTATATTTGAAAAATATAATGAACACATGCTATTAAACGGTATGAATAAACAACGACTCATAATATTCATGCAGACCGACAGTCCATCAGCATTACCATTGTACGCACCACGCCATGAACTTATACTTATAATTCTAACTTTGATCAATCGACATATTTAATTTACACATATCGCCAGCCGAAACATCATCATATTATATAAGCAACCACGTCCCATTGCACAAAGAGCAATTCGCGTTCGTTACTTCCACGAGAATGAAACAAAAACAGCGCGATCGTCCAATTAATATCGCCTCGATCACAAACGTAATAGCTCGCAATGACAGCAGTAATGGAATTTCAGACTTAAACGGCAAGCACATCATCAACGGCTGCAAGGATGCCGAGGCTGCAGCAGGCAATGGAGCTGCCGGTAACGGAAACGGCGACGCGGTACAACGCGCTATGGGCTATCTTGGCCGTTGGCAGATCTTCGTCTGTACGGCTATATCCCTGGTCAAGTTCCCGGTCGCCTGGCACCAACTGGCCATTGTCTTCATGGCGCCAAAGCAGACATACAATTGTGCGCTGCCGGGCTTTGGAAACGCGAGCGATCAGTGCCACGCGACGATCAATGGCAGCGACGTCGAGTGCACCCAGTGGGAATTCGACAGGAGTGTCTTCCCCGAGACCATAATATCACAGGTATATATATATATAGGCACTGTGCCAAATGTCAAGCGGGGGGTCGCCATCGGCACCCCCGATTGACGCCTCGTGACGGATCATGTTTAAAAAAAACGCTAGTTTTGGAGGGTTGGGTGTTACGTCAGATGTATACAGACATGCGCGGATAATTATTTATATGCACGAGCTGAGATGATTATCGATGACGTCGAGAGTCGAACTGACATATTGGAACTCTAATAAGCTTGGACTTTAGCACGGCTGAAGTAAATCGGTTTTTGCGTTAGTCGTATAATCGTTTATGATGTAAACTCAAGTTTGACATAACACTTGTCTTTGAACAACTTACGGTGAAATATGATAATGTTATTTTTTAAATTTGTGTATGAATACTGTTTTTTTTTTAAATCTTTTTACGTTTTTTACTTGCTTATTTTTTAACTGATTCTGTTTTAGTGGAATCTCGTGTGTTCTCGCTCGCACTATGCAAATCTTCAGCAATCCATTCTTATGTTTGGTATTTTGCTTGGTAGCATCTCTTTTGGCTTTTTGTCCGATAGGCAAGTTTATCATTTATCTTTATTTTTCATTGGTCATTTTATCATGTATTATTTTTTTCCAAAAAGCGATTCATCAACTATTTTATTTCAAATTTGTTTTTCAACTATATTTGCAACTGCGTACTCATGTTACAATGTTTCTGTACTTATTATTCATTGAAACGTAAAATTTACGTTTCGTTTAAAATGCATGTTAGTCATTTGTATGATCACATGTAACAGTGCATTCAATGTGAATACGACAATTATAAAATACCTTTGGCACTTTATCTTTGAATCACATAAAATGCACAGACAGTCATTTCAAAATTTAATAGTCACTTAAAACTTACGCAATATAATTATCCTTTGTAGATTTGGCCGAAAACTTCCTTTAATGGTCTCTATTGTGCTTCAATTGGCATCTGGCATTGGCTGTGCCGTTGTCCCATGGTTTCCGGCTCTGCTGTTTATGAAATTTTTAAGTGCCGTTGCAACCGGCGGCACGATGGTCACTAGTTATGTAATATGTAAGTTCCGTATCATATTGTATTTATCTTGACACCTGGATTAGCTATGCTTGTCGTAAATTTTCGCGTTTATTATATTTTCGCAGTCACGGGTAATAAGTCGCGCGAGCGTACTATGACAAATTTTAAATTGGCGTACATAACGAACACGGCTGGTGTGAACGGCAAAATTAAAACTTCTACATATGCAGTTTTCAAAATAATGTTTATAAAAACTATGATTCACAGGTATGGAAATCGTCGGCAAAAGTTGGCGAGCCGCTATAACTATTCTGTACCAAATTCCGTATAGTTTGGGCCACATGTCTTTGGCCGGTCTCGCTTATTGGTTTAGGCATTGGCAACATCTTCAAATCGCAATGACTTTGCCGTCTATAATACTGCTCGGCTACTGGTGGGTCGTTCCCGAATCTCCGAGATGGCTCCTCGCCATGGGCAGACAGAGAGCTGCTTGCAAAGTCCTCCAAACCGCTGCCAAAATTAATAAATTAGATGATAAAGAAATACCCGAAATTGTTAGAAAGCACTGCTTGCATCAGGTAAGCTATACTGAAAGCTATATATTAGTGTTTGTATACTGAATTTGTCCGATCCTCGAATTCAGACGTATTAAATGCATAAACTTGTGCCATTAGAATGCCAAAAAAACGGAAGCTGATGGTCGAGCGTCATTCCTGGATCTTTTCCGTACACCTAATATGCGAGTCAAGTCGTTGTCAATTTTCTTTAATTGGATTGTGTGTGGAATGGGTCTCTTTGGTATGACTCAGTATATTGGCCACGTCGGTGGTGACATTTTTTTGAACTTCGCACTTTCTGGAGCAATCCAGATTCCTGGAAATTTCCTCGCCTGGTGGACAATGAATACTCTAGGTAGAAGAATTACGCTGGTTGCAAGTAACTGCATAGCTGGTCTTGCAAGTCTTCTGTTGATTTTTGTTACATCCGGTCAGTATATTTTGTATCATACAACTAGTGTTTATACCAGTAGTGAAAAACATAAAAGAAAAAATTTTATTATATCTTGCATCTTTTTGATTTGTAGATCTTGAGTGGCTAAGGTTGATCTTCGCATGCTTTGGTATCGTTGGCATGTCAGTTTCCTTCACAACTGTTTACTTGTATTCCGGTGAACTATTTCCCACGGTGATAAGAAATATTGGAGTTGGAACAAGCAGTATGTGTGCAAGAATAGGGTCAATGGTTGCACCTTTCGTGGTGTCTTTGGTAAATTCAACTTTATCTTTCTTCATATCTAAAATTTCAAATTGAGTGCTCGTAAAATAAATACTCTGGTTTAAATTTCATTTTAGGGTACAATTCAGCCATGGCTACCACCTGTTATTTTCGGAGTACTACCCATAATCGGTGCTGCTCTCTGTATTCTATTACCAGAAACTGCTGGCTGTGAACTTCCAGAAACTTTGCAAGATGGTGAAGATTTTGGAAAGTAAGATCTAACTAAACGAATTTTCCTATAAATAATAGTATGATTGAAAAATGATACAAGAAGGCACCTTAGAGCTTATAAAACCTAAGCTAATACAATTTTAAATTTCAGATCAGAAACAAAGTTTAAAAATGGGAAGATATACAACGAAGCCGAAGTGACCTTGTAAAGTGAAAATGGATTGTACGAAAGTGTTTATTTTTATCTATGATAACTAATAAACTGAAACGAACAGTTTACTATGAAAAATAGCACATGCGTAAATACTGCGATTTTTACACTTATTTATTGCATTAAAAAATGCTATAAGTATTAGATAAATTATCGTAATGTCAAAAATATTATATTTTTCACGTAAGATAATTGATATCATAGGGATTTGTGCGTCAATGATGTGCATAACTAGAGTTTTCATCTTTTTTTATTAAGACTTTTAAGCTATGTAAACTATACATGTTTTGACATTGATTTGTGACGTTTTCGTTACGCATGTTTTTAACAAAGATGAAAGTTCTCAAGAAAATCATAGCGAATTATTTTTTATTTTTTGCGACGATTAAAAGCAATGTAATAATGGTCTGCATAAACAACACATACTCATTTTTCAACCAAAACGTAATTTTTAGACATGTAAAGTAATGTTATCATTTTCATTTTTTTTTGAAATCCTTGTAAAACTGTGTAAATATAAAATGTGTTTTTTTAAAACATTGTCTTGATTTTTTACTTTATCATTAGTTTATTCTTTTTATTGAATGATAATAAAACAGATACATGTAAAGAAAACCGAATCGTATACATCAGTTACCATCAGAGAATCGATCTATGCGTTGTTACTTGAACCCTAGATGTCGCTAGTCATCGGTTATAAAAGACGTAGCTCAGTGATGTAGGCTTTAAAAAATTATTAAGTAGTTAAGGAAGTTAAATTTTTTAATATTTTGGTGAACTTAAAATTAGATATTCGAAACTTTTTTTACAATTTTTCTAAAATTGTATCTCGTGGATTTTTCGTAATAATTATTGTAGTCATACAGTATAAAGTAACTTGGATAACATGATTTGCATGATATTGTTATTTTCGATGTAGGAGTTTTATAAAATATTGTCATTAAAATATGCAGTAGTAATTTATTGTGAACTCTGAAATTATTGAACTATTTCCGAACAAAAATCTCTGTACAGATGAATTCAAGGATGAATTGAATAAAAATAAATATATTTTGTTGAATTTTTTTACTTCCTGATGATAAGTATTATAATCTTTAAGAGGATTAGTGAGATTATTACAATCAACTATTAGGTATGCCTAATTATTGCTTATTTAGTAGGATCCATATTTTTTAATTTTCAGTATGTGTTCTAATTGTATTCAATTTACCGATTTTAACAAAATTAGAGTTTATTTAGCTAGTTTAAATAAGACATTTTGATTGAAGGAACAGAGACAATCTTGAGAAGTCCACAGCGACAACAGAAGTTCCGAAGCGCATTCAAATGAAACAATTCACGGTAGAGAGCTTTTGACTTGATCGAAGCATTACATGTTAATGAACCAACAAGTCACTCGTTTTCTTAAGGCTCGATCAGCGCGCTCTTTGCTTCGTGAATTTTCTGCATTGAACGTGATTGAATGCATACATAGTAAAATTATTCTATTGTAGAAATGATAATGGATTGTCTCGATGATGTTTAACTTTGAATGTTCAAAAAGGTGTTATTTTGAGACTCAGGCCATCAATCTATAACAGTTAAATTATATCAGGATATGGGTCTATTTGATAAAAGAATTGTTCATAGACAATTTTTGGCTTTCTGTATATCCATTATGTATCTTGCACTGTCATTATGAGCCATTCTTTTTAGAAAAATTGTATGGGCCAATTTCGTTTTGCTGGAATTAATTGCAACTTGTGCAACGTCAAGAGGCTACAATCATTTTGAAAACCATTGCCAATTCATTGGCACAGAATTTACTTTAAGTGCAGGTTCGAGAAAGCGTAATTGTTAATGATTTTAAAAAGATTTTCGACTTTGTTTACATCTGATATAGCAAACGAGTAATTATAATTATAAAAGAAAATAACTCATTGTCTGATTGTGCTTTGCGTTGCGAATTTGATACTGGCATAAATACAAATTAAACAAAAAATATTCACACCTTCCGCTCATTAGAACTAGTTGGCCTTGTATGCTACAAGGTCATGTTTATATTCAGTATTCAAATATTTAGCTTCTAGTTTAGAATTTAGACAGTCAATACGAATTACGTCGATTAATATTTGTACAGTATAGTATTTGTAACTACATAATTATATAGACATTTCCTCGTTGACATCAGCTGCTTTATTATGAGTGTACAATTAAGATTACATAAAGTTCTTACAAATTATGTAATTATCATCCAAAAATGCTAGTGATTTTGTAACAGACTTGCACAGCAGCCTATTGCAAAATGAATGCCAAATTTATGTTAAATTTTCTTTCCGATCGATAGATGACATGAAATACGACGTATTTAATATGATTGACCAGACTATACCTGTACTCGTATAAGTCAGCGAGGAATCGTTTCAAAATAATATTATATACCCTCTGACAACTTTTACTTTCATATAAAATGTAGGAACTTTTCCGTGTGCTAACTTTTCTATGAACTATAGAAAAATTAGTTATGAACTCGAAGTTGAGGGGTGAAAGAATCATATGAAAATTTCTCTGTAATAGAATATTCTCCAATGGAGAGTAGTATTACAACAAGGTAAATCATAGATCGCCGTGTATACAATAGTTTATTACGACAATTATAATGACCAGTACAAAAAACCTTGTTAACTATAAATCTTCAGGCTTTTAGTGCACAATACACGCGCGAGCTACGCAAGCTAAATCAACGCGCCAATAAAAATAAATCTCGAAGAAATAAGCCTGGCTACAATTGCAGTGACACAGACGCATTGCAATCACGTGTTGATACAGCGATGCGAAAAGTTTGTCTGCCTGTGGCCTGTGCAGACAACTACGGCAAACGCACTTGTAGGTCGCAGCAGCGACAGCAGCTGCAGCAACGAGGTAGGTAGGCAGAGGCGCCCAGCATGAATTATTCAATTGATTGTCGGATGCAAAATGGGAATCTACGTACAGGTATACCCACCGCCGCGCGAACTCGCTCTTTCTCTCTCTCATTCCAATGCAGCTCGTCCCGAGTCAACTCGATGCAGCCGACTTAATATTATTGCAGCAAAGCCGGCTTGCTGAGAGAGAGCGAGTGAGAGAAACACACAGAGAGGGAGGGAGACAGAGAGAGAGAGAGAGAGAGAGAGAGAGAGAGAGAGAGAGAGAGAGAGAGAGAGAGAGAGAGAGAGAGAAAAAAACATAGTGNTTTTCTATGAACTATAGAAAAATTAGTTATGAACTCGAAGTTGAGGGGTGAAAGAATCATATGAAAATTTCTCTGTAATAGAATATTCTCCAATGGAGAGTAGTATTACAACAAGGTAAATCATAGATCGCCGTGTATACAATAGTTTATTACGACAATTATAATGACCAGTACAAAAAACCTTGTTAACTATAAATCTTCAGGCTTTTAGTGCACAATACACGCGCGAGCTACGCAAGCTAAATCAACGCGCCAATAAAAATAAATCTCGAAGAAATAAGCCTGGCTACAATTGCAGTGACACAGACGCATTGCAATCACGTGTTGATACAGCGATGCGAAAAGTTTGTCTGCCTGTGGCCTGTGCAGACAACTACGGCAAACGCACTTGTAGGTCGCAGCAGCGACAGCAGCTGCAGCAACGAGGTAGGTAGGCAGAGGCGCCCAGCATGAATTATTCAATTGATTGTCGGATGCAAAATGGGAATCTACGTACAGGTATACCCACCGCCGCGCGAACTCGCTCTTTCTCTCTCTCATTCCAATGCAGCTCGTCCCGAGTCAACTCGATGCAGCCGACTTAATATTATTGCAGCAAAGCCGGCTTGCTGAGAGAGAGCGAGTGAGAGAAACACACAGAGAGGGAGGGAGACAGAGAGAGAGAGAGAGAGAGAGAGAGAGAGAGAGAGAGAGAGAGAGAGAGAGAGAGAGAGAGAGAGAGAGAAAATCAAATTCGGCTAAATGCACTTAAAACACCAGGTCGATCCTGTTTCGGTCTTAATTTAACCGCGACATTATACACGGCGCGCTTCAGCCGAATCAGGTTACACGCATACACACGGCACAGTGAGGAGAGCGTAATCGTACGTTGCTCGCCGTGTGTACAAGAACCGGGCACATACATGCATCCCGAAGCTGCTGCTGCTGCTGCCGCCGCTGCGGCTACAGGCTGAGCCACAACACGCGGCTATAAAGTCGAGGCCTGGCGAACTATAGCCTTCATTCCGAGTTATACCGTTCTCCAGGAGGCTGTGGCTCGTTGGCTTCATTCTATCTCGCTCTCTTCCTCACTCTCTTTCGTTCCCGTTGAATCGTGTATCAGTGAGTATCGCTCGACTGCCTCTTTAAATTTCTCGACCGCGTAAAAGAATACATTTGGCGTGTGCATGTATACGCTCGGCTAAAAAGTATTGAGTTACTGTGCTGCTCTCGCGCGAAAAAAAATCTCTGCCGGCGAGTTACGGAGCCGTGTAAAATTTATCGAACGCGCGCGCGCGCGCGTCTACCGGCACTCGTGCGTTCTTTTCGATCGAAGGAATCGGTAGTTTGGATACCTACATGGCCGCATAGTTACGATTGAGGAAAATCAGTGGAATGTTTTTGTCTGTGTTCATTGTCGTGCACCGAGATTCAGTGAGAAGCATATAGTTTGTGTCGCAACGTTGCCACCACAATCAAATTTTAACCGGTTTTCCATGGACATTTCTTTTTATTTGTTATATAATAATCTCGACGAGAAAGAGAGAAAACGTATTATGATTGCAACTATAGCTCTTTTTCCTCCTTTTGAAACAAGTATCTTTTGATGAATATATTGTCGAGTTCTATAGTGCCGTGGCGTCATACGGGAAACGTGTTTTGTATTGTGACGACACGCGATGGCAATTTTCGAATTCCCATTTGCGCTGTAATTACTTTTCATAAGACTATAAAGCGGCTTTGGTGAAGTATTGGTTATTCGTTACAGATATTTTATTATTGTCGACAGAAATTTAAGTCCTTTCCTTTTTGTTCACTGCATAATTTAAATTAATGAACACATGAACTTTAAAACACCCGCTGTGAGTTTTAGCACTTGGGAAAGTAGAATTTACGCAGATTAGCTCAAAAATACATAAACGTAAAATTAACAGCAAAGTAAAATCACGTGTAACGACACATTGTTATTCCCCACAACAGTATACCCCGTCGTGAAATTGTCGAGCAGTGAAGTTCTTTGCGTATTTCATACTCATGAACATAATCGAAACCGGTTTATAGAATTACGCACTACTTCCATACAATGGTCACTTGAAGGCAGTAAAAACGATATGTATAAATGCTAATAAAAGCAAAGAGGATGCATCATGCAAATAGTCGGATTCGCGTTCCATAGAATCGAATAAAAAATCTGTAAATCGTCTGTACACGACTGATTCGCCTCGCTTATTTAACATTACCGATGCTGATTAAATCCGTAAAATCACCTCACGTGAGTGAGTAATCGATTAAAAAACGCCTCTATAGAGTATACGAAACACGACTATTGTAAATAATTGCGTGTGAATACTTTATAGATTGTTGATAGAATTTAATTGCGCAATTATAGCGTGCATTTAAACATTTTTTCAGCTGACATCGAGACAACTTTCTTTGAATAAAATTGTTTTAATGAGCAATAAAATCTTAAATTCAAGAGTAACGTAGTGTGTACGAGAATAGTAGAATTATGAGTTTAGATTGGTTGTGAAACTATAGAAAGAGGAAAGCACCTCTATATTTTTAGTAAGAGAAAAAATTGATTTTCCTTTCTGTGTCATCAATTAATCACACCGTGTAGCACTGAAGCTTGTTATTTTCGCTGTTAAATAATTGTATTTCAGAAACGTATTTAAAATCGGTTATCAATTTATTTTTCCGAATATGAATGATAAAATGAAAATGCATTGTTAGTATAAAAAAGTTGTCACAAGCTCATCCTCGACGTATAATAATTATTCATAATCCCAGATTAAACTTATGTCATTTTGCAGATATGCAGTGGATATTCGTTTTCGCAATTCTGACAACAGTCAGCTGTCACCCGCCCGAAATACTGTACTCCTGGGACAAGCTCGACTATAACTTTCCGAATGAATCAATGAGAATGGCATATATCGCTTCCGGTGATTTCATTCAGGCCGACAACCTTCCAGTGGGCGTCAGCGTATGGAAGGACAAAATGTTCATTACGGTTCCCAGATGGAAGAAAGGTGTCCCGGCGAACTTGAATTATATCCCGATGTCCACGACCACTGGTAATATAACTTCCCCGCGAACCAATGAGTCGCGTTATATGCTCCGAAACTTGTTCGTACCGTGTTTGCCATACTCGGGGCTTCTCGTTCTCTAATTAATGCGAATTCCCAAAATTTGTTTGTTGGGAAAAAAAATGAACAGACAAGTCGCCGCCATTGATGCCGTACCCGAGCTGGGAAGCGAATGACATTCACTCGACGAGCAACGACGTCATCATTAGCATTTTCCGCACGAGGGTCGATGCCTGCGATCGGCTCTGGGGCGTTGACACCGGAATCGATGATATATTGGGTGATACGAAAATAGTGAGGCCACCTCGTCTGATTGTCATCGATCTGAAGACGGATCAGGTATTCCATGTTCCATACCTTCGTTATTTGAATTATCCAACCTAATTTTTAATAGAATTCTATGAAAATGTAATTATTTGATCGAATACAGATTTGATTATTGAGAGTAATTTGTAAGATCAGAGGTACGAATTGCTTCATTGGACTCATTATTAATATCAGCAGTTTTCTGATATCGGGACACGAAAAGGAAACCAGCCAGTTTTCATGAGTCGACTTACGAAACAGAGGAAACGAATAATTTTTAATGGCTTTACAAATTAGATGTTATCTTATATCAAAGGATTCGATCTCTCTATGCGGCACGTCTGCTTTCCGTAAATTAGCTTTTTAATTAAGTTCGGCCTTTGAGAATGGTGTTACGCATCGATGGTTCAAAATAAACCTTCGTCGCGCTGCGAGAGTGATTTTATCAGTATGTGTATACACGGTCGTAAATTCTAGAAAAGAAAGCAGATGAGTAGCCGTTTAATAATATTATATTAGTACGGCAGATTATACTCAAATCCTGTAAAAGGCACTCGTCATTGTTATTGTTATCCCACCGAAATGCACCGTATCGATCCTGCTTAGCGGTTACTCGTAACAAAAGAAACCGCACAACAACACGGTAGCCGTGCGCATCTATGATTCAGTAGTAGGAATGACAGTTAAAAATCGGCATATTCTGTATTCCAAGAGCTCATAAAATTAATAATCCCCCGAGAAGAGTATAGGATAACTCGGCGTGTAACTTTGATCGATAACATTGAAAAATCCGAGACGACGCAGCGTGAATATACAGAGATGCACACTGTGCCCGCGTGTATTAGTTAAAAATGATAAATGACTCGCTCACGTGTGCGCCGATGTAGTCTTTCGAGCGGGGGCGCGATGTGGGGATGAGAAAGCAAGAATCAAGCTGGTATATATACCTATATGCAAGGCCCACGTATAGTATAACCAAGGTATATTCGTGTTTTTACTTTCAGATAATTCGTAGCTATACTTTAAAAGATTCGGATCAGAAAGCCGACTCCTTCTTCGGCGACCTTGCTGTGGACGTAGACAAAGATTCCTGCGACGACGCCTACGCTTACTTATCTGATCTTGGCGGCTATGGCTTGGTCGTTTACAGCTGGGCGCAGAATAATTCCTGGAGATTCCATCACAATTTCTTCCACTTTGATCCGTTGAACGGTAAGAGAATACGCACCGCGAGTTTTTTTCACGCTCATAAGACCAAGGAGACGCTTCCTGACGCTTCATAATGTGCGCGGTTGTTGTTGTGAGTCTTTGGAGAGAGAACACAGGCAGCAAGAAGCAAATTAATAAGAGAGATTCGAGGCTTTTACGTTTACATGCACATTAGGCTCGGGAAGAGCACATCTATATTCAGAAAGTGTCCAATGATTGCCATCTCATATAAATTTTTAACTTAACACTGATAAAATCTAAAAAAACACTAAAAAAATATGTGACACGAGTACGGAATTCATGGGTGTATAAACATTTTGTTAATTCCTTTGGAATAATTTCTTCATCCCAAGATTTCTATATCGGCACGGGACAAACAAGTTTTTACAAGTACAAACGAAAATTCCCCTATTACATATTCTTAAAACAAATAGAAAAAGTTAAACTTCACGCTTGATAAATCATCGTAACTCCCAAAATGAAATTTTTACGCTCACCCGTCACGTGTGCTCATTTGAATATCCGGAATTTTTCAATCGTTTTATATGTGCCAGGAGCCACGATTTAATGCGATCTTGACAATTTCTCCCTTTTATCTTCGGCTCTCCCGAAACTGACAAAACCGTTCCGCATCGTTAATTTCTCCCAAAACCAACCTTTCTCCCCACAGGCGACTTCAATGTTACGGGAATAAACTTCCACTGGACGGACGGCGTGTTCGGGATGGCCGTGTCGCCACGCCGGGAAGATGGATCGAAGACATTGTACTTCCACGCTTTGTCCGCTATCCGTGAGTTCTCGGTGCCCACGAGCGTCCTGAAGAACGAGAGCTACGCAACGGCAGATAATTATTATTTGTTCACGATGGTGGGCGAGAAGGGCCCGAACAGTCAGGGTACCTCATCGGCCATTGACGCGGAGACGGGCATCATTTATTTCTCGCAAATCAACCGACACGGACTCGCCTGCTGGAACACTAAAGTGCCTCTGCATCCGGGATCCTTCAGTGAGTATATTATTATGCGCCTACTATTTCATCGGCTCAAGGTATTTATTTGCTTTCTCGCATAATATAGGAAATCACTATGTCGATATTTAAATGGCCGCGTGTGGATTTTTTTCTTAAGTTTTTTTTATCTTTGGTGATCAACAATCAACAAGTAGCTGTTGAAGTAGGATTCTTATTTTTTTTTATTCGATATTTGCATAACGAACCAAATATGTCAATTCATTCAGCAATCGTAATGATTGATTGACCATGAAAATACTGATAGTCATTTGACAACAACTTTGTTTGGCTTTTTAAGAAACATTATTGCATAAATATGAATTTCATCAATAACGTGTTCATTGACTTTTATTCTAGACTTGATCACCCAGGATCCAGAGAATTTGGCTTTCCCCAACGATTTGGCGATTGAACCAGCCAGCAGGAAATTATATACGTTGATGAGCAATGTACCGAAATTGATGTACGAGCGATTAGGCGAAAATAATAAGTTCATCGTGTTCCATCAATCGTTGGATACAGCCGGTCATCACTGCCAGGCCTGATTTTAGTCGTTAATTACACTTCATATATGTGATACAGCATAATCAACAATATTTTTAAGTTGCGAAATGAATTTATTATATACTCATTTCTAAGCTTGCAAAATACCAATTTCTCAGTATACAAAATGAATCAAAATAATTGTTAGAAATACCCGCTTTTTTATACTTTTATAAAAAGTTGTAGTCATATTTCATAATACTGTTATTTGCATAAGTCCAAATATTCATATATTAGTTTGAAAATGTATGGTTTCAAATAACTGAGAAAAACTGCATTCATCTTAGATGGATAAGTTTTTTTGTTATCACTAGGGAATTCGATTACCTAAAAATATATTTCAGTTGATAAAGTAGAAAACATTTTTCATTCGTGTTTTATCAACTGCCATGTAGACTCCTATTTTTTTACTTGCATATATATGTTCAATAAAGGTATGCTAAAACTTTTTACTTTCCGATATTTAATTATTTCAACAATTCATAAGATGTTTGGTTATTCCTACAATGACGAAATTGTGCGGATGCTATTAGTGATATAATGTGCATTTTATAACACTAAGTTGAATAAAATCTTCATTTCTCATATATCGGCATACATAAATACTATCAAGTGAGTTACATTAATTACTGGTAAATCCATCTCACTTATCTTGAAAAATAAGAATTATTTTCCTAATTTTAATTTAAATTCTTTCGGATCTTCTACGGGTTCTCCATTAATTGCATATGCCACATTGTCGTTATCTAACATTGTTATGTGATTTCCTGGTATGTAGAAAATATTAATTTTGTTACTTGTGATCTAAAAAAGAAATCATTGATAAGAAAAAAGAGTAGTAATTTAGTAAAAAAAATTTAGTAATATCAACAAAATATAAACAAAACAAACCTTCGACAGACCATAATCTTCGATATCCAATTGAATATTTGGTACTGTTGGTTTGAGTAGAGTAATGGGAGTCTTAAGAAGCCCTAATTTTGATACATCGTATTCTAGAATAGCCATTACTCTCATGTAAATGGTTGTACAAAAGTCTATTTGATTTTTCTTGCTCAAACCTAACTTTTCTGGAGGACAGAGCTTTATGAAAACTTGCAGTTTATCTTTCCAAGTGATGCATTTTTCTAAACCGATGTTGAGCTACAGTTAAATATCATCATAGTTACAAAAATTAATTTCATTTTAAATGCATATATTGCACAATATTATTAACAGCTAAACTATAGTTATAATTTAATAATAAATAATTACCTGTAAAATGTCAGTAGGAGATATCACACGCATAATTTCTGTTAAAACTGTATTTTGTAATTTTTCATCGGCGGTACCTCTAAATTGATGCGCTTGAATGGCTTTTAATTGATACGGAGCGCCATCAATGAGAATCAGCTGTCCAGTTAACCCTTTATTTTCCAATCTCCTTGCAAGCTCTATTGCAATCAAGGCTCCAAAGGAATAACCAGTTATGATGAATTTTGAATCTTTACTCTTTTCAAGTACATACTGAAAACAATTTTTTTCCAAAAATGAAGATGCTATAATCAATTGATCACAGTTCAATCACAAATATAAAATTACGATTACCGGGAGAAAGTAATCTGCCATCTCAAATACTGTTTTGTGCCTATGATCAGTGAATCCTAACTGGAGACAGCTGGCTGGCGATCTGAGTTTGGGCGCCAGCAACATGAAGATCTGGGCCATACCTTCAATACCTGGAACGAGAAGGACCTCTCCTCTGCCCTTTTCATTTCTAGTGTTTAGCTTTAGACACGGTACACAAGTCTGGTCAATGTTACCGATCACTCGCATGACTAGCCTCATACCCGTAAGTATGTCACTCTCAGCACTTTCAGAAAAAATTTGCGGTGTCACTTCCTCAGAAGCCTCTTCTTTGGACTTCAATATTTCCTGAAGCTTCGAAAAATTCAGATTTCGGATTTCTTGAGCTGTGAGAAAAATCTGGAACTCGCGCTCAAGTGTCTGTTTAATTTCTACAGACATCATTGAGTCCATACCTAGTTCAGCCAGTGATGTGTTCAGACTCACGCTCTTCAAATCCTTGAGACCTATTAATATAAATAACAGTAAAACCATTAAATTATATTCTATTGTGATTAATCCTAAATATCAAAGTTATTTTTGTTTGATATCTCAAAAGTTACTTTTTGTTTTTACTTGCCCATTATATTGAGAACTGTGTCAACTAGGTTAAGCGCACCTTCACTACTTCCCGACTTTTCAGCTACTACCATACATGAAACAACAGGCCGTCTCTGCTGCAAGAATTCATCGAGTTTTTGCAAACAAGAGGCTATTTTTTGTTGTAAAGTACCCCCTATGATAATCTCTTTATTGTCCTCCTGCATGTCTGCAACCAGACCGACATCCCCTATAGCACCCCATTGCACTGCGAGACCTGGAAAACCTTCGATAGCTCGCCTTTCACAAATTCTTTCCATCACCTAATTAAAAAACAATTATGAATAATAAATAATATATATTATTCTAAGCATATGAACTTACTGAGTTTGACATCCCATAATTCGTTTGACCAGCGTTTCCTCTGCCACAAGAAACCGAAGAGAAAACAACAAAGTGTCTTAGCAATGGACACAATTTCCTCGTTAACACGTCAAGATTCTTCGTAGCCCAGGCTTTAGATCTAAATAATTCTTCAAACGATTTTGGCGTTTGGTTATCCCACAACGTGTCCTTTAGCACCGCAGCCAAGTTAAATATTCCGTCTACCGGGGCGGCTTTAATGGCAGTCTCAAGTATAGCTTGGCAATCCTTGCGAGTAGATGCTTCTTTGTCAGCAATTATGACGACATTTACGCCATAACTATTCCACAAATTGATACGCAGTTTCTGGTAGCCGGTACGAATGCCCACTCGGGAGGTAAGGACTATGTGCTTAGCTCCACGTAAAACTAACCAATCAGCTATAGGATAACGTAAAAATTAATCGATTGCATGGATAATATAAAATGTATTATTATAGTTTCAAATAATAATTATTAGAAGACGATACCTAATTCGAGACCAAAACCACCAAGGCCACCAAGAATGAGGTAGCTGCGATCTGGTAGACAGTGGTATCGCGGTAATGCTAGGCTTAGAGTATCAATGCGTTCTTTTTCGTCACGTATTTTAATAAGCACTTTACCAATGTGCTTTCCTGCAGCCATGTGACGGAAAGCTGCTTCAGCTCGTTCTTTAGGAAAAACAGTCCTATAGTTTATCAGAAAAGGTTTTACTCATAGATAAAGAAAGTCTTGCCTTATCTGGAATTATAGTACAGAATCTTAAATCTTACCTTACAAGTGGCTTTATAGCCCCTTGTTTTAATTTGTCATTCACAAGTTTTGTCAAGAACACTTTGTCTTCATCTGGTCCTTTGAAAACGTGATCTAACATAAGGCCCTGAAAGCTAACTTCTTTCAAGAAACACTTCATACCCAGAGGATTATCGGAAGTCAAATCGAATTTGCCGATTTCAATAAACCGACCTCCCCAAGCTAAACAAGCCACAGAGGCCAGAAGTTTCTCCTCAGCAAGACTATTGAGAACTATGTCAACACCTCGTCCATTCGTCTTATTCATTATCATTTGTTCGAAAGTAGTGTCACGAGAGTTACCGATGTGATCATCTGGAATTTGAGGAAAGTGTTCACGTATGAACAGTCTTTTATCCGGTGTTCCCACCGTCGTGAAGACTTCGCAACCCTCGTACAGGGCTAAATTGATGGCTGCTTGACCAACGCCACCGGTTCCAGCGTGAATGAGGACTTTGTCACCCTTCTTCATTCCACCTATATGAGATATCTTTCGTTATTTTCTGAAAATAATTGTTGTGCGTAGAAATATAATATTCTGTTATAAAAATTACCTTTCACGTAGAAAGCATATAAGCATGTTCCGTAAACACATGGTATAGTGGCCGCTTCTTCTAGGCTCCAACTGTTAGGGATTTCCCAGCAAAGAAATCGATCGGCAATGTGAAGGTTTGCTATACACCGATTCTCGACCAAACCCATGATTCGTTTACCCGACGCGTCAATGCCACTATATTCGAAACCTAATACGCACTCCTGGGACTGTCTCGTATTGCCAGCTGTTTCAACAGCGAGTTTACCAGTAGCATACATGACATCTCTGTAAATTGCAATGATTGTAGACAATATAATATACACGCCCATGTATATTCTTGTTGAAAAATAAAACAAATTTACTTGAAGTTTATGGAGCTATAAAATATGTGGACAAAATCTTTGTTCTCTTCTCCTAATCGAATGGGCCCTTCCAACCAAGTCAATGAACTCAAATCCCCGCGAACCATTTGATTCAACCAAATGTGTTGTACTGGTTTAGGCTCCAATGGTGGAAGGGGTAAATGACGATAAGAGCCCCAAACACCGTTTTCCCGCAAAACAGACACGGATAAGTCCTTCTGCAGCTGCTTGGCATATAGAGGATTTTGGAGAGAAAATTTTGGAGCTTTGGAATCTTGAATGAGGACACCTCGAACGGTTTCACCACTTGGCTCCTGTCTTAGACAATTGATTAAGCCTATAAGACCTAAAATGATGAAATGATTTTGCTAATTATATAAGAAAATAGTATAATTAGCGAAATTAAAATTATTGTTTTACTGAATTACAAATACCATTGTCAAATTTTCCTTGACCGACAAAGATTATTCTCGTACTTTCGGCGGTCTCTTCTTTTAACTTTTCTAACATAGTTACGCGCATTTTTTCAACCCAATCGAAGTTTTCGTTGTCTACATTAATTACTGAGACTCTATCTCTTAGCTTTTCTTGCTTCCTTAAAAGTATGAACATTTCCTTTTTATGCTTCTTCTCTAATATAACATGCAGCCCCTTAATTTGTGCAAGGTGTTCTAAGTTTTTCGTATCCTTGACTTTCTCACGAGACAATAAAAATCCACCCTGCTTTACTTCTGAAAGCAACAAACTTAAATTCCTTACGCGATCCCTTGACAATAAGTGATAGCCAACTGCGAGAAGAGCATTGCTATCGCCATTGAGTTTCTTTGGATCAAGAACTTGTATTTTTTCTGGAAATACTTCATCTTTCGATTTATATTTTGTACTGATGATGTTTACGTCAGCTTGGATTAGTGGCATGTCGCCGAGAGACTCGAAGATCCAGGGAGATATAAGATCGCCCAATGTAACTTCGTCAGCTTCATCGATTAACTCTAAAGTTTTTACCTTGATTCCTCGGTGGTTCTCGAGGCTTATATGAGTTGATAATCTGGAAATATCACGAAGACATACTTCGGCTCCATCGCTGAACGGAACAAACTTGTACTCTTCCAGGACAGGATCGGTGGCAAATTTTTTGCGAGCGATCGCAGTGGTTTTCAAGCCTCGAATTTCTATACCACCACTTATTATGACGTCGTGAATGCTGCTGTAGTATACCGGAAATGCTAAAAATTCATGTTGTAAAAAAGATCTTTTAAAATACTGAACAGGTATTTTGATGATATGTACCTTTGTCCGTCTCACCGAACTCCATATGACTGAGATGTGCAGAAGCATCAATAGTTAATTTCTTGATAGCCGTAGGCACAAACAGTCCTCTCGTGTCCGTGCCTAATATTTGTATTTGTAGCATATTGTCAATAAAGGCTACCCAGTCACCTTTCCAGATAATGCGACCCTTCGTGCCTTTTAGCGTTGAACTCAGTAGGCCTTGAAAGAGATCACTGTGCTGATAACCTCGAAGCCTCATTTCTTTGTAGATATCACGCATTGACATTACTTCTTCTTCATCACTTACACATATAGGTGTTCTAATCTTTTCTGCTGTTGGATTAGTGATCATGCGTACATGACCCGTTACCACGGCTACGGCACCTTCCGAAACCTCAAATCTTCCAGTTCCTAAAGATTAAGTTATGCAACACATTTTCTAGATTTATATGACTTACGAGAAATAGGCCTACCTCGTTGAATACTAATTACGAACTCTATTTCCTTGTCCTTTGGAATAGTTGTTGCTCTGATGAACTTGACATTTTCAAAGGCGACAGACAGTTCCGCGTAGAATTTACCGTGCATCATAGCTAGAGTCTCCCATATGAGTTGAAGGTAACCAGTAGCGGGATAAAGATTTCTGCCGTCGATCACGTGACCACCCAAAAATTCGTATTCGCTGTCTGACAGCGTGATCTTAACTATTCTTTCACCAGACTCTAACTTCTGCTGCGACTTAAAGGAAGTGACGTACCAGTCGTCTGAGTGCTCCCACTTGATAAGTGGCGAAATTATTTGCGTCGAGCGACTTACGGGATACTCAACGGGTGGATACAGATTAGCTATTCAAACCATACTTGATTATTCTTTTAATGTCTTTGCATTTCATAAAAAAAAAAATTGTAACCGTAAATATATTCACCTAATTGAGGATGAAGCCCTGCATTAAACATCCTACCAAGGGCTTGTAAAAGTACTTCTACGTTATCCTTATGCCCACGATACGTCAGAGGAATATTTGTTACCATGGGATTTAGTGATCGACGAAGAATAGCCTGAAGCAGACCATGGGGTGCGACTTCGACAACGATGGCATTCTTGGGGATAAGAGCTGAGGTTTCTTCAAACAACACTGGATTAAGGAGGTTGTTCGTATGATACTCCGGAGAAGAAAAACGAGCTGCTGGAGTGTCCCACTTGTCGATTGGTACAGACGTACTTAACCATTTTGAACTGCGTGTTTTTGGTTCTGTGATAACTTTTTTCAAATATGCAAGGAGTTTTGATCCAGCTGGAGAGATGTAACGACTATGGTATGGTAGGTTACTGCAAGGAACACCTTTTGCGAAAATTTCCTTAGCCTAAAGTGGATCATATTATTTTACAATTTTCTTTGTTATGTATTAGAATTATTTGAATTTGTTATGTATTATTTATTTGAAGCTTTTTTTATACTATACTCACTTGCAGCTGAGAAACGAAGTTGTTCACGGATTCTGCAGGTCCACTGATGGTCGCACTATCAGTGGCATTGTGACAAGCGATATCGATGTCTGGGGGGCATAAACCCTTTAGCTTTTGATAACCTACACCGACGGCTGCCATAGATCCATGAATGATCTTTGTTTCGATTGATGCAGTGCCTCGAAAATAAGCTGACAGGATCATTTCCTCGGCAGTGAAACAGCCATCGGCGTATGCGCAGCCTAGTTCCCCCACAGAGTGACCAATTATGTTGTCTGGTTCAATACCCAGCGATTTTAAAATATCTACTAAACCTATCTATAAATATAAATCCTGTAAATCGATCTTTATGGATTTTTGATTTAGAACTATTCTAATTTACCTGCACCGCAGCAATTCCAACAAACGAATGCAAAATATTGTCAAACGCTGCCTTGTGTTTGTTAGTGATGATTTTAACAATGTCGATACCATAAGGTTTCAAAACAACATCACACTTCTTTACAGCCTTACCGAATATCGGTATACGTAGCAATGCTTCTCCTTAAAAAATTGATCAAACGCACTATTAATGAACAATAATTGACGAACGCTCCGCTCCCAAAAACCATTAAAATAAGCAAGTTTTTAGCATACCCATTCCAGGCCATTGAGATCCCATTCCAGAAAAAACAAACCATACTGGCCTCTTTACGCCAGAAGCCGGCTTTATTTCTCTCATAGGAGTCTTAACGACTTCACGCGGTGGCAAAATTGTGTATCCTCTGCTGAGGTTACTTTTTATGTCCTCTGAGTGAATGTCATGCAGAAGCCTCACATATTCTACATCAACTGGTCTGCTTTCGAGCTAGATACGGTTACGAGATGAGTTTCAGATTCTAACGTTTGTTAAGGTCTACAAAAACTTATTAACTCACATCCATTAGTATATGTTCTACAGCTTCTTCTGATCGACTAGAAATAACGACTAGTCGTGGCAAATCATCTTGAGGCGCACCATTGTTGATCTTTTCCTTGGGATTTGATTTAAGAAGTACATGACAATTAGCTCCACCAAATCCAAAAGAATTTACACCAACATATCCTCCTTTCCACGATGTAGGTTCCGTCACAACTTTGATTCTTCCCTCCGAAAATGCATCGATCTCTAAACGAGGCCTCGTGAAATTGATATGTGGTTGAATGACACCAGTCTCCATTGCCATAATAACCTTTCCATAGAAAAGTTTTATTACATTGAGCAACCGCTTCTAGCTTTTTGTTTTACTATATAACACATACTTTGCTAACAGATACTAATCCACTGGCAGGCTCAGAGTGTCCAAGATTCGTTTTGACGGATCCGATAAGTAGTGGGGTCTCTTTAGTTCTCCCTTTAGCTATTGCCTTATCTATGGCCTTAACCTCCTCGGGATCGCCAACTCTTGTGCCAGTTCCGTGAGCCTCGACGTAGCTAACTTTTGATGGTGGTATACCGCATTCAAGATAGAATTCATCCAGCAGAACGTTCTGCACGTGACTTGAAGGAAAGGTAACACCCTGCTCCTTAAAGCCGTCACAATTTGTTTTGGCGTGGACAATGGTCGCGTAAACGCGTTTTGCGTCTTTGGCCTTCTGCAGGAAAGCTACAGTGATCGCTTCAGATCGCACGTAGCCGTCAGCCGATTCGTCAAATGTCTTGCATCGGCCATCGTTGGAAAGTACGCCTTTTTAAAAAGCTTTTTGTAAATACAACTTTAGAGTTGGTGCTAAGCATGTAATTAAATTATACAGTAAATTTAGACCTCGAAATTTAATATTCATTATACCTAATTTGAAAAACTGCATAGAAACGAAAGGGTGAAGGCAAAGATTGGCTCCTCCAACTATTGCCGCATCGCAGTGTCCTTCCCGTATAGCATTATAGGCGTGTTCAATCGCATAAAGACTTGAACTGCAGGCTGTGTCGATAGTATAACTTGGTCCGGTGATACCAAACCAGTAGGAAATACGGTTTGCCAACATAGCACGGGCGCAACCAGTAATACCAAATCCATTCACCTATTAATGAAAATTGGCAATATTTATTAATTACCCCTTGCGCATGTTGTAAATTGACCCTGAAAACTCTTATATTATAAAATACCTGCAGTTTTTCGTAAAACCAAGTCTTTTCAGATTCAGAAAAGCAAGCGCCAATGAAAACGCCAGTTTTTGTACCGCGCAGCATTTTTGGATTTATGCCTGCATCGATAATGGCTTCGTACGCATGCTCCAACAATAGTCGACACATCGGATCCATAGTGTGAGCTTGTTTAAAATGCACGCCAAAGAAGAGAGCATCGAACTTTTCGACATTATTTATTTTTCCTGTACGCTGGGGAATGTCTGGATGGTCTATCAATTAAAGCATTGAGAAATATTACAACAATCAGGAGTCCTTAATAATTAAATAAAAAATATGTTTGGTGAAATTTTTAAGGAATGCACAACTATAATAACTTATGTTTTACTAAGAACACAAGCGGTGATATATCTTATTTTGCAAACGATCAGACCATCTTCTCGCTCGCAATTTTTTAATTTATAAGAGGGGATCTCTTTAATTAAAGTCCTAATATAACAATATTTTCAGCGTACCTATTTTCCAACGACGGTCGTCATCTGTAATCAGATCCTTCTTTCTAATAAGATTCTCGTGCAACTCTTCAATATTATCCGATTCCGGATATCTTCCAGCGATACCGCTGATGACGACTTCCTCTTCTGGTGGAACCTTCGTCAACTGTCGTGGACGAACACGTATTGGCCCAAACACTGTGTTCGAAGCCATTTCTCACACACGAAACCAACCTCACAATTTTCACACAAAAGACGTCCAGGTTAAAAATCACTTTATTATCACACAAACACATGAGACACGCAGACTTTTCTTTTCTCTTGATAAGATGAGCGTTTGCTTTACCAGTGCATATGACACAATCAGTGACGAATTAGTTTTTAGCACGCGTTTAACGCTTTCATCCTATTTATATTTTAATAAATTAAATTAACGGGCTTAAAGCCCTTCGCAATGTATAAGAGAAACAATAAAAGCTGTAACAAAACTTAACAGAATTACGCAAAACTGAACCTGAGACAAAAAAAGACAGACTGATGACCTCGCCGTTCGCAAACGCGGAAGAACAACTAATCCTCAGAAAGACTATGGTTTGGTCTTTTATAACACTGCATGCGTTCCCACCGATATTATGCCAGTAGGATAAAAAGTTCAAATTGAAATATAATCGTTGAACACCGACGACATCGACATAATATATATTAGCCAATTTTGAAGTTTATTTATTTGCCTATGTTTCATTACTTGTTGTTTTTCGTCATCACTTGCCAAATGACTTGTGTAGATAATAGATTGCTTGTGTGTATTTTAACACAAACAATTTTTAATGAAGCGTTTTGAAAGTATTTAAATATTATAAATATAATAAATATTATTGCATATATTCCAAAAATAAATGTATGAAGTCAAAAGTACTAAAGTAAACAAAAAATGACGGAACTACAAGGTATAACATCATACACGCAAAGCTTTGGTGACTAATATTATTCGCACGCTTATTCCAATCAATCAGTTCGTCTGATGAATAAAGAGTATGAGTCAAGGTCAAGTATGCACTGCAAGCTTTTATAAGCCAGCTGACATTACAGCATTTACATGATTGACTATAGTGCTTACTACATTTTTAAAATAATAAACGTATAGTTAAAATACTTTAGAACCTTGCAAATGACTATAAGAAATAGTCAGCAGCTATAGCTTGCAATAAAACACAATAAGCACTATACACGTAAGATAAATTGATTTAAATAAATTTCTCATTTTCGCACCTTTGTATTAAGCACATTTTCCATACTTTCATATAAACCATTAGCTACAGCTATTATTTCTACTTATAGTTTCAACTATAATACAATGTTTATCTACAAGCCTGATAATATACTTTGTATAACAAAACAGTATGATAATATCTTACGCTATTTTAATCTAATAACAAATGCCTAAAAAATATTCGAAAAAGCGTTTTATATATAGGGCTTTTAAATCTCTATTATAGATTACCGAGACAAACATTGAATTTTGCAGGTAGTATACACACCATGACATGAATTTTAAAAGTCATTAATTTTGAATAATGCAAAGTGCATTTTTACGATCTGATCAACACATCGAATGTCAGGGGTTACCGGAAGTCGCGTCGATACTGCATACCAAGCAATATTTTGCAATTGAACTCGTAAGCTATTGCGTTATGTTAACTCAATGTAGCGCTATAGATATGTTCGAGACGTTGAACGTATCCATATTTTTATTATACTAGAATCGACAGAGCACGCGCATATTTTTTTTTATTCGATTGTTATGAATATCTTGCTCATGTAAATCTTAGATTTTAAATTAATAAATTTAGAGACTGTCTTGGTAGTTCAAAGTTTCACAGTATTTGAAAGATCAATGCAAGGATGTCACAATATTTTGATGTATACTTTTATTTTTTTGGGAGAGGGATTTAAATTCCATGATTATACCAAGATGCTCGAAAAAACACAACTTTCAAGGCCCGGTGTGCATCCCTTAGCACAAAGGGGTCCATCACAGCCGATTTAGAAAATAGAAAAAATTTCGATTTCCGGAAAATCCTTCACCGCGGCCGAACCGATCGAGGTACCCTATTCTAACTGCTCTCGTTCGATTCCTTGCAAAAAACACAACGTTCTATGCCCGGTGGACCCCTCGAATCGACTGCCAAGGGGTCCGTCCAGCCCAATTTCGAGAATCCGAATAATTCTGATTTTCGGAAAATCCTTTGTCGAAGCCGAAGCGATAGCGGGAGCGTGTTCTAACCATTCTCATTCGATTCCTCGAGAAAAAATCAAGTCGCGAAACACCAGTCTAGCTTAGTCAGCTCTGGGTCCGCGAGCTAGAAGGAGCTACCCACTCTCCCCTCCACTGATCAGCCATCTTCGGAGGGTATATAAGGAGCCCTGGTCCGAAAGTCCAGCTCAGTCAAGCATGGACCTCCGAGCTGGGAGGAGCTCCACCACTCTTCGATCCCGATCAACCGTCATTGTGGGTATAAAAGGAACGCTGATCCGGCAGTCCAGTTCAGTCAAGTCAGGGCATCCAAGCTGGGAGGAGCTCCCCACGCTTCGATCCTGATCAACCGTCATCGTGGGTATAACAGGAACGTCGATCCGACAGTCCAGCTCAGTCAAGCCGAGGCCTCCGAGCTGGGAGGAGCTCCCCATTCTTCGATCCCGATCAACCGTCATCGAGGGTGTAAAAGGAACGTTGATCCGGCAGTCCAGCTCAGTCAAGTCAGGGCATCCAAGCTGGGAGGAGCTCCCCACTCTTCGATCCTGATCAACCGTCATCGAGGGTATAAAAGGAACGCTGATTTGGCAGTCCAGCTCAGTCAAGCCAGGGCCTCCGAGCTGGGAGGAGCTCCCCACTCTTCGATCCTGATCAACCGTCATCAAGGGTATAAAAGGTGCCCTGATCCGGCTGTCCAGATTCAGTCAAGCCAGGGAATCCAAGCTGGGAGGAGCTCCCCACTCTTCAATCCTGATCAATCGTCATCGAGGGTATAAAAGGAGCCCTGATCCGGCAGTCCAGCTCAGTCAGCTTATGGACTTTGCGGGGTTCCAGATGGCTTCACCTCCCCTTCACCGAAGCTAAGTTTACTAATCCATTTTATACCACCATTTTTCCCCATATTCTTATACCAGTGGTTTGATGAATCAACACATTCCGAAATGCAATTGTCAAGCTGCACAGAGGCTTTCTATGAACTGGCGCTGGGCTTTTCATTTTGGCAATGTGGTTCAGCTTCCATAGGTTGTCACTCTTCGGCGTGGATTTAAAAGCCCTATACAGGGGTCGTTCCTCGTCATTTTGATCGGCTACAGGTCACCTCGGACGATCGCCTCTTCCTTGATGTTGCTTTGCTTTGTTTTGCTTTCCCAATCTTAAATTTAGAGTCATTTTTCTGTTTCTCATACTTATGTTGGTTAATTATTCCACTTTCTGATTCCGGCGAGTCAGATCTTCGTCACATACGTTTATCACCCAACAATTTATTTCTTGATACTAACATGTATTTTTTTTCAGTTGCCGTTTCTCGACCCCCTTCTGCTAGTCAGTCAACATTACGCCTTAAAAAGGTGCCCTGGATCGGCAGCCCAGCTCAGTCGACTCTTGGACTTCGCGAGATTCCAGATGGTTTCAGCTCCTCCTTCCCCGAAGCTAAGTTTACTAATCCATTTTATATCACCACTTTTTCCCATATTCTTATACCAGTGGTTCGATAAACCAACACATTCCAATATGCAATTGTCAAGCTGCACTGAGGCTTTAATATGAGCTGCATGCTGGGCTTTTCTACCATGGCAATGGTTCAGCTTCCATAGGTTGTCACGCTTCGGCGTGAATTTAAAAGCCCTATATCAGGGGTCGTTCCGTCATATTGATTAGCTACAGGTCACCTCGGATGATCGCCTCACTTGACGTTGCTTTGCTTTGCTTTGCTTTCCCAATTTTAAATTTAGAATCATTTTTGTTTGTCATGCTTATGTTGGTTTATTATTCCACTTTCTGATTCTGGCAAGTCAGATCCCCGTCACATAAGTTTATCAACCAATCACTTATTTCTTAATACTAACATGCCTTTTTTTAGTTTCAGATTTCGTTTCTCCATTCTCGTTCCTTGATCAGTCAACGTCGAGGGTGTATATAAGGATCCTCAAATTCACAGTTAAGCTTAGACAGTTAGGCTGTTTTTGAAAACGAAAAAAATTATTCGGAACATGAGTCTCCTCTACAGAGTAAGCAGTGCCGAGAAAACGCATAAGTAAAAGTGGTTCATTTATTATTTTTGCATATTCAATGTTGTATGTATATTTAATTGATTAAATGAATTTGGATTTAATAATATCCTCGATAATATTAATCTTACTTTTTTTTAGAGATTTCAACGTCAGCGATTAATAATATTTCATCTTTTTTAAAATTCTATTTTATTTTGTATGCAGGCCAAATGAAATAATATTATTCTTCCTAAGTATAACCATACATACTGACAATATATTTTTCTTTTTGTTTGCATTTCCCATTTATTATATCTTATTTAATATTTGCATGCCCAACGAAATAATATTATTCTGCCTAAGTATAACCATGAATACTATATTATATTTTATTCAATGTTTTCATGATCAATTGAATATAATTTGTAATTATTATTATTGTGTAATACAATTTTATTTATTACAATACATTTATTTATGATATATAATTTATTTTTCTATTATTGTATAATATTCCATATTTGCATGCCTATATTTTGATACTTTTCCATTATTTATGTAACCTATATGTATATCTTAAATCTGTTATTTATTAGATATTCGAAGAAGACTACCACCGTTGGAGGGCGTCCTCGGGAAGAGGGCGCCCATTAGGGAAAGTCTTGAAGAGGATGTGTTTTAAACTGTTCTCTGCTTGATTTTTTCTGATGGGCGTCCTCCGGATCACTAATAAACCGGCTGGTTTGAACACAATAATTTATCAATTCACTTGAGTCTGTGGAATCCAAAAGAAGAATGCCATCGTTCCAAGCACTCTCATTAGACAACTTTCTAGGCCCGGTGGACCCCTTGAATCCCTTCTTGAAACATCCTGATCTAACTTTCGAACGTGTTTGTTTACTTACTTTTGCGATGAACGCTAACTTCACACTCGTGATTCGATTCATCTTCACTCGAGATATCCTCTCTCTCTCTCACTTGTTTCGAGATTTCGATATAATCGCTCGCTCAATTAATATTAAGAAAGAAAGAAGAAAAAGTAATGGAAAATTTCAATAAGCCTATGTTTACTTATTGCATTATAGAATGTAATCAGCATCTATGAGTAAACGAAAACAGAAGGCGAATAATCCCCTAAAAACAACAAATTGGAAGCCCCTCTAAAAAGTAACATCCTTCTTGAGTATCTCCCTGGAGACAAGCCGCCAAAACGCTTGATAATCGCAAAAAGCTTCCCCAGTGTACTCGGGCGGTCGCTCACTTGACTCTGGGCTGCTGCACGCGTGCATTAAAAGTTCTCGAACACGAGGAGAGAGAGAGAGAGAGAGAGAGAGAGAGAGAGAGAGAGAGAGAGAGAGAGAGAGAGAGAGAGGGCGAAAAAAAGCGTTTAATGGTCCCCGCAGGGCCACTGGTGTCCTATCAGGGCCGCTTACGGGCGACGCACGCTAACAATGAAAATCTTTTGAGACGCGAAAATTGACTCACTCGGCCGTGCCTCCCGTCCGCTCGTTCGGTGGCGCCTAACTAGCCAACTATAGCTTTCGCTGCATAGTTCGCTTTTTGCGCGGCTCCCTTTCTTCCTCAAATGACACGGAAGCTCTGCGAGCGCAAGGACTAGGCTGCACACACATACGGACACACGAGCGCAGGACAATTAGCCGAATGAAAATGTAACACGAGACTGCACGTGACTTTCGTCGAGCTTCCGCACGCGCTCCTCTCTCTCTCCCTCGCTTTTATTCTCTCTGATTCGCTCACTATCCGATTCCTTCTCTGTCTCGCTCTATCTCGCACTCTCTCTCGCTCTGCGCCTGACTCTCATCTCGGCCCTTCTCTTTCTGTCTAGTGATTGTCACTTTGTCATCGCGTCGAGGGCTCGTCGCATGGAGAGGGTCCTCGAGAGGCGTCATAGAAAAGTTCCGTCCCCGAATCTCGCTCTCTCTCTCTCTCTCTCTCTCTCTCTCTCTCTCTCTCTCTCTCTCACTCTGCTCTCGGCGGCGGGTTTTAATTGCCTTTCGGAGGCTTCGTCGTTTTTCGACTGAGTCGCCTACCGCCACCACTGCAGCCGTGCTTTGCTGGAAAGCGACAGTCAACGTACGTACGTCTACTACTCTACTCTCTGACCCTTAAAACTCCGCATGGGCACAAAGAGCGGGCCTGTTTCGAGTTTCTCTTTCCGCGTATAATCTAGTCCGCTCTCTCTCTCTCTCTCTCACCGAATGTGCCTGGGTGTATACCACAGCCTACAAAGCTCCAAAGTCCGCGCGTCAGGTCGGTATCGCGATGAAAAATGAAATTCAAATTCTATTCCAATTGTGCGGTCTGCGTGCTTTGTGATGCGCTTCTTTTTTTCACCGGGCTGTCACTCTCGCTCTCCGATGTTGAATGTAGCACCTCCGCGCGCAGTATGCGTCCGACTCGTCGAAATATGAATTGTATTTGGCATTCGTCACGGGTTTTCACACTTTTTTTCGGCCATAGTCTCGAATTGTGCTTATACATTCACGCGTGGCAGTCACAGCTTTTAAACAAACTCCTACGAACCTGAAATACCTATGCGATGGTGATGATTGATACGAAGACAAAATTTACAGCGATTATAAAACAATCGTCGAAGGGGGATGATTATTACATTTAAAAAGTCGTTTTACAAGTGTGATTGATAGAAAGTCGAAATTACACAAGCTCTTTGAGCCGAATTATCCGAAACCAGCCTTTCGTTATGCCTGGCAGCCTTCGAGTGTGTCGTACAGATGGTCAAAATTGGATATAGCTCAGTTCATTTCGTTCCCAATTGATGTCATTTCCAGACGAGTGTGGGAATTTCTTTTTAATTGCTCCGCTGTAGCTGTGCGGTCGGGCGAGGGAGAAAAACTATTTGCTCTCATTTGGCCTCCAGGAAACATTACAGCGAACAAATTATTACACGTGTGTTACACTTGTCACGGTATTTCATCCGTCACCGTCAGAGTTGGTAAAAAGTCGTGAAAAAATTTGAGCGATTGTTGCAAACGATAGTCGAGTTTTTTACCATCGAAAAAAGCAAAAAAGAAAAAATTCCGATATTCAATGAAACGCGCGCGTGTAAGTAACGCGAACCGAATGAGAATGGAGAAGAAGAAATCCCCGGAATCCAAGGGCAATGCAACCGCAAAACGTTAAACTATAAAACAGCCGCAAATCGGCTCATCTGCCCCCATGTACGAAAAAAGACCCTGTCACAATATAATTCACTTTTCTCTCGGTCTTTTTTCCACACGCGCGCGCGCTCTAACCCCGTTCTCCTCTTTGCACCCTCCTTTTCCCGCATATCCATGCCCGCGGCCGGCTATCGGATTCCGCGCGCCGCTTCGTTCTGAAATCGCGCGGCTTAGCGTATATACGCGTTTTGTACTCCGTAATGCCCGTCGCGCAGGAAAAACGCACGCACGACACATGGCACAGAGAAGAGTATGCAGAGGGAAGTGCATATACGTGTAAGTGCGCAAGGATTAAGGCAGCAGCGCTTTACGAGCGATCAATGAACTAATTACTCGCCGGGGATATTCTCGAGTGCGCTCTTTTTTTCACTTGCTCGGGCAGAGCTCTTTCTCGTTTCGTGCGCGGCGACTCCCTCTTCTGCATCCTGCAGCTGAGCCCCTGAGTCATCGAGGCACTCGAGATTCGTCTCGAGCGCCGCCGAGTTCATTTAACGGAACATCTGTTATTTTCAACTCTCGGTCTCATTCGCTCGCTATCCTCATCTTTTCTTCCTCGGAATACGAGGCGGGAAAAATAAGAGAGCTATAGGGAGTTTCGAAGTGGTACCGATGCGCTGCAGTCGGTGGAAAATGAAGGAAGCAGCGGAGGAAAAATGCACTGGCTTCTTCAGCTCGAGGCGACTTCTGAACGCCGTCATTCGGGCAGCTTCGAGGGATTTTCGAAGCGAGCTGCCACAGGGATGTATATGTATAGGAGGAGCACCGGAACGATTTTTCGATTATAGGCCGGAGAGCTCGAGCTGCGCCTTTCTTTCCTTTCAGCGCGGGACGAACAGAGAGCGTGAAGAGGAGGAGGCGTGCGCGCTACATTGTCGAGCGGCCTGCCTTCAAAAGCTTTTTCCCACTCGACACTCACGGCTTTTTTTGACTCGCTCTACTAAAGAGAGTCTATGTACGACTACTGGCCGCGCGTATTTTGTTACGCTTTTATTTGTCGGGGGTGTCGGACGATCGTGAGAAGATTTGCGCCGTCGCCTCCTCGCCAGCTTTTTCCACGTTTTTCCGGCGGGCCAACGAGTCTGAAAACTGATTTCCGGAGCGTGTCCGTGTCCGGCCGCGTGTGTGCGACTGACGTTCAATATCGCGCCCCGTCCGACCGATCTGCCGCCTTCGCGAGAGCTATATAGCTATATAAATCAGCAGATCGTAGGATATGGCTCGAGGTGTACACCGGAGGAAGAAGCAAGAGAAGGAGATTTGAACGATCAGCGCGAAACTTTGCGGAGGTCTTCTCGGGACGAGCTATTCCACGCTGAGGATGAACGAGTCTGTGATGTACATGGCTGCTAGCACTACCTTCGGCGCACGGAAATCTATTGTTTTTCGAGGGAAGTGCTTCTCCGACGATTTGGCGCGGAAAAAGTCTTATTCCCGATCCGCTGAAATAACGAATGTCACGCTCGACATATACGAGAAGATGAAAATAAAAAGTTTTCCGAGAAATGAAGATGACTATGAACTTTTTGATGCGCAGTTATTTGAAATCATAAAGGAGATATTACCAACGGTTAGTAGCCTGAAGTCAGATGATATTTTCTGAACACTTCGAGGCCGTATTGCAATAAGCTGCTTGTAAAAAGACGAAATACTTATAGCTTAACGAGAAGGCCGCACAAAAGGATAAGGATGTTTCAATATCAGCGAGAAACAAGCCCTCAAGCTTGCTTTTTGTCTCGCATCTCGCAAAAAACTTATCGTCCCTGTATAAAGCGTCTCGATTTGCCGATATAAATCGGTTGTACACACAAACGCCAGCTTGCAGCAGGAACATACAAGGGGCTACCGTATATCGATATACACGTATATACAGAGCGATAATTGACAATTGACAATACCCCCGCGCGTGTAATCCTTGCAATTACAAGATCTCGACTTGGCCTTACACAAGCGCAACAGCGCACCGACGACGAATATATCTCTCTTGCTTATTTTTTTTGCACATCACCATTAGCTCCATTACGTACAGCAACGCGAACACGCCCTGGCGACACCGTGTGTGCTGCGGGCACACCATAAACTGGGCCCCCCCTTATACGAGTTCATATTATATATAGGTATACCACTCGAGAAGGCAAGGACGAGCTCCACGACGACAAGAGCAAGCTGCAGTAGCAGCGAGGACGAGCCTTATATATATCGAGAGTGGCTTATCGCGGCGTCCATCTAGCTGACAGTCACCAATTAAAACATGCTAACGAGCTGCTGATCTTGGCCGATACTCCTGCCGGGCTGTGTGCAGTGGCCATCGCGAAAGGCCTAATTAAATTCGCGAGCACCCCGAGAATTGAACATTATCATGTGCGGCTCACGCGCGGAAGGGGGAAGCCAACCTTATGGCCGTATAACACAAAGCGAGCTGGGGACAGCAGCAGGACACGAGCGACGACATCGCGTAACTACAGAGCTCACTCTCTATCCCTCTCTCTCTCTCTCTCTTTCTCTCTCTGTTGCGATGCCACGAGGCTGAGGAGAGGTTGTGAGAAAGTAAACTGAGACTAGCGCTAGCTCGGCTGTATGCATTGTTTTCCTTCGGTTCTATGATCTGTTTGTTTGTTTGTTTGTTTCTGCGGAGAAGAGGAGGGAAAGAGGGATGAAACTGAGTCATCGGCACGGAAGAGATTTTCGTCGAATCATCGCCGTAGTATAACTATTCATCATATCGGGTATACACGTGATTTCTGCTCTCCGAGCGCGGCGCGAAATCCCAATGAGTAGACAAGTTTTTGGTTATCTTCGGAGTTGAATCAAAAATAACTATTGGCTTTTCCGTGATCCAATTATATACGAGAAAAGTGATCTCTTCTTTTTCTCTGATGGGCGAAACTCGCTTTTGATGTGCGTTTAAAAGAAAATCAAGCCGCGCTCCCGGCAACTCATTCCCTGATCGATTCTCTTAGAGATTTTAATTTATAATCGGAGGAATTTAATAGCAAGGCTGCTCAGTGCATTAGCAGGCAATTTGCCATAACCTCTCGAGATTTCAAAATTAACAATTTTTATTCTTTCATCTCTCCCCGTATACAGAATTCGAATGAATAAATCTCTTTCTCCGTGAGTCAACTCTAAAACGAGTTCATTAAGTTTTATTTACCGCAGTTAATTTCACGGCTTCGCCAAAAGTGCATACTGCATGTTGTATATCCTGACTACACGCAATCCCTGTAAAATTTATTTACGCAGAAATAAAGCTCGAGCGAGAAAGCGCGCGAGTAATGTAGAGAAAGCAAGGATACAGAGTTAGCCGGGAGAGATATATGTATATAGGTATATCTATCCGCGCGCTATAGCGGTGAAAAGAGGCGAATCGAAGAGGAAGCTGCGCGAGCGCGCGGAAGAGCGTGCATTTTTAATTATCATTAAAAGAGAGATATATAGGGCTCTTAATTCCGTGGAGTATACGATGTTACCGGCATTTCCCCGAAACTTTAATATTGCTTAATTAAAGGCCGAGTGCGAGCGCCCTTTCTCTCTCTCTCTCTTTCGCTCTTTTTTTTCCTCCGCTCTCTATCCCTCTCAGCCACTGCTCTGCTACTGCTGCTGCTACTCTCCGTGCTTGCATCTATATGCGCGACTTATGCAAAGTACAAAGTGAATCGCTTAAACAGCGCACGACGCGACGGCGGAATCACGCTGGCCGGACCGTTAATGTCTACAAAAGAGTATGACTTTTTCAGGCTGCGCCAGAGCTTCTCTTTTTCTCTTTATCTCTCTCTCTCTCTCTCTCTCTCTCTCTCTCTCTCTCTCTCTCTCTCTCTCTCTCTCTCTCTCTCTCTCTCTCTCTCTCTCTC